>JAOTQJ010000099.1:9569784-9611441 GCA_025642045.1 Solanum sejunctum | reverse complement strand
CATGCTTATTAGGCGGCAGGACCGCAGCGGTGACCTTGTCGGCCCGCATTTATCTATATATGCATATGTACTACTGTTTGGGAAGCTGCTTGATCTTGTTTTTCCAGGTGCGTTTAGTCACTAAAACAGAGGAAACTCTGCCAAAATTTCCGTAGAATTTTGGGCTAGGTTATAAAGGAATTTGGCTTGGTAAGTGTTTGCGTGCCCCTATCGGGTACGGGTGACTGACCCCCGGGGTGGGGTGTGACATTATTATTTTGATTATATTCATTTTTTGTACTTCAAAGTTCTGGCAAAAACTATGTTTCACGGGTACTCATGCTGAGATCCATTTGGATGCAATGGGTCTTGGAGACACCATCAAAATAATAATAAATCATCCAAACAAGCCTGTGCTAAAACAATGATATTCTTGCATCATCACATTGACGAAGTTCTGAAAATGTAATATCTGACAGTCAAAGATCCACTTGTTTTGTGGAATAACTTGAAAGAAAGATATGACCACCTAAAGATGGTGATACATCCAAAGGCACCATATGATTGGATACATCTAAGGCTACAAGACTTCAAGTCTAATCATGAGTATAATTCTTCTATGTTCAGAATTACTTCTCAATTGAAATTATGCAGAGATACTATTAGTGATGCTGATATGTTGGAAAACATATTTTCCACATTTCATGCCTCGAATATGTTGTTACAACAGCAATATCGAAAAAAAGATTTCAAGAAGTACTCTGAACTGATTTTCTATCTTCTCGTGGCTAAATAAAATAATAATTTATTGATAAAAAATAACGAGAAACGACCGATTGGGTCGGAACCATTACCTGAAATAAATGAGGTGGAGGCCCACCATGCTGGACATGGAAGAGGTTGTAGTCCTTGTCGTGGACGTGGACGTGGACATGGACTTGGACGTGATCATGGTCGCAATTATAACCAAAAACAAAATTCTTTCCCTTGTATTAATCATCCACCAAAGAAAAATTTAATATAGAAAGGGAAAAGAAAAAGATGAAAAATGTGAAACAGTTAGATCAGACGATTTTCAATATGGTAGAAGAAATCACTACGCACGTGATTGTCGAACTCTCAAACACTTGGTTGACCTTTATTAGGAATCACTGAGAAAAAAGAATAAAAATTTTGAAGCTAACTTTGTGGCCGATAACCGTGTTGATTGGGCACACTTAGATGTGGCGAATTTTTTTGAAAATCCTGAAGGAAAGATAAATGACTTGATTGGTGATGGCTTCGTGAATATGGAAGAATAAAATAGTGATGTTTAATATTTATCAATGATGATGTTATTTATTTATCTTTGTACTACTTCTAATATTTGTTATCTTTGTGCTACTTATAATATTTGTTGTCTTTTTATTACTTATAATATAAATATTTCTAAACTCTATGTGTATGCTCATCAAGTCACTTTAGCAATACATATGAAAATATAAACTTTTAATTTGTTGGTTCATGCAAAATAAGAATAAAATGAACTATTTTGATAAGGTGATTTTCAATCATTGTGCACACATAAAATTTTCTTTCATCATTGCGTGCACAACTTGTAAATTTTTACCAACTCTTGCTTTCCAAAAGGCCATAGGACTTAGAAAGCAAGAAATCAGAAAGTGACTTGTTGTTTAACTAGAAATTAATAAATAATTCAATAAACAAATGAAATATCTTCGTTTATATTCATTCACTCTATATATAGATAACTTAAGTTAGATATTAATTAAATATTGTGAACAAATTGTTCTTTGGCCAAATATGGTTGACAACTTTTCCATTCTCTTATAGTTGACAAAATAGTTCATCAACATACGCTCGATGTTAATATACATATTTTTACACACTAATGTTTAGGATCATAATTTTTTTTATGTTGCATATGACAATGAATTTTTTTTAATTAATAGATATTTTATTTTTATTCTTTGAAGATATGGATAATTTTCAAAGCAAGCTATACAATTATGAACACATTTGCTTGATTGATTCAGGCACAATGCACACAATATTTAAAATAAGAAATATTTTTCTCCTTTCAGTATGGGACGTATAAATGTTACTATAATTTTTGGTAGTATAAATTTGATTGAGGGCTTTGAGAAAGCCATTATAATTTTGCCCAAATGAACAAAATTCACAATAAATGATGTTATGTTTTCTCCTCAATCTCAGAGAAGTTTGTTGAGTTTTAAAGATATTCGTGAAAATGATTTTCACATCAAGACAATTGATGAAATGGGTCTTAAATATCTTGTCATAACCAAAAATGTCTCTGGGCAGACATGTGTCATTGAAAAGTTCCCAACATTATCTTCTAGGTTGTATTGGACAAAGATCAGTGCAATTGAAGCACATTCTATTCCAATACTTTTATACTTTGGCACAATCATCTGGGATGCCTGGATCCATAATGATGAGACAGATTATAGAAAATTCAAATGGTCATCCATTAAATAATATGAAGATTCTTTTAAATAATGAATTCTCGTGTACTGCTTGTTGTCGAGGCAAGTTAATTATGAGACTATCACAAACAAAGGTGGAAAGTGAGTCCCTTGCGTTCTTATAATGTATACATGGAGATATTTGTGGACCTATTCACCCATCTAGTGGGTCATTTATGTACTTTATGGTGCTAATAGATGATCTTCAAGATAGTCTCTTGTATGTTTTCTATCATCTCACAACTTAGCATTTACAAAATTATTGGCACAAATTATATGATTACGCACAGTTCCCTGATAATAAAATTAGAATAATTCGTCTTGACAATACTGCAGAATTTACATCCTAAATATTTAATGATTATTGCTTATCAAGTGGGATAAGAGTTGAAAATCCTGTAGCTTATGTTCACACTCAAAATGGCCTTGCTAAGTCATTAATTAAAAGATTGCAGTTGATAGCAAGATCTTTGCTTATGAAAACTATGTTACCCACTCCTGTTTGGGATCATGCAATTTTGCATGCGGCAACTCTGATTCATCTCAGACCGACACATTATCATAAATTTTATCCATGGCAGTTGGTTTTGGGTCAAGAACCTAATATACTTCATTTAAGAGTTTTTGTGTGCGCTGAGTATGTGCCTATAGCACCACGATACTGCACTAAGATGGGACCTAAAAGAAGGTTAGGAATATATGTTAGGTTTGAGTCACCCTCCATTATTCAGTATCTTGAACCACTGAATGGAGATATGTTCACTGCACAATTTCCAGATTGTTGGTTTAATGAGACATATTTTTCAAAATTAGGGGGAGAAAGCAGTGAAATCAAAAGAAAAATTTTGTAGGAAAATTCATCTTTGTCTCATCTTGATCCATGTACTTCTATTAGTGAAGAAGTACAAAAGATTATTCACTTACAAAAAATAGCAAATCAAATGCCAGATGCATTTACTGATTTGAAATGGATAACTAAGTCATATATCCCTACAGTGAATGTGCCTATTCGGATTGATGTCCCAAAGGACCCTTCTGCTAGTATCACAACTTTTGAATCCTAAACACGCATGAAACGTGGCAGAGCATTAAGATCAAAAGATAAAAATCCTACAAAGAGAAGCATAAGGAATAATAAAGATAATATTATAAGAAAGCTTCTTGGAGAAGGTCAAGACTTGAGAAATGCTAATATTCCTAAAGAAATCAGTGAACTCGAGACTCAAGAGAATGCAGAACTTCTTATAAGTTCTTTGGGTGATGAGATAAATTTAGATCCATCGAATTCTACAGTGGATATTATTTTTGCATATAATGTTACACTTAACCTCATGCGAGACAGTGAGGATCATGAACCTAAATCTGTCGAAGAGTGTCGACGTAGAGATGATTGGTCTAGATGGAAATAAGCAATCTAATCTAAGTTGAATTCACTGTCTAAGCTTAACGTTTTTGGACCTATAGTCCAAATTCCTGATGGTATAAAATCAATTGACTATAAATGAGTTTTTGTGCGAAAGCAAAATAAGAAAAATAAAATCGTAAGATACAAGGCACACCTTGTTGCACGAGATTTTTCTTAAAGACCTAGTGTCAATTATGAAGAAACTCATTCACCTGTTATGGATGGAATAATATTTCAATATCTCATCAGTTTGGTTGTACATGAAAATCTTGAAATACATCTAATGGATGTAGTTACAGCTTACCTTTATGGCTCACTTAATAGTAAAATTTACATGAAAGTACCCCAGAAGGATTCAAATTGCCTGAAACATGTAATAAGCCTCAAGAAATGTACTCGGTCAAATTGCAAAGATCATTATATGGTCTGAAACAATCAGGGCAGATGTGGTATAATCGCCTCAGTAAGTACTTGATAAATAAAGGATATAAATGTTATCATTTGTCCATGTGTTTTCATTAAAAAAATGGGATCAGAATTTGTAATACTCACTGTTTATGTTGATGATATAAATCTCTTTGAAACTCCTGAAGAGGTCCAAAAGGCAATTGAATATTTAAAGAAAGAATTTGAGATGAAAGATCTCGGAAAGATAAAACTTTGTCTAGGTTAGCAAATAGAAAATTTAGCAGACGAATTTTTATTCATCAAGCAGCCTACACTGAGAAAATCTTAAAATGATTGTACATGGACAAAAGACATCTGTTAAGTACTCCAATGGATTTTAGATCACTTGAAGCAAATAAAGATTCATTTCGTCCCTCAGTAGAGGATAAAGAACTCCTTGGTACGGAAGTATCATATCTCAGTGCTATTAGAGCACTTGTGTATCTTGCTAACTCAATTAGACCTGATATAACATTCCTTATTAATGTGTTAGCAAGATACAGTTCTTCCCCAATGTGAAGACATTGAAATAGTATCGAGCATATTTTGCAATAACTGAAGGCTACAATAGATATGAGTTTGTTTTATACTAACAAAGGTGTTGTAGAACCTATTAATTATGCAGATGCAGGCTATTATCAGATCCACATAAAGATTGACTACAAATAGGCTATCTGTTTACGTACGAAGGAACTGTTATATCATGGCAATTAATAAAATAGTCCCTAGTTGCTACTTCTTCAAATCATGCTGAAATAATAGCAATTCATGAAGAAAGTAGAGAATGTGTGTGGTTGAGATTGATGATACATTCTATCCAAGAGAAGTGTGGAATGAAAAATAATGTCAAAGTACCCATGACCATATTTGAAGACAATGCTGTGTGCATAGCTCAGTTGAAAAGTAGCTTTATAAAGAGAGATAGAACGAAACACATTTCACCAAAATTATTTTTCACACATGATCTTCAGAAGAAAGGTAAAATTGATATACAACAAATTTGTTCAAGTGATAATCTTGAAGATTTATTCACTAAAGCATTACCAACGTCAACATTTGAGAAGTTAAGGTACAAATTTGGAATATGCTGTCTCCAAATTGTCAAATGAAGTTGTTATCATAGGGAGATAATACACATTATACTCTTTTTTTCTTAACCATGGTTTTATCCCACTGAATTTTGCTGACAAAATTTTTAACGAAGAAACTAATAATGCATATTAAGATCACATAGAACCTTACTTTTACATGAACAATTAAGGAGAATAAAATAATTGATCATGTAATGAAAGTATGGGTTGACATGTTGAAAGGAAGAATAAGTGATGGTTTATGGGCCCTACCTATAATGATTTTCTCTCCCTATTCCTCTTGTATTTTTTGCTATAAAAGGCCATAAGTTGCAGTGAATGTATGCATTTTGTGGAGAATACATGCCATATAATATATTCTCCCTCTTTCTCTTCCTCTATATTTTTCTGCCTTTTATTATATTCATAACACTTCCTAGTTTTTTTTTTGGCATGTGAAAATGACAAGATTTATAAATTTGGGGCCAAGTACATTCACAATCTGCCTAGTTTTATAGTGGGAGGTTTTTGAAGAAAAAAGAGTAAAGAGTACAAAATAAGTGTTTAAATTTACTTTGATTATGCAAGGCCAAAGCCTCATTCAAATGGGGATTAAGTTGTATGGGTGTAAAACGTAATATTCAAAATTTCTTAATGCTTTATAAAATACAAATAAAGCCCTATCATGATTCAAGTCTACATCATAGTTATGATTGGCACTTAGGATCATGACTGATCCCAAATAAATCGATGATGCCATCATGACACTAATGAGCTAAACTAACCTTCTATGAAATACAATAACAATAACAACATACCCAATAAAATCTCACAAGTGGGGTCTGAGAAGGGTAGAATGTACGCCTTCTATGAAATACAAGGAAGCTAAAACATAATTAATTGAAATGAATCATATCATCTATCTATATATCACAAAAGCATGATAATAAATATTGATTGATGAAAATACCCCTCAAATGTCAAACACCCTTTATTTCCTTCACAATTTATGTTCTATGAGGCTGAAATTGTAAATTATTTAGAATCTTATAATATATATATTTTGCTTTTAACTCCAATTTTTAAACCAATAAATTTTAAGGAAATTTTTAAATTTATAGCATCTTTTACTCAGGTGTATTAGCCTTTTCTTTCCTATAACTTTTATAGGAAGATAACAAAATTTTTACTTTTTCTTTCCTAAAACTTTTAGGACAATAATAAACTTTGTACCCGTATTTCTTCTCGCTTACATGCCAATATCCGAACGGTTTGAGTTCCTTTAGGTTCTCCCTATTTAGTTAAATACCTTTCATTTGAATTTTTCGGAATCTTATTACCAGAGGTGTGTGACCCTTGTCAACATGGGGCCATTATAGAATATATTTAAGGTGAAATTATATATATATACAAAAAAAGTAAAAAGTTTACAAAAAAAGTAACTCAAATTTTATTTACATAAAAAATAACCTAAAATCAGCAAAATTATTGATGACTATATGATATAGTTTGTCAAAGTTATAAAAAGTATACACTATTATACAATGTATATTACTTATACATGAGTTATACATAAAATATACATTATGATACAAGAATATACACTGACTATGCATGTCTGTACAATGAGGGTTGAATGCCCCAAATTGTAAGAAATAGCCAAAGATGAATCGAATGGCTACTTTTGTAATTAAAAAAAGAGTTATTTTTGTGTAAATAATTTTTTTCGGTGGCTTGTGCATGTAATTATCCCTAGATTTAAAGGGTATATGATCAGTTTTGTTAGCAAAGTTGGCCTCTCAATTAAGAAGCAAATAATTCATGGATACATATAAACTTAGATATGCATTTCAGTTATTTTTAAAATTTTGAGTGGTAAAATAAAAGCATATGAATATTGAAAAGATAACCATATTGTACATATATTAACAACTTGATGTAAGCTTGTTAAGGAGCCAAGTTTTACCGGATTCACAGATCATAAAATACTTATATACATTCTATTTACATATTACTATAATGTGATATATTAACTCGAACGCCAATTGAAATATCATCATATTTATTGTGAATTTGTGATCTATAATAAAATTGCGCCCTCTTACCTAAGATAAGTGAGTTAGAAAATCAATCTATATAAATATATAAGATAAAGAAATGTTGAGTAAAGTCTTATTTTGAAATGGAATAATTAATCTAATCATCAAAAGTTAATATCGAAAATGTCACATTCATGCAAGGAGTTTAATCATTTGAATTTAATTAAAAAAACTACTATTCATATTAACACACAGACCTCTTCTCTTTTTAAAAAAAATAAAATAGAGAAAAACCATAAGTATAAGAACGTTCAACACCACATACTTTCAAATATTCGTAAGTAAAAACCCACTAATATATTGAATGGAGAAGTTGTCAAAAAATCAAACAAGTCAGTCAACTAAGAGTAAGTACTGAAAGGGAAAAAAAACATAATCTATACACTCACATAAAAGACATGTTTGGTGGTACTCCTTTGACGCATAACTGTCTACTGTTTAAAAAGGAAGACACGTAATATTTTACTGACTTAAGAGTGACAAAATCAATATTACTTTAGGCTTCTTATTTGTGTTGACCTTAACGGCTATTTTTGGAAAGTGCTTGCAAAATTACTGTTATGCCCCTTCCCCTAGTGGCCCCAAGGGTTAAATAGTCCATTTGTGAGGTTGATTTTGGCATTTTCAAAAATTTGAAAGGTGTGGTAATTTTTGAATTATGAAGGTTTAAGTGTTCCAAAAGTGAGCTTTGGAACCATTTGGAGTTTCAGATCTTAGAATAGAATTCGGATAGTTTCATTAGTTTGGAAATGTCAAAATTAGTTTAGAAGCGACTTCATTTTCAGTTTTGAGACTGATTTGTGGATTTGAGGTCCAAAGTTGAAAGTGTAGTCAAAAATTGAAAAAGGTGTGACTTTGATCAATATTTTGACTTCTGCTCAAATTAAATTTTTGATGATTCCACTAAATTAATGAGGTGAATTTAGCCACAGTGGAAGCATCGACATATTTTTTTTGAAAATCCTAAGGGCATTTTGATCTTTTTGAATTTTTAATTAGTATAGTTCCACTTTATCAGATTTTCAGTCAAGGAGACCGTAGATTCAATTTTCTACGATTCCATTAAGTCCGGAACATTGAACCTAGTAGGTTAGCATATATGGATTATGTGTAAGGGGTCCAAACAAATCCCAAAGGTCCAATTGGAGACTTCGCTAATTTTCCAAAATCTGATATCTGGTGCTTTTGTATTGTTCTTCACGATCGCAGGCATGGGTCCCCTATTCGTGATGGTTTTCTCTTTTGTGCTTCACTATCACGATCAAGGATCCCGTAATTGTGATGATCTTTTTTCTTGTAGCTTTGCAATTACTAAGCTAGGGGTCTCAATCCAATATGTTAGGACTAGTATGCTCCGCGATCGCGGAGAATAGTGACCCACAATTATAAAGGAAAAATTAGTTCCAGAATAATGTTTGATTGGGAAACACCCTACTTTCACCCATTTTCGAATTTCAGAGCTTTAAGGGGTGATTTTTGAAAAGAACTTTTAACGAATTTCATTAGGTAACTGGTTTTCAACCTAAAGCCTATCACGACCCAAGCCTAGGTCCCAAACAACCATCTTAGCATATCAATTACATATCCTTGATCGCGGAAGCAAAGTAAACAACAACAAGAATATAAACAAGGTAAAAAGGAACTAAGGGAAAGTCTTGACATTTATAAAGCATAAAGAGTCAAAGGTCAAAGTATAGATTTATCAATTGTTCCAAAAATACCTCTAAACATAGATTGGGTGGGGGCCAAGCACTTTCCAGGCTCACCTTCATAGTATCAAATGTTCAATATAAAGAGATAACAAAAGCAAGAGTAGCATAGATGGTGACCCCAAACTTGGAGACTCACCAAAAGCTTATCTTCAAGATGTCAAAACTAGCCTCTGAAAGATGATTATGAAAAGCTCCTATTTCTGCATGGTAACATCATGTAGGCATAGAGTATGCATTAGTACGTTTCAATGTACTAAGTATGTAGGATGCAATGCAACAAGACATAAGCCAGTATAGTCAAAATGCATAATCCTAAGCAATGAATGAGTATAATATAAACAGGGCATGCATGATCAATACTTGAAGTAAAATATGCTTGTAAATAATATGCTTATATAGAACATAATACATGTGTAGGAAGAGACCATATCCACATAGCCCAAGTAAGCTTTACTTGAACTCCAAGGCATGCCACCCCTTGGAAGGTGATTGAGATACATACTCCTCAATAAGGTGGATGGGCATACCACCCCCCATCATAGTGGTCAAGGTATATACCCCTCAACAAGGTGGTTGGGCATGCCATCCCCCAAGAAGATGTAGTCAACTCGCAACACTATAGATACTTTCATGAATTCAATACACACATACAACCCCTTAATCATCTTATAGTCACTTGAGTCATAATCCACGCAATAGATCATCAATAGCTCAAGAATCCTTGTCAAGATATTTTATCAAATATTTGGCGGGTGTGCAATGCTAGTTCAAAATCATGTAATTCAAGAGTGAAATAATGTGAGAAAGCATAATGCAAATCAACCCACCAACACATAGTAAAATCGTCATGTAAGATACCTTGAAACCCATCATCAAATCTCATAATAGATCATAGTTTCATAGCCCAAAACATGCATAGTTACAATAGACAAACCATAAACTTGAAATAGGTAGACATGTGTTTTCAATCGACATTCCATAAAATCCCAACGTAATTTGTAATCATAATTCATAATAAGTAATACCCATAAGTAATACAATTTAAAAACATACAAATTTCATAAAAAGGAGGGTTGGGCACTATGGGTGAAAGGACTCAATGGTTGAAACTCATATACCTCAAATTGGGGCTTTTCTTGATATAGATTTGAATGAGAACTTGAAGCTTGAATGAAGTTTTTGAGATCTAAAATTAAGCTTGGGACACTTGAATTTAGATGAAATATTTGGTTAAGTGTTAGAGAGGGTTTTGAGAGTGCCTTAGGTGATATAGAGTTGAAAAATGGCTAAGTATAGATATTTTTACGCACATAAGGGAATGGGGACAAGATTCCAATGTGATAGGCTGAAACTAAAAACTTAAGGAAGTGGTAACACTACTCCGCGATGTGTCCTCGTCGCGGAGCCAATGCAAATGCGCATTGGAAATTACAAATTTTGTGAAAATAGAATTTTACTATGGGTCCTTTAGAATCAGGATTATAGCCATTCCCCACTCAATTTTGCCCCTTGTTCAATAATATGAAGTCGAATTTTTGATATCACGTATGAATTTTGAGATATATAAAAATTACAATTATGGGCATTTTCGAGGCACATTTTCAGGGCATTTCAAAGCCTTTAATTTCCATCAAATATTTTGTGATTTCAACTTAATTTGTTTGGTTTTTAACTTGATTTCTGCGTATTTTTCAATGAACTTAAACTTGAGGTTTGACAGTTTCTAACTCATTTTTTCAGTCAAAATTTATAGGTTTTTCAACCACGAGCTATATTTTTCATTTAAAACCTAATTTTAATCTCAATTTTTAGATTCAATATTTTTCAAAGTTAATTAATTTTTGAATGACTTTGCACCCAGTTATTAACTATTATGATATAGGCATGGATAGACTCTTCATGATGTATTTGGGAGTTGCTTTTGTGATTTATTCGTCTAGTTAAAGTTTTGTATGTAGTTCTACCTTGAAGTAGGTTTGACTAATTTTTCTTGGGATTGGGGTTGAGTAATTGAGTACTCATGTGTATTAGACTGTGAGATAAGATCATGACATGTTGGTTGGGTATGATATTGTGATATCCATGAAGTATTTATACTTCTTGGCATACCAATTGTGAAATTGATGTACACTTTTGATTGTGACATCTCTATTTCATAATTGATATTACTGAGACACTCATGAAATTTATTAAGAACTATGATGGGTTGTGAAAACACATATATGTTGCGGCATGTCATATACTGAGAAATGAACTTTTAAGTTCAATTATAACATATGTCATAATTTCGAGAATTAAAAGAGAAATCTTTTAACTATTGAGCTATAGAGACTTATTCATTTATATGTATTTTGAACTTCAAACTATTTATAAAGTTTAGTTGTACTCATTCTAATGCATTTGTACTGCAGATACTTTTGGTGGTGAATTGTCTTTTTGAAAGAAAACATGACACTTTTAAAAACTCTTGACCACATGTGGGAGGTAAAGTGATGGATATATTAAGATTGTGTGTGAGGGATATGGTCTGTGAGACCCCTCAGGTCCACTTAGTCTCTAGAGCCTTCACTCGGTAGAGGTGTATATCAAAAGTTGTGTAACAATCTTAATTCCATAGTGTATTGCGTACCATCTCATTGCACTACTTGATATTGGTTGACCTGCTCTACTGAGGTTATATGTTTACTTTTATTTATGTTGTTTTATATAAATTGGCGGCACCATTACCTGACTAGGTTTTTCTATATGCTGATGAAAAAGTTTTTGATTTATTGCATAGTTACTGAATCCCTAATACCTCCTGGGTGCATATTATTTGTACTCCCCCTACTTTTCCCCTTTCACAGATTCCAGTTAAGGATTCTCCTGAAGCAGTTGATCGATTATGCAGTTGGTCCTTCTCAGATCTAGTGGTGAGACTCAAGGCTTTGAGTTCCCACTGGACACTATCCTTAGTTTTGTAGTCTTTATTTAATTATTGGAGACTAAGATTTACCTATTAAATCCAGTGTTATGATATATGCTCTTTAAACACATGACACCAAGTTTTGAGATATGAATTGTATTTTGTGGCTTTGGTTACTTATCTATTTATCTACCCAGTTATCTTCACTCAAGTTTACTTTTATTGTTTAGTAGGTTTTTTAGTGTTTCTAAGTCATAACATCATTTTTTGATCATTACAAAGTTGGTATCAGAGCTCTAGCTTTATCGATCTCATGAATTAAAAAGTAGAGTGTCTAGTAGAGTCTTGCAGATCAGTATGTAGACGTTGGTACCTATATTCAAGAGCCTACAAGATACTTTTTAAGATGAACTTCTTTGGTTGGATCTTTTAGTGCATTTTTCTCATATCAAAATATTTGGATACTTTCAATCTACTCTTTTTGCATAGATGCCGAGGACTATACCTAGAGATGTGGATGATAGTCCTATAGCTCCTATTGATCCCAGCTTGCAGGAAAAAGTAAGGGTTGTGGGAGAGTTAGAGTCTGAGACCGAGCTAGAGGAGTAGCACAATCATGAGGATAGACTAGAGAGGCGACTCTTGATCCTGTTGCTAGGACTATTCCTAAGCATAAAGAATAGCCCAAAGATCTAGTTTTGGCCCCTATAGTTCCAGATACTACACAAGCACTTTAGGAGCTACTGGCTCAACTATTAGTGAGGTTGGAGGGAATCCTTACCACAAGTGTTCTTTTGGATACTTCAGCTCCTCTCATGTTTGTTGGTCCCTCCTAGCCTATTCAGGGACCTAGTGTTGCATTTAAGACTATAGGATCATTTGTTGTGCCCTCTATTGCACCATTGAGACTCTCAGCCCCATCGATTTTTCCTAATGCTACTATGTCACTATCTGAGCAAGAGAGCTTCAACAGGTTTATGAGATTAGATCCATCTAAGTTTGATGGTACATTAGGAGATAGAGTTTATGCCTTCTTAATAGAGTTCTAGGATCGATTGTATATTTTGTACATCCTAGAGGTTCATGGGGTGGCATACACATCTTATCAGTTTACCTATATGGCTAGGAAGTGGTGAGGAACAATTTTAGAATGCAGCATAGTTGATACTCCTATGATAGGTTGGAAGCAATTCACAAAGCTATTTAATAAGAGATTCATTCCTTACAACTCTCGTGACTGATGCCAAAATAAGTTTCACAAGTTGGAGTAGGGTTCTATGACGATGTTTGAGTATGAGGCCCGCTTTTATAAGCTATCCCATTGTGCTATGTATAGTATTCCCACTAAGTGTGAGAAGGTTCATAGGCTAGTAAAAGGGCTTATTGCTTATGTTTGAGAGGGTCTGTAGGCTAGTGAAGGGCTTTACTAGTTATCTTCAAGAGGCTATAACTTCTCTAGTTCTATCTGGTGGTTTCTTTCAGAGTATCATTGACCATGCAAGAATAATTGAGGGTATCAGACTTGTGAGGCAGCGTGGTCACAAGATGTTCTGTTACCATGGTCAGTTTGGTAGTCATTCATATATAAGCAAAGATCATCGGGGCCAGCACAATCAAGAATACTAGGGTAGGCCAGTCCAGGAAGCTATTCAGGGCACTGAGGGTGCAGGTAGTGTCAAAACTATAACACCCTAGCTCTAATGCTAAGACTCGAGTCCTTTCTCATATGCGTAAAGTCTCAACTTAATGATTTCTAATGTGGTAGTATCAATTATTAGGTTTTCTAAGTGGATTGTAAGTGGTTTGGGGTCATAGGGCATCTCTTACATCGAGCCAAGACCAAAGGATTTAGTTTGGCTAAGTTTTGATATGAGTTCATATAAGGGTCAACTTCAAAAGATCATATCTATTAGTGCATAATTAATTAGGTGACCCGCTACCTACTAAATTGTAGGTCATTGAATTAGCTTTCCAACGCATCCAGTTTCATCTCATTCTGAGTTTGGAGTAAGAAGTTATGATCATTTTACTGAAATTTATCTGAGCTATCAAAAAGGGCAATGGTTAGTTTGACCACCTAATGCATTCGGTGCATCACCGAATACGTCACTGAATCACTCCAATAAGTTTCTAAAACTATCAAAAAGGGTGATCTGAAGGTTCCTTTTGGCATATCACCTAATGGTTCTGCGATGGGACCTCTGGACCACCGATTTTGTCGACAGGACACTTCAAAACATCATTTTTGACCTTCTGATGATATTTATACTTTTTCAAGTAGGATTATGAACCAATTTATTCTCATACACTCTTGTAAGCCATTGTAGCCCTAATCCTCTTCCAAATCCTCCCCTAAACCTTTCATTCAATCTCAACACTTCAAGAAACTTTTGTTAGAACTCAAGAATACAAGTGAAGCCCCAAGTCTTCCTCAATTTTCCTTTAAGAAACAACAAGTATAAGGTATGTGGGTCTCTTCATCCATGGGTTCCATCCATGAAGTCCCAAAACCCTTTTTATGAAATCCTTCAAAACTAATGGTTGATTCTTATGGGTACTTCTTATTACTCCTATTAAGCATTATTTATGTTGAGAATATTGACATAGTGAATGCAATTAATTAAATTGATTTCAAGGGTTTTCTAATATGAACTATTTTATGATATTCAAAGTTATGAATGTTATGATACCATGAAGTGTTGAGGAGTTAATAATTTTACAATACTAATTTCATGTTCCCACATCTATGTTTGAAAGGATGATATGAATGTTTGTGATGGGTTGTTTAGGATGATTTAAACTGATGGGTTTTAGATAATTTTCTATCTTAATCTATTATGTGTTTTTGAATCTCAATGTGGATTGCTAAAATATAGATTTTACGATGAATTTCATGATACTCAAACTAAGGATTTTGCTATAATGATGGTGGGTTGATTTGAATAGTTCCTAAATGATCTTATTTTACTTCATTCATGTTTTATACTCTTGTATCACATGATTTTAAGTCTCTATGCATAGATCCACCATGTTTTGAATAAGTTTACATGATAAAGCTTCTTATGTTGATGAATGGTTTATTGCAAATGATGCAAGTTATGAATATGATAAATGATGAGGTCTATCAAGTATGTTTTGGAATGCATTGAATTCCTATGAAGGCTATAATTTGTTATAAATCCCCTCCTCCATGTTGTTATAGTATATAAGATTATACATGTCATGATTATACCCATGTTCATATATTCAATGGGACTAGTCTGTTTGAAGTCAAGAATGAATGAACGATTGAGGTATGAGCCCTCCACCTAGTAAAGCTTAGAAGATAATGATAGGCTAATAGTAGATGCATAAACAAGATTTAGAGGCCATACTTATGATGATGATATATGTTCAAAAGTCTTCTTGGATGAGTTAGTAGAATGCCTCTCTTTTGTTTCACATGGCTTATAGGATAGGCTAGTAGAATATCTCCCCATACTAGATGATTCTATAGTTCATGTCTATGGTAATTCCGTGAGAGTCACACTTAGCACTGAGTGGACCTTGGGATATATGTGAATACTCCCCATAGCTAGGGCAAGAGACTGTAGTAGAATCCTCTCGTCCTATAACTATGTGCCACCATAGGAAATAGAGGTCACCGCTAGTAGAGGTCAACTTCTAGACCAACTGTTATTAGAGTTTGCTTAGTAGCTAGCTTTAGTGGATCCACTTAGGCATCTTAGGAGGTTGCATTGGCAAGTGACTTCCCCCTTCTTCTGGTGTTGGGGAAACATCGATACTCCATGGCTTAGTTCACATGGTTTATGTCGGTTAAAGTTTGATCTCACACATATTCAAGTTCTCTGTATGGTCCCAAGTTATCCTTTTATGGTGATTATGATGGTTCTTTCTTTGATGTAAAAACAAGATTTTCCCAAAATATATGGATATTTTACTTATGTATGATAATCTATGACCCTCCTCATCCTATGTTTTATGGTTCAAGTAATGTTTCTAAATGACATATTGCTTACTAATTTCATGACATATGTTATGTGCATTACATGCCCACATACTAGTACATTTAAATTATTAATGCATACTTTTTTCCTACATGATTTCACCATGTAGGAACTGCCGCTCCTCGACATCCTCCACGTGGTTAGCTTGATTCGAGAAGATCATTTGTAATGGTAAGTCCTCCATTTTATAGAAAATATCTGTGTTCTATCATATTTCTATTGAGACTATTTCACTTCACATTCTAGTTGAGGGTGAGCCCAGGACTTGTCTTGGTCCCCCTCCTACTCATGTCTAAAGGTGTTGTTGGATACTTATGCTATATACCTATGTTGAGATGATGAGCTTTTATGGAGAATTATCCCTTACTCCCTATTCCCTATGGATGTTATTTGATAATGTTGATGTTGATAGAAGGTGATGCAAATCCTAAGTCCCTACTTCCTCATAGCTTGAGTCCTACTTACCCTCTGTTTAGTACTTGCTTGCTATGTGATTCATGCAAACCCCTTTCCCTTATTTATCCCCACAACATGAGTCCAAAGCCACGTTTCCATTAGAAATTATGTGTTTGATGCTTGCTTATGCTTCTGCAACCAAGGATGTGCAAAAGATATACTAAGAGGTTTGTTTGGGTTAAGCTCAAGTTTCCCATTCGTTGTGTCATGTTTAGGCCCTAGGCTTGGGTCATGACCTAAGCTAGGGCCTAGGTGTGACATAGCAAATGAGAAACTCGAAAGGACCCCAAATAAGCCTCTTAAGCATACATAGCATATCAAGAGGAACTCGAAGGGACCCCAAATAAGCCTCTTAAGCATACATAGCATATCATTGGTTATGAAAGTATAATTAAACAATAAGCACATTATTCTATGGGAAGCAGGACATTGGACTCAAGCTATGGGGATGCTATAGGGAAGAGGATTAGCATAGTCACATAGAAAATAAAGACTAAAGGGTAGGTAAGTATAATTCATGCTATAGGGATAGTACGGGGCTTAGGACTTCTATACCATGTCAACAACAAGCATCAACACATAAGAAGGGAATAGGGACTAAGAGAAGTCTTCCATAATTATAGAAATATAATAGGAGTCAAGCTCATAATATACATATCCATATCAAATAGCACCTCTAACATGAGTGGAGCGGAGGCCTATATCTTCCAGGATCACCATCAAAAGATAAATATTCATAAATAGACAAGTCTTAACAAAAGCATGAAAGTAAATGGATGTTGTCTCTGAAATGGAGGACTCACCAATAGAAATTTTCAATCAAACCGTCTAGCCACGTGGAGGAGGAGGATGAATAGGAGCTCCAATCTCTATATGGTTAGATCATGTAGGCAAAAAGTATGTGTTTGTACTTGAACGTACTAAGTATGAAGGGTGCAATACAACAAGGAACATAACCCATAATTAAATAATATGCATAATCATAATCAACAGATATAAGCTCAATATGACATAAATGATCAATGCTTACTCAAAACATGCATGAAGAATAACCAAGTTACATAACATATCATACATAGGTGGGAAAGGACCATAGTCTATATGTAAGACCAAGTGAGCTAATACTTGGAATCCCAATGTTCACTCCATACTGGATAAGGAGTGGTCTTCTTTGCCAAGGTAAACCAAACTCTCACCTTACGACATAGGCTTTTTGGAAAATGTCACCAAATATCCTTACCTTATGGCATGACCTTTATGATTGGGTTCTCAAGATATCCTTAACTTACGACATAACCTTTTTGGTTCGTTTGGCAAATATCCTTATTTTATAGTATAGCATTTTTGGCAGGTACAATCCCATATAGGAAATAAAAATTACAAACCTATGGTAGTACATAGTTTAGGGACAATGGCTACCAACCAAGCTAAGGTCCTCTTGATGCTAGGTCAACAATCCCACAGAATAGTCAATTTATATACTTAATCATATCTTACATAATTTTGTAGCTCATGATAGCATCTTAAGAGTATCTCATCAAAATAAAACTTTATGGCATAAAAGATAGGGATTTATGTCATTCATAATATTCATAACATTCTCATAAATTCATGGCATGCTTATTAGCCCTCAATTTATTATAACAGTCTTATCTTGTATAATTGTCATAATCATGTCATCCACATAAGAGGTTTGTCACATAACTTTAGTCAAACATGGTGGGTATATGCATGGAAGCTTAAAATCATTCAATTCAAGGATATAATACAAGAGAGGAGAAAAATTAATTCATTTAAAAGTCATCCTAATCAATCCACCGACATTGTAGTAAAAGCCCCAATTTGAGTATCATGAAATCCAACTAAACTTCACAAGTTTTTTCATAACTTTTCATGACATTATAGTGTACATAACTTTAATATCAAAAAATCCATTATAATATCAAACCCTAATGGATATTCATGCATAATCAAATTAATACTTGAAGAATTCAAACTTAAATCATGTTCATAATAGCAATTTCCCATAAAGTATTCAATCTTAAAATCACAAAATTTGATTAAAAACAAGAATTGGGCTTCATGGGTAGAAGAATCCCAATGAATGAAATCCACATACCTTAAACTTGGAATTTCTTGAAGGGAAACTTGAGAGGACTTGTGGGCTTCACTTGTATTCTTGAAATCCAAAGAGAGTTCTTGAGAATCTTGAATCTAATCAAGGGTTTTGATGAAGACTAGAGAGAATTTTAGGAGCATTTTTGAGAGATTTAGGGTTAAATGTTTGAAAAATTAAGGAATCTCATGTATAAGGGTGCTAGATTATTACCCAATTGCCCTCAGCTGAAATAGTGAAAGTTTGGAAAATTTTGACATATGGTGAACCAAGTCCGCGTTGCGAACTTGCTCTTGCATAGGTTTTTCTTTTGCAAAGTTCAATTTTTCTTATTTTGTCCTAGGAATGAGTTTTAGCAATTTTTATACTGTGGAAGACCAAGCTCGCCACGTGGCTGGTCGTGTACCTTACTGAATAAGTCTCGAATCACTCAAAATTATTTTTTGATACGGGTGACCTAAAAATAAAAAGCCACCTTTTTCCTACACAATTTTGCCCCTAAAAAATAATGCGAAGATGGATTTGCAAAATCATGCATCAAAATTTAAGATATTCATGAAACGACCCTAAAAAGTGCCCAAAGTGTGCCTCAGAAGTATTTGAAATTGTAATTTCCATATATCTAAAAATTCATTTATTATTTTAAAAACTGACTTCATATTATCGTTTAAGGGATCAAATGGAGTGGTAAATGGGTCTAACCCAAATTTTAGAGCAACCGTATAAAAATCAAAAAATCACAAAAATGTGATTTTGGAGGGTCAATTTTGAAGGGGTATATCTCTTTGCACACACAGAACTAGGTGGCCCATAACCTATCAAATTAAATCACTTTAAATTAGCTTTCCAACCAACTTGGTTTCACCTCATTTCAAGTTCTGATGAAGGAGTTATGCCCATTTTTGTGGAACTCATTTGTACAGAAAATGCAATTCCAGTGAGCAATCCATTTTGGTCCTATTTTCTCTTGACAACGGTTCAAGACTTTTAAGTCTTGGGACTAAGGGTTCCCACACTTGAAAATATATATACTTAGCCTTATTTCATCCTTATATTATCCTAAACATTCTCCGATACTCACCAAAACACTTGGCGAAATATTCAAATTCAAGTCCCAAAACTCAAGACCAATCTTAAGGATTTCATCAAGGATGTCAATAAAGCTTCGAGTCCCTTTCTCCAAAATATAAGGTGTGTGGTATTGAACCATTGGGCCCTTCCACCCAAGGTGCCTAAGCCTCCTTTTTACTAATATTGCATGATTTAAAATTAATTTTACATATGGATCTTGTATATTGAGAAATTTACTGCATCGTATTCATGAAAGTATGGTTGTTTTAGCATATTTTAAGCTCTAAATGTTGGATCTACTGTTGGATTTTATGAGGGATTTTGATGTGTATGTCTTGAGGATGATGCAAGGTATTTATTGATGATTTTAAAATGGATTTTCTTGAATGATTTCATCTCTAAATTGCATGGTCTTTTACCTCCATTGCACACCCGCCAAGTGTTTCATAAAATGTCCGGCTAGGGTTTCTTCAGGAATTATGGGTCCAATGCATATTTTATGAGTTGTATGATGTTATGATGATTATATGATGGTGAAATTATGATGAAATAATGTATGTATATGATGACGAAATGATGATAAGAAGGGTAGGTATGTATATAAGGATGAAAGGAATGAATATGTGTGTTTGAATCATGTAAAACACCTTTGGTATTTCAAGGGAATTGTTGGGCTCTCATGTTGTTATGTTCTTGTGAATTGTTGATGACTTCTTGGATTCTTAAGATAATGTTTATGCTCTTGTCAATTGTGAAAGCCTACTAGGAGAGGTTATGAACTATGTTACATGCTCTACCATCTAGTGCAAGGCCAATTTCTACATGTAAGGGTTATGACCTATGTTGTACACCTTACCCTCATGTACAAATGCAATATACTTCTTCTTAGGTTATGTTACTCTTTATGAGGTTATGTTACTCCCTATGAGGTTATGTTACTCTTCATGAGGTTATGCTACTCCCTATGCGGTTATGTTATTCTTCATGAGGTTATGCCACTCCCTATGAGGTTATGTTACTCTTTATGAGGTTATGCTACTCCCTATGAGGTTATGTTACTCTTTATGAGGTTATGCCACTCCTTATGAGGTTATGACTATGATGTACTCCTTTCCCTCATGTATGATTTGGGGTTATGAACTCATGCTATATTTGTCACCCTCTTGTATAAGGTAATTGGATAAGCTAATTATGTTATCTTAATAGGTTAAGTAAGCTATGAAAGAATGGATATTTTCAAGAATGTTTTACTACAATCAATGTCCATACATACCATATTAGTATATTATACCTATTACCTATTGTTATGCATTTTGATTACATTATCTATCTCTTATTGCATTGCATCCCACATACTTAGTACATTCCAACGTACTAACACAGCCCCACTTCAACATCTCCACCTACATGGCTAGTATGATTTCACTCAAGCTTATTGGTGAGTACTCCATTCCGGGGATGTTTGTCTATGTTTCTTATGTTATGTATTAATTCCTTTTTTCTATTGCTATTTTGACTATAAGGGTGAGCCAGTTGCTTTGTCTTAGCCCCTTCTAATTATCTATGTTTAGAGGTGTTGTTGGACAAGTTATGTTTTATGTTTGAGCTTTGACTCATCTATGTTATTTAAGTATTAAACTCTCTCTTTCTCCTTAGTCCCATTTACCCTTGTTCATATTTCTTACGATATTTTATATTGCTTCTGCGACCAAGGATGTGTAATCATATGCTATGAGGCTTGTTTAGGATTTCTTCGGGTTTCTCATTCGCCGGTCACGTCTAAGCCCTAGGCTTGGGTCGTGACAATTTAAGAAATACACTATAGGGCATTTTTTGAGTCGCGTGAGAGGTATTACAGGTAGACCTATATTTGACCAAGTTGATCACGGTAGTTCATCAGGTTTAGGAAGGCATGAAAGTTCTTTAGGTTCTACTTCCTAAGGTTCAAGTCCCCATGGTTGTTATATGTGTGAAGTTTTGTGACATCAGACAAAGAATTACCATGGGCATGCTCTTGTTTCTTTCCCACCAGGGATATAAATGGCTCAGTCTACACTAGCTCTAGCAGCTAGAGGTACCTCTTAGTGTGATAGGGGTTGCAAAACTGGAGCTGAAGGTGACAGTCATAGTGGATCATAGGCTTGTGTAGAATGTAGGGTATGTTACATTATTCCAGGAAGGGAGCTAAGAGAGAGGCCTCTGATGCTTTGATCACAAGGAGTATTTCGATCTATCATCATTTAGCTTCAGTATTATTTGATCCAAGATCTACTTATTCATATGTGTAGACCTATTTTTCTTTGGATATCTATGGTATGCGTGAGCCTCATATACTTAATTGTGTTATACCTTGCTGGGTGAGTCCTCAGTGATGGATCATATGTATTGGGGTTGTGCAGTGGTGTTTTAGGTAAAGAGACCCCAATTTGATTCGCTTAGACATGGTCGATTTTGATGTTACATTGGGCATGGATTGGTTATCAACGCATCATGCAATCCTTGATTTTTATGCCAAGATTATGACCTAGGAACATCCATGTTTACCTCAACAAGTATAGGCAGGTTCTCCTAGATTATTCCCCAAAGGGGTGATTTCTTATGTTCATGCTCAACAGTTGATGGATAAGGTTGTTTATCTTACCTCACACATGTGTAGAATTGTTCTAGGGAACCACCTTTAGTTGAGGCCATAGCGGTGGTGAGAGAGTTCATGGATGTGTTTTTGATAAAATTGCCTAGTGCTCCTTCAGACCGAATATCAACTTTGTTTTTGAATTGAGGCTGGGCACCAAGCTTATCTCCATATCTCCCTATAGGATGGCTTCAGCTAAGTTGAACAAACTTAAGAAATCATTGGAGGATTTACTGTAAAAGGGTTATATGAAATGTCCCACACTTTCCTAGCAATGCCCCATAATCATAATTCTCTTATATCTAAAATTAGGGATATTTAAACACCACTCCACATAGCTTGGAAAGACTCTATGATGTATTTTTTTTAACATCTCAAAATCCATCCAGAATTTCACAAATTCGACTTCATATTCTTGTTCAGGGGATAAAATTGCATAGGAAAACCAGTACCTATAAGGTATAATTCATCTATTCCAAGAAAAGGAATTTTCAGTGAAACTTCGCAAAAACAGTAGCTATCACGACTAGTCCGCGATGCGGACTAGTTCAAAAAATTCAAAAATTACTCTTTTTTTACTCTAGGACAATTGGGTAAAAACCTTATACCTATATACAAGAAGTTTCGTCATTGTTAAGCCATTTTGAGCCCTACAAACCAACAAAAAACCTCTCAAATTCCTCTCTAATCTTCATCAAATTCTCCGTCCATTCTTAAGGTTTTTACGAAGTCATATTGGAATTCAAGGAAACCAAGTCAAGCCCCAAGTCCTCCTCAAGATTCAAGTGTCACAATCTTTATCCATATCTAAAGGATTTCATTCAAGCTTCATGTATCCATTCAAATCTTCATCAAGGAATACTCCAAAGTCAATGCATGTGGGATTTATTCATGGGTTCCTTTCACCCATGAAGCCCAAGCTTCCTTTTTACATAAATTTCATGATTTTCAGTTGATTTACTTATGGATTTTACATATAATGAATTAGACTATGAACTATGTTAGAGTTTCATCAAAGTGTGACTATTTAAGCATGTTTTGAACTATGAATCTTTAATCCATCTTGAGATTTGATGAAGAGTTTTGATGTATATTTCATGTGGTGTTACCAAGTTTTGATGGGTGGTTGTACATTGGACTTTATTGTATGATTTAACTCATGAATTGCATGGCTTTACACTAGCATTGCACATCCACTAAGTGTTTGATAAAATATTTGCATTATGTATCTTCAGTTGTTGAAGGACTAATGCATGATGTATGAGTTGGATGACTTTATGATGATTAAAGGAATATATATCTATGGTATTTTTCTCTATAGTGTTGTGAGATGACCACTTTAATGGAGTGTGTGATGTTCATTAACCGAATTGAGGGGTTGATACGTTATTAACATAATTGAGGGGTTGATACCTCATTAACCTAATTGAGGTATTGATACCTCAATCACCTAGGATGGAATATGGAATATTCGATAAACAAATTAAGGGATGGGTGCCTCAATTACCTAGGATGGGAGGTGGTAAACCTATTAGCCAAATGATGATCTCTTTCTACAAATGTAATATGTTCTATATAAGCATGTTTTCACTTCAAGAATCATTCATACATGTCATATTGTTATTATGCTATCTATTGCGTATGTTTATGCATTTCGATTACATTACCTATCTCTTATTGCATTGAATACTACATACTTAGTACGTTCAAATATACTAACACATACTTTATTCCCACATGATGTTACCATGTAGGAACCTGAGATCCATTTGGTCATCCTCCTCCTCCACATGGCTACTGGTTCCTATTCAAGCTAGTTGGCGAGTCCTCCATTTGGAGGACTATGTCTATGTTCTTATGCAATGTATTAAAGACTCTCTTTCTTTTTAGTATGTTTCGACTATGAGGGTGAGCCTAGTTGATTGTCTTGGGCCCCGCTAAGTTCTATGTTAGAGGTTTTGTTGGACAAGTAATGTATTATACTTGAGCTTTGTATCATCTATGATATTTATGTATTAATATCTCTATTCCTTAGTCCCAATTTCCCTTGTTTATGTTTTCTCTTGTTGTTTATTCTTGCTTTCACGACTAAGGATGTGAAATGATTCTAAGAGGCTTATTTAGGGTCCCTTCAGGTTCCCCATTCGCCAATCATGTCCAGGCCCTAGGTCTGAGTCATGACAAAGATGGTATTAAAGTACTAGGTTGTTAGGTCCTCGATGTCCAATACACTACATCAGTTAGAATCTCATTCATGGTTGTGTTGTGCACCACAACGATGAGCAAGAGGCTGTGAGACATTTTAAAAAATATTTTCCTTCTTCATGTTCAATGTTGTGCTATAGAGTTGAGGTAAGGTTATTCTCCCTTAATGATTGTTCTTTGATATGCTAGATCATGCCTAATACAAGAGGAAGAAGAGCCCACTCTCTCAAACAAAAACTGGCTCGTGAAGAATTTTGGGATGCTCTTACCATGTTAGCTCATTTCATGGCCAATCAAATCAACCAAGGGGCCCAAGCTCCTATGTTCCTACCCCAGCGTCTCGAGTGAGGGACTTCATGAGGATGAATCCACCAGAGTTCTATGGGTCTAAGGTGGATAAGGATCCCCATGAAATTATATATGAGGTGTATAAAGTATACTATTATGTGTGCTAGATCGAAAGATAAGGTGGAGTTGGCAGCTTACCAACTCAAAGGGGTGGCACAATTATGGTTCACTTAATGGAAGGAAGAGAAGAGAAACAATAATATGGTACTATGGAGGGAGTTTAAGGTGACTTTTCTTAACTAGTTTTTCCCTCTTGAGCTTAGGGAGGCCAAGATGGTAGAGTTCATAAATTTCACGCAAGGGTCTATGAGTATGAGGGAGTATGCCATCAAGTTCAACCAACTTTCTAAATATGCTCCCCAATTGGTGGCTAATCCGAGGTCTAGGATAAACAAGTTCATGATGGGTGTATCCAATTTAGTGAGTAAGGAATGCCGGTCCGCTATGTTAATAAATGACATTGATTTGTCCCGCCTAATGACATATACCAAATAATTGGAGGAGGAAACGATAAGGAAGAGAAGGGGTAAAGAATCCAAGAGAGCCAATTTTGAAGGAAAGTTCCAAAATCCCAAAGATAGAGGTGATGCCATATGTCCAATATATGGTAAGGTTCATAGGGGCCCATGTTTGAGGGACACCAATGCTTGTTTCTGTTATGGTGATGAGGGGCATAAGAGGAAAGATTATTCTTGTAATCAAGGCAAGGGTAGAGATGTTCATCCTTAAGGTGGTGCCCTTAGGCGCAATCGGTTTTATGCTCTTCAAGGGAGGCAAGGGATTGATGAAATGCTCGATGTTGCTATAGTTATGTTGAGGTTTCCTTTGATTTTTTGGTGCTTGTTTGATGGCTTCGGGGGTCCTTATTCCTCTCATTATTCCTTTTGTTATTAGTAAGATTCTTGTGTGTCCTGAATGGTTTTGTGAGTCTCTTGTTGCTAGAAAGGTATAGGGGTTTCCCTATGTTCTTATTGCATAGATTCTTTTCTTGTGATCTTGTTTTATCTTAGTTTGATAAGTTGGAGGTCTTGGGGTGGTTTGACTACTTTCATATTATGCTTCTAATAAGTGTAGAACCCGTAAGGTTGTTATGATGGTTAAGGATGTTCCATCTATTTGGTCAACTATAATATGTTAGTCATTTCTCTAAGATTTATATTTGGTTTGGATTTTGTCCCCAAGTGGGGATGAGGGTAGGTGATATCACTAGGTGTCCTTTCGGACTAGGGGTGAGCATTTAAGTATTGGTGGAGTTGTTTGGTTGACTTATGCACTGGCTATGTTTATTAGTTTCATAAATAGGGTCTTAAAACCCTACCTTGACATGTTTGTGGTGGCTTCTAGTAGTGTAGAATTGATTTATTTAGAGCTTGTGAACCATTTGGGGGTAGTGTTGCAAGTCTTAGGGGATGAGAGGTTGTCTGCTAAATATGATAGGTGTGAGTTGAGGGCAACAAAAAGGTGGTTAGAACTCCTTAAGTATTATGATATGATTGTGCATTATTTTCCTTGATAAGGCTAATGTTGTGGTCGGTGCTCTAGGTACCATAGCATATGTTGATGATGGTGGCAAAGAGGTGACTAGAGGGGTCTATTAGTTGGCTAGATTGAAAGTTACATTGGAGGAAGTTGAGAATGGTAGGGTAGTGTTCTTGATGGCTCCAAATCTTCTTTGTTTGAGGAGGTCTAGTTTAAGCAAGGCCTTGATTCCACCTTATTAAAGTTGAAAGTTTTGGGTGGAAAGATGGTAGAGTGGAGGTTATCTCCCAAAGGGGAGATGGTGGTTCATGGTACCAAGTGGATTATGTGTGATTAAGGTTGACAAATGAGTTTATGGTTATGAGTCCTTATATAATGTAAAGGAAGATTAGGAAGGTTGCACATTTATGGGAATTGCCTATGGATATGGATATGGTTCACCTGGTTCTTAATACTTCTAGGTTCAGGGGTGTGTTGGTGACTTTAATGCTATAGAACTCTTTGAGGTTGTGGGTGTTGTGGAGGATAAGTGGCTTAGGAGAAAGTTCCAGTGGAGGTATTGGATGGAAGGGTGGAAAAGTTGATTAATAAGGATGTGGTGTTTTTCAAGGCCCTTTGAAAGAATCATCAAGTCTAAAGTGTCTCTCGGGAGCCGGAGCGGGTATGGAGAAGCAATATTCGTATCTCTTTCATTCTATTCAATCTTATGATAACAAAGCAAGTCCTTTTTATGATTTCAAGTCTTATGTTTCAGCCCCTAAGTTAAATGCATGCGTTCATGTTACATTGACAAGGTTCATGATGATTTTAACACTTGTGTTGAGATTTTGAAAATGGTGTTTAACCGCATTGTTACATTCTTGTTGGGGCTGATTTCTTCAGAATTACTCTTCATATGTACATTTCTTCGACATTATGGGATGAATGTTCCTAAGGAGGAGATATTGAAGTGCCCCACACTTGCCTAGGAATGCCCACATAATCGTAACTCTCTTATATCTCAAATCGAGGATATTTAAACACTCATCCACATAGCTCGGAAAGATCCTATGATGAATTTTTTTCACTATCTCAAAATTCATGCAGAATTTTGCAAATTCAACTTCATATTCTTGTTGAAAGGGAAAAATTGTGTGAGAAAACGAGTACCTACAAGCTATACTTCATCCATGCCAAGAAAATAATTTTTTGGTGAAACTTCGCAAAAACAGTATATGTTCACGACCAATCTGCGATGCGGACCTGGTGCAGACTAGTTCATAAAACTTTGAAACTGCTCCTTTTTACTCTAGGAAATTGGGTAATAACCCTATACCTATATACATGAAAATCCCTCATTGTTAAGCCATTTTGAGCCCTGAAAACCAACCAAAAACCTCTCAAATTCCTCTCTAATCTTCATGAAATTCTCCATCCATTCTTAAGGTTTTCAATAAGTCTTGGTGGAATTCAAGGAAACCAAGTCAAGCCCCAATTCCTCCTCAAAATTCAAATGTCCCAATCTTTTTTCGGATCTAAAGGATTTCATTCAAGCTTCAAGTTTCCATTCAAATCTTCGTCAAGAAATTCTCAAAAGTCAAGCTATGTCGGTTTTATTCATGGGATCCTTTCACCCATGAAGCCCAAGCTTTCTTTTTACATAAATTGCATGATTTTAAATTGATTTACTTATAGGTTTTACTTATTATAAATTAGACTATGAACTATGTAGGGGTTTCATGAAAGTTTGATAGTTTAAGCTTGTTTTGAGCTATGAATCTTTAATCTATCTTAAGATTTGATGTATATTTCATATTGATGTTACCAAGTGTTGATGTGTGGTTTTACATTGGATTTTATTGCATGATTTCATGCTTGAACTGCATGGCTTTACACTAGTATTACACATCTACTAAGTGTTCGATAAAATACCCAGATTATGTATCTTGAATTGTTGAAGGCCTAATGCATGATATATGAGTTGAATGATTTTATGATGATTAAAGAAATATATATCTATGGTATTTTTCTCTATAGTGTTGTGAGATAACCACTTTGATGGAGGGTGTGATGTTCATTAACCTAATTGAGGGGTTGATACCTCATTAACCTAATTGAGGGGTTGATACCTCATTAACCTAATTGAGAGGTTAATACCTCATTAACATAATAGGGAGGTTGATACCTCAATCACCTAGGATGGATGGTGGTACTTTCGATAAACAAATTGAGGGGTGGGTGCCTCAATCACCTAGGATGGGAGCTGATAAACCCATTATCCAAATGATGATCTCTTTTTACACACGTAATATGTTCTATATAAGTATGTTTTTACTTTAAGCATCATTCACACATGCCATATTGTTATTATGCTATCCAGTGCCTATGTTTATACATTTTGATTACATTATCTATCTCCTATTTATATTGCATCCTAGATAATTAGTATATTAAAATGTACTAACACAAGCTTTATGCCTACATGATGTTACCATGTAGGAATCAGAGCTCCATTTGGTTATCCTCCTCCTCCACATGGCTAGTGGTTCTTATTCAATCTAGTTGGTGAGTCCTCCATTCTGAGGACTATGTCTATGTTCTTATACTATGTATTAAAGACTCTCTTTCTTTATGGTATGCTTCGACTATAAGGGTGAGCCTGATTACTTGTCTAAGCCCCCGCTAAGTTCTATGTTAGAGGTGTTATTGGACAAGTTATGTATTATGCTTGAGTTTTCATTCATCTATGATATTTTTATATTAAGCTCTCTCTTCCTTAGTTCTAATTTCCCTTGTTTATGCTTTCTCTTGCTATTTATTCTTGCTTCTGCGACCAAAGATGTGAAATGATACTAAGAGGCTTATATGGAGGCCCTTCGGGTTCCTTATTTACGGATTACGTCCAAGCCTTAAGTCTAGGTCGTGACATTATATTAGGCTTAGTGTTTAACCTTGGGGTACTCTAGTGCTATTTGTGAAGAAAAATGATGGTTCTATACGGATGTGTATTGATTACCGCCAATTGAACAAAGTCACCATCAAGAACAAGTATCCTCTCCAAAGATAGCTGATTTATTTTATTAGTTATAGGGTGCCTCAGTGTTCTTCAAGATTGATTTGCTGTCAGGGCACCATCAATGAGAGTTCGAGAGTCCAACATCCTGAAAACCACTTTAAGACTCGCTGTGGGCACTATAAGATCTTGGTTATATTATTTGGGTTGAGCTATGTCCGAACAACTTTCATGGCATTGATGAACTATGTATGCAGGCCTTATTTGGATTCCTTCATGATCATGTTGATTGATACATCCCAGATTGTTCCAGGACTGAGGCAGACCACGTTCAACATTTGTGGGCTATACTTTAGAGGTTAAAGAAAGAGAAGTTATATGCTAAATTTTTCAAGTGTGAATTTTGGCTTCAGTCCATATGTTTCTTGGGGCATATGGTGACAAATAGAGCATCATGATAAATTTAGTAAAGGTAACAGTCATGCAGGATTGGGTGAGACCTTTCTTTGTGACAGAGATTAGGAGTTTTATTAGTTTGGTAGAGTATTACTGGAGATTTGTTGAGGAGTTCTCTATTATTTTTGCTCTATTTACCCGACTCACCCAGAAGGAGGTTTAGTGGACTGAGGAGTATGAAGCGAGCTTCCAAAAGCTCAAGGAGTTATTGGATTCAACACCTATTCTAACGTTGCCTATGGAGGGTGTACCCTTTGTGCTTTATTATGATGTGTTTAGTATGCGTTTGGATGGTGTATTGATGCAAAAGGGGAGAGTTATAGTATATACTTCACAACAATTAAAGTTCCATGAGAAGAATTACCCTACCTATGATCTAGAGTTGGTTGTTATGGTATATGTGTTAAAGTTGTGGTGACACTATCCTTCTGGGGTGCATTTTGAGATTTTCACCGATCATTATAGCCTTAAATATATCTTCTCTCATCAACATATGAATATGAGGCAACATAGTTGGTTAGAACTATTAAAGGACTATGTCATCTCTATTCTATATCATCCAGGCAAGGCCAATATAGTAGCCTGTGCTTTGTGATGAAGGGTTTCTAGTATGGGTAGATTAGCATTCTTGAGGGTGGAGCAGAGGCTATTATCCTTAGACGTTCAGTCCCTAGATTGTTAGTTGATTTGACTTGATATTTCTTCACCTCATAGTGTATTGGCCTTTTTCTAGGCTAGATCATCCTTGATGGACCAGATTCATGCTCAATTGTTTGATGATGATACGCTATATATGATTTATAACATGGTGTTGAGGGTAAAGCAAAGTCAGCTTCTCTTGACTCATAGGGTGTTTTGAGAATCAATAGGCATATCTATTTGCCTGTGTAGGTGATTGGGTGCGTATGATCTTGGAGGAGGGAAATTGTGCCAATTATTCTATTCACCAAAAGTAGAAAAGATGATCTATAATGTGAAGCAAAATTATTGGTGGTGCGGGATGGAGGAGGACATTGCAAAATTTGTGGCTAAGTGTCTAGATTGCCAACAAGTGAAGTACAAGCACCAGAGACCTAGATGATGCCCATTCTCAAGTGGAAGTGGGAACGCATAACTATGGATTTCGTGCATGGGAAACCAACACCATGAATGTCATGATTTAGTTTGGGTGATTGTGGACCATTTGACAAAATCATCTCATTTCCTTCCTGTAAGAACTAGTTACAATGTAAAGCAGTTGGCAAGAACTTATATTCGGGAGATCGTTAAGTTGCATGGTGTGCCTATCTTATTATACCAGACTAGGGATCCTTTTTCACTTCTCATTTCTAGAAGTCCCTATAACATGGGTTGGGTGTTCAATTGGATTTGAATTCATCCTTCCACCCCTAGACTGATGAACAGTTTAAGAGGACTATATTGGTGCTAGAAGATATGTTGTTGGCTTGCATGATAAACTTTTGGGATCATTGGGATTAGCATCTACCCTTGGTAGTTATTGCTTACAATAACATTTACCACTCTAGCATCCGAATGGAACCATTTGAGGCATTGTATGGTCGAAGATGTCAATCTCAAATTAGGTGCTTAGATTCTATGTTAGAGGCTGGCTTAGCTGTCAACTTGCTTAGAGATGTTATAGAGCAAGTTTTCCTGATTCACAACTAATTATTGGTAGTTTAGAGGCATCAAAAGAGCTATGCTAATAAGACAATTTGACCTTTGGAGTTTATGGTGGGTGATCGAGTGTGGCTAAAGATATCACTCATGAAGGGCGTAATGAGATTCAGGAAGAAGGGCAAGGTTAGCCCAAAGATCATTAGCCCATGTAAGACTTTTATGAAAGTGGTTGAGGGAGTTTATATGTTAGATTGGCCAACTAGTCTGCCAGCGGTTCATCCTATTTTCCATGCCTCCATGCTTTATAGATACATACCATACAAGTCCTATGTGATTTCTTATGGTGCAGTATAGTTGGATCCTAATTTTACTTATGATAAGGAGCCGATATCTATTCTAGATAGAGAGATTCATAGGAGTAGGACTAAAGAGATTACTTCAGTTAAGGTTCAGTGGCGACATCAGCCCATCGAGAAGGCGATTTAGGAGATAAAGTTAGATATGCGTACTAGGTATCCCTAGTTTTTATAGGCTCTAGGTATTTTCTTTTTCCTTATATTCAAGAATGGATATGACTTTTACTAGTGAATGATATAATGACCTTAACAGCAATTTCTATAAAGAACTTGAAAAATTTACTATGTTGCCCCATCCCATAGTGGCATCGATGCTCAAGTAGTCCATTAGTGAGGTAAGTTGTGGCATTTCATTGAAAATTTAAAAGATGTGGTAGTTTTTGAATTATGAAGGCCTAAATGTTCCAAAAGTGTATTTTGGAATCGTTTGGAGTTTCGGGTCTCAGAATGGAATTCTAATAGTTCCAACTCATTTTCAGTTTTGAACCTGTTTTGTGGATTTGATGTCCAAAGTTTGATTTAATGACCCTCCAGGTTATTTTTGCATTTTTGCATCATTTTCATCAATTAGAAAATTCCTATAGCCATCCTAACTTATTTAAGACTTGCTGGCACAAATAGCTTGGTCAGTTGTCGCTCATTTAAAAGTTGTGTAGTTTTCCATGTTGGAAGGCTTGTTAGAGCTTGAAAAGTGATTATTGAAGTAAAATATGGGTAAAAGACCTTAGAATTGAATTTTGACATTCAAAATAGTCCAATAGTTAACTTCGATCAACATTCTTGAAGAACATGCCCTAATAGAAATTTTGACAGTACCATTAGCTCCAAAATATCAAGTTTGGTCTAGAATGACCTTTCGTTCATTTCTGTGGCATCCAAGTTCATTTTGGACCCTTGGGTGGAAATTCACTAATTTTGGCTTTGGGAATTGGGAACCCCATTAGATCATACTGACCTTGTATTGAAATTTCAACTGCCCTAATAGATCTAGAATGATGAATTTAGTAGAATGATATAGTTTGTTTATCTGTATGGAATTGCGAACAAGTTCTGGACACCTCATTGGGAAATTAGACTTGGAATGATATCTAGTAAAGTTACACTATTGCTCTGTGATTTTGAGGCCTTGGATGCCTTCACTGAGGTTAGCTTCCTAGCACTCTGCAATCGCATGCCAGTAGGCTGTGTTTATAGAAGACCTCCTATATTTGTGGATGTTATTTGTTTTGTACTCTGTAATCATGGGGTAATGTTCACCATGAGAGTGGAGAGAAAAGTTAGGGCTATATATATGTAGTTATTCAAACATAAACAACGACCTTTCCAAACTTTGCGCTGCAATGTCTTGAGCAATTTGAAGCTAAATTAGGTGATTCAAAAGGCTAACTTGCATGAAATATTGAGGAGAACATCACGGGAGTGTTGGGATTGTATTTTACATGTCATTTGAGGTAAAATTTTCTATTTTACTGATGTGTATTAAGTATATTATTGAGAATCTTAGGAACTAATCACTTAGTCATTTGGATTGGATTTCAATGCAATTTGGGTCTATTCTGTGTGAGTTTTTGAGGCACACACTATGCTGTTGTCAGAATCTTCTGGTTAAGTTGTGTTTGAGGTAAAATTATTGTAGAAACTATTGTCTATTTGACTATTTTTTGTAAAAAAAATTATCATTTTTTGTCAGGTTGTTTAGTATTAGTTTGAGCATCGAATTAAGCCATAATTTAAGGTACAGATCAGGTGTCTATGAGTATCATTATACGTGTTTCATTTTGGAATTTCACTCATGATCTCTGTTTTCTCACTTTTTAGCCTAAGATTGTCTATTGTCTATTCCTTATGATTTTGGTGTTAGAATGACTATATTGATGTGGTGATTCTAATTTTGATAGCTAGGCGGCATTCTGAGGCGCTAGGAAGGGTAAGGCGTCTGTAGAGTAATTGGAGCGTGCGTCATCAACATTCATGTAGGCTATAATCTCTCTTCTTCTAGTCTAAGTTAGAATGTGTAAATCCCTTATATATAACATGAATATTTGGCAGGGACTTAGTTTCAATATCATACATTGTTGTGTTAGCTGATACATGAGGTTGTCAAAATATTTATTGATATGTTGAGACTAGATGTGCTTGGCATATTTATTATCTACTATATTCCTGATTATCTGATAACTATTGGGCCTTAATCTAGTCTTAGGCTAGTGATGCCCCACGCCTGTGTTTTTCAGGATGAATGGATTACTTTATATTTGTTCAATGAGAGGTATAGATCCTTGTAGACCATACTAGTAGACTTAAGGATATATAATGGAGCCTTAGATAGGCTGTGATGAGATGAGAATCTGATTGTCCATATGATCTATTTTCTATCTTAAGACACTCCCACGATATGTTTGATTCTGCTCCAATATAAAGGCGACCAACGATGTCTCCTTAGGAGTTCAAGTATGGTCTCTTACAATTAAAGGCCTAAGTATTTCACACAATTGGCCATGTATCCACCCACTAGGATTATCATGACCCAAAATGGATCGCAACTAAAAGAAAAAGGAATAAGGCAGAAACCATCTCAAAACTAACATAACAAAATCACCCAAAATTTGGAGTCATGAGTACAAGATCATCTAAGCAATACGTGAGTGTACATACATAGGTCTCAAATGAAATACAAAGTTGTCTCATGGAATCTGATACAAGTCTAAAAGGAAAATAAAAGAAATCCCAAAAATCCACGGTGATTCGAAGTCTGAGCCTCACCAAATAAGATCAGGATGGATGTAAAAAAGTCCAAAAGAGTGAATCAGCTTCCCTGTGCGAGTCCCTATACTTGATCTTTAGGGATGAAATAGAGTAGAGATGATTACACCAAAATATACCCAATAGGTTGAACTAATTGGATAAGAGAAATTGAAACAAGCATGTAATAATAAAGAACCTTAGCCTTGCATCCAAAAAGGTTTGCATAAGATAACATAATGAGCTAAGATATCCTCAAGAATTCATGATGCCGCTTAACCACAATGTAAAATATAGTACACAACTCATCAATCAAAATACCAAGAATGTTATAACCTTGCCACCTTCCTGTGGTCAAGTAATATCAGAATTCTATAAAGTTAAGTCTCCAAATGTTTAATGGAGGCCAAATGAGATGTCACAGTTTGACTCAGCTAAAAAAAGTCAGATTTCTTCTCCTTTGGGATTATATTCGAGGCTTCCACCTTACTTAAGATTTAGGAGAGCATATCTTCAGTTCAAGGATTCTCTTGATTAACCACTAGTTCAGTAGCATTCATGCTATTTGCGGTGGAATGTACCTATCTCTGCACAGTTCCTCTAACCTCCAACTTGAGGTTGGTCTATCCATGCATGATCTCACCATCAAGAGTTGTTGTTCCAACCTTAATTCTTTGGTGGCCTTGGAAAAGTAGACCGAGAAACCCCCAATTGGTTTCCTATATAATGCACTACTTCGTTGTAACTATCTTCAAATGGTGCACCCACAAACATCATATCTCCAGCAGCTCCTAAAGTATTCACACTTTACAATTTCCTCCCATGATGTGCTTGGTCAAAAGATCATGATGGGTTAACATTTTAGCCGTGTTCTTATACCTTTCTTGGTCTTTAGCAAATTTCTCCTTGGTTGGACCTATGTGGCTTAAAGGGACCATGTCTTCTCTTGTGTACCATGCTCGGTTAATATTTGTCCTTCCTTCCAAGAGGTTACAAGCTTCATTGAATTTTTGTGTCATTAGGCTTCCTCTTATTAACTGATCAGATACTCCTTTGTTTACAGCATCAAGATTCACACAAAATTATTGTAAAAGCATATGGTATGGAACTCAATGGTTAGGACATTGATAGTAAGAGTTTTTGAAATCAGAGCGATGTTTCATGCAATGTCTCACCCTCTAGCTTCTTGAAGTTCTCAATACTTCTTCTTAACTTTATCATATTTGAGAGAGGCAAAAATCTCTCAAGGAATGCATTTTGCAACTCCTCTCATGAAGTAATAGAATCACGAGGTAGCTTCGCTAGCCACCTCAATGCTTCTCCGGTGATGGAAAAAACAAATACCCTTAGTCGAATGGCTTCCTGACTCACTCCCCTAAAGTTGAATGAGAAACATACATCAATAAAGTTCCTTAAGTGTTCATGAGGATCTTCATGGCCTAGCCCTTTGAACAATCCCTTCAGTTGGAGGAGTGTCAATATTGTGTGCGTTACATAAAAATCAACTCTTCCGTCCAACAGCGGTAGTCAGATAGCACCGGTGCTCCCCACTTAATCCCAGTTAACATACTGTATATTATTCATGTGTCTAACTCCCCCCATAAACTCTCTCATTATCATCCATTTTATCACCTATTTTTCAATAGCAAAGACAACTAGAAAACAATAAAAATAATTTTAAATACAAGAACAAAGCTCAACAAACACTTCTAATATGAGCACACTGATTCCCTGGTAACGCGCCATTTTTGATGTCGCTTAACTTAACTACTTGAATGAAGAAGGGGCGATCATCATCAGCATAATAACCCAACTTGATAGGTTGGGGTCAATCCTATAAGGAATTTTTGTTCAAGGCAGAAGTGACTCAGTGGACCAAGTAATTATAAGTTCTGGAGGATTGTAATAATCAAAATAAGATTTAGCTAAACAAGTTCTAAATCATTATTTAAACAACAACTAAGGGAAGATGTTGGGGATGTACAAATATTGGAATCGATCTACCAGCTGATTCTAGATACTTAACAAAATGGGTTGATACTGAGTGAATAGGCTCGGTTGCTTGTAACACAAATCACCTATGATACAAGAGTGTTTCACAAGAATCAACTAAGAAATTATACGTGAACCACTAAGGACACGATTGGCCTAAGAAGTCTCAATTAAACCCCTAATACCTTGGCCATTGAATCCATAGTTGTGGACTTCAATTAAAACCCCAAGAGGTTTCCAACTATTATATCCATTCGAGACTCAAATATTTCCACCTAAGCCAATAATCAGAGATCTAAAGTAAAACCATAAGTTTCGAACCTTGAAATTATAGATTAAACATAGGAACAGATATAAACCACTCAAATCAACTACAAATAATTCAAGATATCAAAGATCAAATAATAAATCAAAGACCTATATCAATAGAACACCCCCAACATAGAGGAGGGGGGAGTTAGATACACATACTCGAAATTAAAGATTTGATACCATACATGGCCGCAAAATTCATGGGTAACAAGATTGTGTACAAATTAATTGATTATCACTGACCGATCATCTCCAATTTGCTTCCCAAAAAATCAAAATCCTAACTCCCCTTTGTACTCCAAGAGGAAAGTTCTATGTATTACTACTACAGACTAATTGTTCTGATATAGTATGAACTGATGATGTACAATGTATTTTTCTTAAATTGCTTATATACTCCATGCAATTGTGTGAAAGTTTGTGATGCGAATTGCCATTTGATGATCAAGGTCAACCATCGCCAAACACTGCAATGATGCACCAAATATGCAATTGACCACTTTTCTATACATCTTTATAAGGCTTCCTGTGATGATCCAAACCTAGGGCCTAGATGTGACCGGCGAATAGGGAACCTAAAGGGACCCCAAACAAGCCTCAAAGCATATCATTACATATCCTTAGTCGCGAAAGCAATTAAATGACATTGAGAAATAAGCATAAGCAAGGGAATAGGGACTAAGGATAAACCTTCATATCATAACATCAAGAAACAAGAGAGTCAAGACTCATAACGCAGATACATAACATGTCCAACAACACCTCTACTACATAGATACAAGCAGGGGTCAAGACAAGCTACTCGGCTCACCCTTATAGTCAATACATAACTAAAAAGAAGTTAGCCTTAATACATAGCAAGAGTTCATAAGCAATGTCCCCGAAATGGAGAAATCACCAACAAGTTTATAGGACGATCGAATTAGCCACGTGGATGATGATGATGATCAAGTGGTGCATAGGTTCCTACATGGTGACATCATATAGGTATAGAGTATGTGTTAGTACATTTGAATATACTAAGTATGTAGGATGCAATTTAACAAGTGATAGGTATCATAAGCAAAATACATAATCATAAGTAATAAATATCATACTAACAATATGACATGTATGAATAATGCTTGAACTAAAATCATGCTTATATAGAACATAATACAAGTGTAAGGAGTGACCATTATAGTGCAAGATAAGGCCTACCACCCCCGTGGATAGGTGCATGAGGTACAAACCCTTCATAAGGTTGACGGAATACAAATGCCCAAACGAGGTTGATGGATTACAAACCCCCCAATGGGTTGATGGAGTACAAACCCTTAATAGGTTGATGAATACAAACCCCTAACAAGGTTACCTGGGCCTACCACCCCTCGAATTAGGCGATCGAAGTATTAACCCTTCAACAAGGTCATCGGGCCTACAACCCCCGAGTTAAGCTTGGTCATCCCCAACACAATAGAGATAATATCATATATATACACTTTTTTCATCATCATATACATACATTCTCTTTCATCATCATTCCATCATTATTTTCTAATCATATCATCATTACATAGTCATTCAACTCATAAGACATGCATAGACCCTTCAATTTCTCAAGAAACTATACCGGATATTTTATCAAACACTTAGAGGGTGTGCAGTGCTAGTGTAAAACTATGCAATTCAAGAGTCAAATCATGCAAAACAATTTGATGTGAAACCTTTAATAGATACTTGATAACACCCTCAAGCAATATGTGTCAAAACCCTTCATCAAATCTTACAATAGATCTTAGATTCATAGCTTAAAACATTATAAAATAGTCAAAATTTCATAAGCCCAACATAGTGTGCAGTGATTTTCATAATAAATAAGATCTATGAGCAAATCATTTTAAATCGTGCAAATTAGGATAAAAGGAGGCTTGGGCATCATGGGTGGAAAGAAGCCATGAAAGAAATCCACATACCTTAGCTTTGGAGATGGATTTGATGAAGATTACAAATGAAGACTTGAAGCTTGAGTGCAATCCTTAAAAATTCAAAAATGGTTTTGGGACTTGAGCTTAGGAGTAAAATATTTGGCTAAGTGTTTTAATCAATATTGGGGAATGTTTAAAATGATATGAGGGTGAAAAATGGCTAAGTATATGTATTTTTATGTTTGGAAAAACTTAGGCCCAAGACTTAACAGTCTTGGACCACAAGAAAAATAACTGGACAGAAAATGGACATGTCCGCATTGTGGATAGGACGTGAGAATTATATCTATTCCGTTGCGTGCCCTTGGTGCGTCGCACCAGGGGTGCGAAAAGCTCTCTAGAAATCGTCACTTGGAAAATCAAAATTGCTAATCGCTTGCTCTTAAATCGGGGTTAGACCCATTTTCTACTCAAAATGACCCCCTAAACAAGAATATGAAGTTGAATTTTTGATATCATGCACACATTTTGAAATATATGAAAATTACAATTCCAGACACTTCTGAGGTACATTTTTGGGCACTTTTTGGGATCGTTACATTATCCCCCTCCCCTCCGGGAACATTTATCCCCGAATGTTAAATAGAAGTATATGAGAGACACAAACATGATAATTTCAGTACACATAGAGATGCAACAATGCACTTAAATATTATTTCAAGAAAATATCATTATAAGTGTAAATCATCATGAATTTGTCAATTTAAACATGAACATATGCAATGACATGAGAACTGAACTTAAGACTTGAGATCATATAAGGACTTAGATAAATACCTTGGGCTTGAGTGGAGTGAAAAAGGTAAGGATATTGCTTTTTTCATGTCTGTTTTGGCCTCCTAAGTAGCATTCTCAACTTGTTGATTCCTCCAAATGACCTTAACGGAAGTCACCTCTTTGTTTCTCAACCTCTTCACTTGCGTATCTAAGATATGAACTGGAACATCTTTATAAGTACAATTATCTTCAACTAGAGCCACAACATCAAGAGGTCCAATAGCATTCAGATCACCTACACTTTTTTTTAACATAGACACATGAACTATCGGATGAACCAAATCCATTTCCCTAGGCAAGTTTAACTCATAAGCTACCTTGACAACCCTTCTCACCACCCTATAAAGACCCACATATCTTGGAATCAACTTTACCTTCTTAAAAAAAGTACCACACCCTTCATCAGTGACACATTCAAATACACCCAATCACTAACTTGGAATTCAAGATCCCTTTTCCTTATATCGGCAAAGGACTTTTGGCGACTTTGGGTCATTTTCAACCTTTCTCTAATCATCCTAACTTTCTCAAGAGTCTACATAACCAGACCACCTCACTAACCTCAAACCACCCAACTAGTAATCTATAACGTCTACCATAAAGAGCCTCAAATGGAGTTATACCGATGCTAGAATGATAGTTATTGTTATAGGCAAACTCCATCAATGAACAATGATTGTCCCAACTACCTTTAAGCTCCAACACACATAATTTAAGCATATACTCAAGGGTTTGGATGGTCCTTTTAGCTTGGCCATCTATTTGAGGGTAGAAGGCTGAAGAAAGCTTAACTCTAGTCCCAAAACCCCTTTGGAAAGATCTCTAAAAATATGATGTATATTGAGCTCCATGATCCGATATGATGGATAAAGGAACCCCATGCAATCTTACCAAGTCATCGAAGTATAACCTTGCATAATCTTCTGACCCATATGTGGTCTTAACCGGTAGAAAGTGAGTTGATTTAATCATCCTATCAACCACATGCCAAATGGAATCAAAACCATTCCTTGTCTTGGGAAACCCAACCACAAAATCCATATTAATCACTTCCAACTTCCAAGTTGAAATCTCCATGTCTTGGGTTAGGCCACCTGACCTTTGATGTTAGACTTTGACTTGTTAACAACTATGACAAGTGGAAGCGAATTTGGCAATGTCCCTTTTCATGCCTCCTCACTAATACACCTCTCTCATATCTCTATATATTTTGGTGGAACCAGGGTGGATAGAATAAGAAGAGTTATGGGCCTCATCAAGGATCTTTTATATTAAGCCATCAACATATGGTACACAAAACCTGCCTTGGTACCTACGGGCACCATCTCCCCCTTGGGAGAAAACTTCCACCTTGCGCTCTTTCACCAAGGCCTTCAACTCTAACAAGGAGGGATCAAGATCTTGTTTTGCCATCACCTCATCAACCAAGGAAAACCTAGACCCATCCACAACAACAACATCACCACTACAAACCTACTCCAATCTAACCCCTAACCTAATCAACCAATGCACTTCCCTAGCCATCTCTTTCTCACCACCATCAACATGAGTTAGGCTACCCACTCAAGGCATCCGCCACTATATTTGCCTTACCTGGATGATAATGCACACTTATATCAATCTTTAAGAAGTTCTAGCCACCTTTTTTGCCTCAAGTTGAGATGTTTGAGTGAAGACATATTGGAGGCTCTTATGATCAGTGAACACATCAATATGCAGCTCATACAAGTAATGGCGCCAAATCTTTAAAAAAAATACCACGGCGGCAAGTTCAAGATCATGGGTTGGTAGTTCCTTTCATGTACCTTGAGTTTCCTAGAAGCATAAGATATCACCTTACCATTTTGCATTAGCACACTACCCAAACCAACTCTAGAAGAATCATAATATACCACAAATCCCTCAAGTCCATCTAACAGTGACAATAAAGGAGCGACCACAAGCTTATCTTTCAAGGTTTGGAAGCTCCTCGCATATTCATCAGTCCACAGAAACATAGCCTACTTTTGAGTCAATTTTGTCA
>JAOTQJ010000099.1:9557361-9569684 GCA_025642045.1 Solanum sejunctum | reverse complement strand
ATCTTTCAAGGTTTGGAAGCTCCTCGCATATTCATCAGTCCACAGAAACATAGCCTACTTTTGAGTCAATTTTGTCATAGGGGAAGCAATAGAAGAAAACCCATTCACAAGCCTCTAATAATACCGTGCTAAGCATAAGAAACTCCTAATGTCTGACGGGGTCAACAGTCTAGGTCAATTCCTAATCACATCGGTCTTTTTAGGATCCATCTTTATACCATCCCCTATACTACATACCCTAGGAAAGCAACCTCCTTCAACCAAAATTTGCACTTTTCATGTTTAGCATACAATTTCTCCTGCCTCAATCTTTGCAACACAACTCTCAAATGAGCCCTTTACTCCTCCTAACCATGAGAATAGATCAAAATATCATTAATGAAGACCACAACAAAGAAATCAAGGTCGGGTTTGAAGACCCTATTCATAAGGCCATAAAAATGGTTGATGCATTAATCAACCCAAAAGACATCACAACAAACTCATAATGCCCATATCTAGTCTGGAAAGTCATCTTGAGAATATCATACTCTCTTACCTTCACTTGATGATACCCGAGCCGAAGATCAATCTTAGAGAAATAGCTAGCACCTTGCAGTTTCTCAAACAAACTATCGATCCTTGGAAGAGGATACCTATTCTTGATGGTAACCCTATTGAGTTGTCGGTAGTCAACATATCCTAAGGGACACATCCTTCTTTTTCATAAACAACATCGGTGCACCCCAAGGAGATTGGCTAGGCCTAATGAACTCATTCTCCAACAAGTCCCTCAATTGCTCCTTCGACTCTTTCAACTCCACCGAGGCTATATGGTAAAGTGGAATAGAAATGGTTTGAGTATCGGGAAGAAGATCTATACCAAAATCTGTTTCCCTTTCGGTAGGAACACCGGGAAGGTCATTTTGGAAGACATTAAGAAACTCATTTACAATCAGAATCGACTCTATGGAAAGGACTTTAGATTCCACATCCCTAACCCTCGCAAGATGGTAAAAACACCCCTTAAAGATCATCTTACGAGCTGTAATGCAAGAGATGAATATACCCTTGACCACCATATTTTGACTCTCCTACTCAAGGATGGGTTCATATGGAAATTGGTATTTGATCTTACGGGTTCTACAATTAATAGAAGCATAGTAGGCATGCAACCAATCCATCCCAAGAATGACATCAAGATCAACCATGTCTAACTCATCAAGATCACAAGGCAACATTTTACGGAAGATGCAAATAGGACAACTTCTATAAACTTTTCTAGCAATAATAGATGCACCAATAGTAGCAAACACCTTATATGACTCATGCAATAATTCTAGCTCAACGTGGAATCTTTTTTCAACAAAGGGGGTAACAAAAGAAAAAGTGACACTCGGATCAATCAATGCATACACATCAAAGTCAAAGGTTTTCAAATACCAGTAATAACATTAGGGACTTCATTAACCACTTGCCTCCCATGCAAAGCACAAAATCGATTATGCCTTAGGGAACCATCTTGTCGGCCACCTCTCCCCAAAAGTACTGCATTGGCATCTTGAGGACAAATATCCTTACCCTTGTTGCAATTTTAAGTGAAATCTATTTCCTTATGCCCTATTCTACATAACCATAGCAAGCACCATTATCCCTTAAGCATGGGACACCATGACCCTTACCACACTTTGGACACATATCAATAGGAGCTACACCCCTAACTCCTTGGACCCTCAAAAAATCATTTGCAACCCTCTTTTGAAATGCATCAGAAGACCCTTAGTCCCGATGGAATTGGCTACTCCTTTGGAACTTACCCTCAAAACGGGCCCTCTTGGCCTCATGACCCCTTCTATTCCTCAGTTTCTACTCTTGCATTTGTTCAGCATAGGTCATCAAATGTGATAAGCCCATGTTACTAATTAACTTAATGGACTGACATTATTCATTGACTAAGTCGGAGACACCTATAACAAATTTGTTGATTCTAGACCTTGGATCGACAATTAAGTGAGTAGAAAACTTTGAAAGTTGAGTGAACTTGAGGGCATACTCCCTCACACTCATGGACCCTTGTCTCAAATTCATAAATTCCACCAACGTAGCTTCCCAAAGTTCAAAGGGGAGCAACCGATTAAGGAAGGCCACCTTGAACTCCTCCCAAAGCACTACATAGTTGACGCCCTTTTCCTCCTTCCATTGGTTGTACCATATTTGTGCCACCCCTTTGAGTTGATAAGCCGCCAACTCTGTTTTATCCTTCGACCTCACACCCATAACAGACAAAATCTTGTAAACCTCAATAATGAACTATTAAGGGTCCTCACTCACCTTTGACCCATAGAATTCTAGGGGATTCATTCTCATGAAGTCTCTCACCTGAGATGCTGGTATAGGAGAATGAGTGGCTTAGGCCCCTTGGTTGGATTGATTAGCCACCACTTGTGCAAGCAAGGTGAGAGCATCCCTAAGCTCTCCATTGATTGGTTTCTCCTCGGGCATGCGAACTCGTCTCCCTCTCCTGTTAGGCATGATCTACCATAGCAAAGAATAAGTGTTAGGGGAGGGAAGCTTACTTCAAATCTATAGCATGACTTAGAACATGAAGAAGGGAAACAATTCCTAAAAAATCTCATAGCCTCCTTTTCAATAATTATGGGGCACAACATAATCATAAATAAGACTCTACTCAACGCGGTATGTTGGAGTCCAAGGATCTAATAACCTAGTGCTCTGATATGATCTTTGTCATGACCCAAGCCTAGGGCATAGACGTGACCAACGAATGGGGAACCCAAAGGGACCCCAAAGAAGCCTCATAGTATATCATTACATATCCTTGGTCACGGAAGCAATTAAAATGACATTGAGAAATAAGCATAAGCAAGGGAATATGGACTAAGGATAAATCTTCACATCATAACATCAAGAAATAAGAGAGTCAAGACTCATAACGTAGATAAAAAATATGTCCAACAATACCTCTACTACGTAGATAAGAGCAGGGACCAAGACAAGCAACCGGGCTCACCCTCATAGTCAATATATAACCAAAAGGAAGATAGTCTTAATACATAGTAAGAGTTCATAAGCAACATCCCCAAAGTGGATGACTCACCAACAAGCTTGTAGGACGATCAAATTAGCCATGTGGAGGAGGAGGAGGATCAAGAGGTGTTCCTATATGGTGAGGCATAGAGTATACATTAGTACGCTTATATGTACTAAGTATATAGGATGTAATGCAACAAGTGATAGGTATCATAGGCAAAATGCATAATCATAAACAACAAATAGCATATTAACAATGTGACATGTATGAATGATGCTCGAAGTAAAATCATGCTTATACAGAATAAAATACAAACATAAGGAGTGATAATTATAGTGCAGGCCAAGTCCTACCACCCCTTTGGATAGGAGCACGTGGTACAAACCCCTTCATGAGGTTGATAGAGTACAAATCCCCCCTCCCAACAGGTTGATAGAGTACAAACACCCCAATGGGTTGATGAGTACAAACCCCCAACAAGATTGATGTGTACAAACCCCTAAAAAGGTTACCTGAGCCTACCACCCCCCGAATTAGGTGATTAAGGTATTAACCTCTCAATAAGGTTACCCGGGCCTACAACCCCTGGAGTTATACTTGGTCATCTCCAATACTATAGAGATAATACCATATATATATATACACTCTTTTCATCATCATATATATACATTCCCTTTTATCATCACTCCATCATTATTTCATAGTCATATCATCATCATTTCATCATCACATAGTCATTCAACTCACAACACATGCATAGAACCTTCAATTTCTCAAAAAATCATAATCGGATATTTGATCAAATACTTAGAGGGTGTGTAGTGATAGTGTAAAACTATGCAATTCAAGAGTAAAATCATATAAGAAAATTCAATGTTAAACCGCAATAGATACTTGGTAACACCCTCAAGCAATATGCAGTAAAACCCTTCATCAAATCTTAAAATGGATCTTAGATTCATAGCTCAAAACATTGTAAAATAGTCACAATTTCATAAGCCCAACATAGTGTGTAGTGATTTTCATAATAAATAAGACCCTTAAGTAAATCATCTTTAAATCATACAAATTAGGGTAAAAGGAGGCTTGGGCATCATGGGTTAAAGGAACCCATGAAAGAAACTCACATGCCTTAGCTTTGGAGATGGATTTGATAAAGATTGAAAAAGGAGACTTGAAGCTTGAGTGTAACACTTATGAATCCAAAAGTGGTTTTGAGACTTGAATTTAGGAGTAAAATATTTGGCTAAGAGTTTGAATGAATATTGGAAAATATTTAGAACGATATGAGGGTGAAAAATAGCTAAGTATTCAAAACACTTAGGTCCAAGACTTAAAAGTCTTGAATTAAGTCTTCGACCGCAAGAAAAATAACTGGACAGAAAATGGACATGTCTGTGTCGCGGATAGGATGTGATAATTGAATCTCTTCATTTGCGCGCTCTTTGGAAATTGTCACTTGAAAAATTAAAATTGCTAATAATTCGCTCTTAAATTGGGATTAAACCCATTTTCCACTCAAAATGACCCCTTAAACAAGAATATGAAGACAGATTTTTGATATTATACACGTATTTTGAGATATATAGAAATTATAATTTTAAGCACTTTCGAGGCACATTTTCGGGCACTTTTTGTGGTCGTTACACTTTCTCTTCTGCAACATCAGATGATGAATCTTTGCTCCGCTAATCCAACTCAGCGATATGCTAAAATATCCATCGTATCGCCTTTCGATTAGTCTTTTTGGGCTTTGGATATTGCAACCTTAGGCAATCTCTCATGCCATTCGACGGAGCACTGAACATGCTTTGCGATAATAACCTTGACCACCATATTGACCTGATCTAGAACCTTGGTTGATGCAATGATAGGCGATCTCCCTAAGTACTCAGTGAATCACCTAGTATGTTGGCGACACCACTTTTCTCCGTCTTTTTGTACTTTTGCTCACTTTTCAAGATTTTATCAAGTATTATCCATTTGTGCACTTATAATCCCATTTTCTATCATAATACATATATATTTGTTAGAAGTTGGAACTAGCAGCACATGAAGGGCAATGTTTCCTTTCAATCTATCCCCAAAATGAGTTTGAAATATGAACTCATCAAAAATTATATCATTTTGGTATTGCATAAAGTCTTTCCATGTAATCTAGTTGAGCTTGAAACGATCGATTTTAATACTTTTTTTGGTATGGATTGGTTGCATGAATCATATGCTTTTACTAATTATAGAACTTGTAGGACCAAATTCTAAGTTCCTAATGAGCCCATTCTAGAATGGAAGGGAACCCATTTTATGTTTAAGGGTAAGTTCATCTCCTATATAAAATCTAGGAAAATAATTTCTAATGGATGCATAAATCATGTTGTTCGGGTTAGGGATGTGTAGTCCAAAGTTTCTACTCTTGATTTTGTTCTTATAGTTAATGAAATTCCCAATGTCTTTCCTGGTGAGTTGCTCGATATTCCTCTTGATAGAGAAATTGACTTTGGCATTGATTTTCTACCTGATACTCAACCTATTTATATTCCTCCATATTGAATGGTTGCGGTAGAGTTAAAGGAATTAGATGAACAACTGAGGAATTTGCTTGATAAGGGTTATATAAGGCCTAGTGTGTCTCAATGGGGTGCTCCTATATTATTTGTAAGGAAAAAGGATGGTTCACTTTGAATGTGTGTGGATTATCGATAATTGAATAAGGTGACCATTAAAACCAATTATTCACTTCAAAGGGTTGATGATGATCTTTGGTCTGGATATCACCAATTGAAGGTAAAGGAGAGTGATATTCCTAAGATAGTATTTTGAACAAAATATGGACATTATGAGTTCTTGGTTATGTCATTTGGGTAGAAAAATTCCCCCGTTATCTTCATGTATTTGATAAATTACATTTTTAAGATTTATCTTGACATGTTTGTGGTTATGTTCATTGATGATATATTGATTTATTCTCGGAGTGAAAAGGAACACACAGGTCACTTGAGAATTGTGTTGCAAACCTTGAGAGATAAGCAATTGTTTTCCAAATTTAGCAAGTGTAAATTTTGGTAGAGGAAGGTAGCACTCCTTGGCCAAATTATGTTTGATGATGGTGTTACGGTTGATCGAAAGAAAACGGAGGTGATGAATAAGAATTGGCCTAGACCATTGTCTCATTTGAATATTAGGAATTTCTTGGGTTTGGCCAAATATTATAGGAGATTTATTGAAGGACTCTCTTCTATTGTATAGCCTTTGACTAAGTTTACCCAAAAGAAAGTGAATTTCAAAGGTCAAATGAATGTGAAAAGAGTTTTCAAACATTGAAACATCACCTTATTTCAACCCATATTTTGACATTACCAGAAGGTTCAGATGGATTTGTTATTTATTGTGATGCCTCATGTATGAGACTTGGTTGTGTGTTGATGCAACATGGTAAGGTCATTGCATATGCTTCAAGGCAGTTAAAGGTTCATGAGAAGAACTACTTGGCCCATCATCTTGAGTTATTGGTCATTGTTTTTTATTGAAGATGTGGCCTCACTATCTTTATGGGGTGTATGTTGATATATTTACTGACCACAAGAGCTTGTAATATATTTAGCCAAAGGAACTTGAATCTTAGATAAAGGAGATGGCTAGAATTATTTAAGAACTTTGATATGAGTGTATTGTATGATCCAGGTAAGGAAAATATTATGGCTGATGCTCTTAGTAGGGTGTCTATGTGAAATATGGCTCATGTTGAGGATAAAAGAAAGGAGTTGGTAAAAGATGTACATTGATTGGCATAACTGGGTGTAGGACTGAACAATTCACAATTTGATAATATTCTTGTACATAATGGAGTAGTGTCATCACTGACAGAGAAGGTCAAGTCAAAGCAATATATGGATCCTACTTTGGTGAAAATGAAAAGGTCAGTGGTAAGAAAAGGTTGAGGTTTTCTGAAAAGAGGGAGATGGAGTACTTCTTTACCAAGGAGGATTATGTGTTCCAAACATTATTGGTCTAAGGGAGATGATATTCAGTGAAACCCATAACTCACAATATTCTATTCACCCTAGATCTACCAAAATGTCTAGATGTGTATTGGTTGAATGGCATAAAGAAAGATATAGCCAAATTTGTCGGGAAATGTCCAAATTGCAATCAAGTAAAGGTTGATCATAAAAGACCAAGAAGCCTAGCTTTCACACAATGATGTTCCTATGTGGAAATAGGAGGATGTAAACATGGATTTCATTATGGGTTTACTTAAGACTAGAAGGAAATTTGATTTTTTTTATGAGTGGTTGTGGATAGAAAGTCAAAATCAGCTCATTTTCTACAAATTAAGACTTCTTATAATGCGGAGGATTATGCCAAGATATATATTAAAGAAATGGTAAGGCTTCATGGCGTGCCTTTGTCCATAATTTTGGGTCATGGTACTCAATTCACGTCATATTTTTGGAAGTCTTTTCAAAGGGGGTTTTGGTGCCAAAGTAAAGTTAAGCACCGCATTTCATCCTTAAATTAATAGGCAAGCCGAATGAATAATTCAAATATTAGAAGGTATATTAAAGATATATGTGCTTGATTTCAACAAAAATTAGGATGATCTTCTGCCTTTGATTGAATTTGCATACAATAATAGCTATCATTCAAGCATTGAGATAGCAGTTTTTTAGGCTTTATATGGGCAGAGATGTAGGTCTCTGGTAGGATGGTTTGAAGTTGGAGAGATATCTTTGATTGGTCCCGATTTGGTTCTTTAGGCTATGGAGAAAGTGAGACTCATAAAGGAGAGACTGAAAATAGCCTAAAGTCGCTACAAGTCGTATTCTGATGTTATAAAAATGGATCTTAAATTCAATATGAATGATTGCGTGTATCTTCAAGTATCTCCTATGAAAGGTATCATGCATTTTGGCAAGAAGGTCAAGTTGAGCCTAGATATGTAAGGCCTTATAAGATCTTGGAAAGGATTGGCAAGGTGGTCTATAAGAAGGAATTCGCTATGGTTCATCAGGTATTCCATATGTCAATGTTGAGGAAATATGTTGGTGATCCAAATGTTATTGTACCCTTGAATGGTTGAGTATTGTAGAAAATCAACCTACGAGGACGTTTTGGTTGAGATTTGGGATCAATAAGTTAAAAGGCTTAGAAACAAAGAGTTTGCTTTCATTAAGGTCTTCTGAAGAAATCAACAAGCAAAAACTGCAAAATGGGAAGTGAAGATGGATATGATGAAACAATATCCTTACCTCATTCCTTATGCTCAAGCCTAAGGAACTTAGCCACTCATGCTTAATCTATCTTCAACCCTCTAAGTGTCAATCTCTCTATGTCACATTACATGCATACATGCTCACGAAAATAATTTCTAAAGATCTTTTAAGATGCATTATTGCATTCATGATGAATTACGAGTTACATACTCTACTCTACTCAAGCTTATCTTGATCCCATTATAGGACAGATGTTTCAAAGGGGGAGATATTGTAACAACTCTCAAAATGGCTCTGAATGACCTTATGACAGATGTCTGGAATAACATTTATCCGTATTTTTTTTGGTAAATTCAAGGCCGGAGTCTTAATCAGGAGGCAAAATTATGTAAGAAATAATTTTTTTTTATTTTTAGACTAAAGTATCAAAAAATAATTTTTTATAAGATTTTTTACTTTCAAAATAGTGTGCAATGCAGAAAGTGTTCACTTATGTACAAAAATGACCTGAACTCATTCTTAGGTCAAAATAAGGGAACATTGAATTTCACAAAAAAAATGAACTACGGTGAAATGACTCCATATCGCAGACTTGTTCCATAACAGTTCAAATTTTTCCTTAAAGCTCTTACACTAAGTGAAAAAGCCTTAGACTTTTTCCTAAGAAAATTTAAGTGATCTTGGGTCATTTATGTCATATAAATCCATTCAAAAAATTATCTTTAATCCCTAAATTAACCCCATTCTTTCACAATTCACATATTACAAAAATTCTCTCTCTAAAACTACTCTCAAGGGCTTTTTTTCTGCTCCAAGAAACAACTCCATCGAAGATCAAGCTAAGAAAAATCCTCCCTTTTTCTACAAGTTTTCCAAGGCAATTACTTAAAGTATGTGAGCTTTCATCCATAGAATCATTTTTTCTATGGAGCTCCTTTTAAATTTTCAATTTTTATCTTAATTCAATTTTTAAATTATAGGGGTCTTCTCTTCTTCTACTCGATTTCTTCAATGATGAAAGAGACTATGTCAATTGATCAATCCTAATATGAATTCAAGTTAATTGCATGAAATTGATGATTTTTTAATGAATGATCTTAAGTATATGATGAATAGGGTTTTGTTTTGGAAATTGATGTGGGTTCCTTTACAAATAATTAAATATGACTTCAATTGTATGATTACTACATGATTTTCATCTAATTGCATGATTTTAACTCAATTTCTCATGAACCCAACACAAGGTCCTAATTTTTCAATGTTAAAGGTATCATCTTGTGACTATGATTTTAAGTTTGAAAGTATGATTTTATGATGATGATGATGATGATGTTGAAAGTGACTTATGACCCTAACATTTATGAAAAGATGATAAGATGGAGGAATATATCCACACTATTTGTAAAGGTATATATATGGACTATTCCTATAATATGATGAAGTCATGATGCCTATTTTATAAGCTATGGAAGTATGATTTTCAAACTATGATGATGTCTACGTATGTGCATGAATATATGTTATGTGGAATTTGACTTAGCACTGGATGAGCTTGTGTGAGGAGGACTATCTCCAAGGGTCTTTATATAAATCTTCAAGTCTCATAACTATGTGCCCCAACAGGAATGATGTTCATGTTTATATGCCTTAAAAGTGTGCCAATGGATCTATATAGGTTTTACTATGTCACTCATCATTCTAAGATAGAGCCTAAATGATGGGGTCAAAATGATAGATTCTCACCATGCTAGGATAGAACCTATAGGGTGAGGATCGGGTGTACCTTGGTAAAGTAGACTCCTCTTTACCTAGTGTAGAGGAAACATCAAGATTCTATGTAATAGTTTGCATAGCAATAATGTCGATTATGGTCTTATTCCTATATATGTATATCTACTAGGATATGAAATGATTTATGATGCTTCCACATATGATTTTAAATATTGCATTGCTCATGCATATCTTGTCCTTATTCCGTTGCTATATCTATGCATATTGTTATTATGTATGATGTTCATTGATGCTTTACATGCTTATATACATAGTATATTCGAAAGTACTCTCTTGCCTATATAATATCATCATGTAGGGATGGATGACAATATTACCCCTCACTATTGTGGCTAGCTTTCGATATTGCTATTGAAGACTTGGTGAGTTCCCATGCTTTGAGGACAAGCCCATATGTTTATTGCTTATAATGATGTTTCTAAGACTTTTATACTTTGCTAATCTTGAGAGTGAGCTAGTAAAACTATGTTCTAGTCTCCGCCAAGATCGAAGATATAGAGACATATTTTGGACACTATGTTTATCTAATTCATTTTAATGGAAAATGTTGACTCCTATGATGTTTTGTTCCGCTTGCTTACACTTTGTTCCATTTGAATGGGGCACCTTCAGATGTCATGACTAGGTCCTAGGTCCAGCTCATGAAAGTTTTTGCTTACCCTTGCCCAAATGTTGGTTGTTACTAGCTCGAATGACAACGGTGGTAACTAGTTTTTGGTCTTGCATTACCAAAACAAGTGCAGTGTGCAGTATGAATACATGAAAACCTAGTAGGCATCCTCGATCGACTAAGTAAGAAAAATAAATGCAATAAAAATGTTAGTATTAAACACAAACAGAGATCAAGAAAGGAGATAGTAAAGGTATGCACACAAGTGTAAAAGAACAATATGATCTAATTCAACTAAACCCAACTGAGCATCCATAAGTCTAGAAGGTACACCCATGCACAAGTTAAAGTAAAAATTTGTAAGGACCCATATAAGCACACCAAGTACACAAAAATGTTAATCTAAGAATCAAGTAGAACTAAGATACTTCAAAAGTGTCAATATTTCGGAGATCTGAATAGGGTAATTACAAAGTATGGACCTCGAATAGAGAATGAGTCTCCTTACAGTAAATATGCCAATAAAACTAGACTATGTAAGGATTAGTACAGAGTATAAACTTCAAATTGCAGAAGTCGCCTTACCATAAATGCAGTGATGAGATCAAAGGACGCCAAACTTTGTATGTCAACTTTGTATAGAAGGATTTGTAATTTGGTATAAGAAATACATATTTGGAACCTTGAACCATAGATGAAACCTCCTACTAGTGTCATTCTAAAGGTAATAAAACCAAAGTAAGCTACTCAGAATTACCCATATGCAATACTATGACAATTCTTCGTAAACCACCTTTTGTATCCTCTAAGAATCTCTATGTAGCCTGGAAGGCAAACTAAAATGATTTTATTATTGAATGGATCTAGGGATGTGATCGAAAATGCCAAAAAAAGGATAATATAGAAATTATGGATAATCAGGTTTGAAGATCAGTTACTACCTAGCTAAGACTCATCTCTATTAGACCCAAGTCTGCTATATCAGTCTACAAGACCTATGTAACGACTCGACCTAGGGCCTAATTGTCACACGGAGAATGAGATACCCAAAGGCACCTCATCCAAGCCATCTTTAATATTTTAAGCTTTCATAGGCATAAATTAAACTTTGTAGAATAAAAAAGAGGAAAGGGCCTATAGGACCATACTGTGAAAAATAAGCAACATTAAAAAGAAACATCAACATTTGTCCACAAAGTATACCGACTACACTATAGAGGGATGGAACCGGTAATACTCAGTTTTCATCAAATAGAAAAGACTCCATGTAAAGGCAACATAGAATGTAAAAGCCTCAAAAGGGAAAATAGATACATCAATGTCTCAAAAGAATACAAGCTAAAATAGAAAATAGTAGAGTTTTGAACTAATGGCTCATAACAAAGGTACTATTCTCGAACGTCTAAAAAACTAGCCACGAACCAGTGCAAGAGTACCTATCCCTACATGATTTAATCATGCAGGCAAAATATATGTTAGTACATTGGAATATACTAAGTATATGAGATGCAATGCAAGCCTGAAATGTCACAGCCCAACCCCGGGGCCATGCCTCATGCCGATTAGGCACTTAAACCAGTATTAAATCGCAAAACCACAATTTAAAGTCTAAGAATTCTACCGAAATTTTGGCAGAGTTTCCTCTATTTTATTAACTAACTGCACCTGCAAAGAAAAT
>JAOTQJ010000099.1:9466077-9527336 GCA_025642045.1 Solanum sejunctum | reverse complement strand
ATGTGTTTCCGTTATTTGATTTTTGTTTATGTCTTTACTTTGATGGTAAAGTATTTATTTTGGTGGAGTGTTGAAAGTTATGAATTACGGTGAAGTCTGAGTTGCCTCAAGTCCATAACTTTCTCTATTTTTATCCCAAGATTTTCTTACTGTGTTTTTTTCCCTTGTGGATGTTTAATTTTTATTGAACCAGCATGTTTAGGTAGTGTAGATATTTGTAGATATATAGTAGTTATTATCATTTTTCGTATACATAGTTTTTAAAATTTTGATAAAAAATAAGGTACCTTCAAAATTTTTGACATTGTTGGTTATTGATGCAATCATGTATTTTGATTATCTGGTGATGTTTGTCCTGATAATGAGAAGGTAAGTTGAGGCTGCAATCATGAACTGTGAGGAGATCCTTAATTGTTTGTACAATGCCATATGTGCTGTGAGCTCATTTTGTTGCATTAATGTATCATGTATGGACTCAGAACTTGCCGTGTTACTCTAAGATTGGTTTGGTGATATGTCTGATTTGGAAGGTATCTCAGGTCTTTGTTCTTTTAGTGAGCCCACTCTTGCTTAAATGACCTAGCAAATGTGTTAGTGAACCCTTTGTTCTGAAAGTTTGAGACTCTTATGCACTCATTCTTTCCTGACACCTAGCTAGCTCAGCCTTATTGAAAGCCTAAGTTGAGGGTTCCTACAAATGGTGGCCCCTTTTGGGGAATAAATATTGTGTATTTTACCTCAGGCTAAAAGTCTATGTTGAGGGTGGCCTTTGTTATGGTAAAGCAATAATAATGAGGTGGTTATTTGGGAAATAAAGAAAGAAAAATAAAAAATCATGAGTTGGGTGAGGAAAAAGAAAAGTAAAGTGCCTTGAATTGAAGGAAATAGCAAAAATGAGTTCAAAAATAAGGCACAACTGAAAAAGAGAATGAAAACAATCGTAAAAAGTTGGAAGTAGGAGAATAAGTGTGTATTTAGTGGTAATGGTTGGTTCATGAAGGTAAAAGTGTGGGTAAGCATGGTTTAAGGATAGTTTTTAGTCCCTACTTGCCTAAAATGCCATACCAAAGCCCTATGAGCCTATGTTACAAGCCATTAAGTCCTAAATTTATCCAAATCCACTTTGTCACCAATCCGAACATTGCGTACAGATGCAAGCCTATGGTGTTAGTCATTTTTCATGAATTTCATTTATGAGAGTGAGAATGCTTGCTCAGTCAATGAATTCTAAATACTTTTTGGGTGAGTAAGAGGGACTTCTTTTTTATGAGGGAATTTGCACTACTTTATAAGGATATGACTATACCAGTGACTGTGGTCAGTTGATGCTCCTTATCTTATTATAGTTGGGTTGCCCGATTTATCTTTGTGTTTTGTCTTACTGAGTAGCTTTGAAATCTTGTTTGAAAATGAAAGTTCGGCACCTGAATTGCAGTAAATGATGGATGTGCCATTGTTATAACTACTATGTGTCTCTCATTTTCTGCTTAGTTTGAGTAGTCACTTGAGGACAAGTAATAGTTCTACATTGAGGGTGTTGATATGCTGTCAAAATATAGTACATTTAATGCCTAAAACAAGGGATTTTGGAAGTTCTTAATGTGACTTTTTGTGATTTTTATGTGTTTTATGTTGTTATTGTAGAAAAGGTAGGTTGGCATGATTTTGGGAAAAATACTGTAGATTTTGCTAAAGTACAGGATATACAAGCTCACGTACGAGTCGGAGCCCAATATGCAAGCCATAGGGTGATCTTTTAGCCAAAAACAAAGAGTAAAAAGTAGAAATTTGCTAAGTGTAGGTTAGCTTACGAGGCCACCCTATGAGTCTTAGGTCTCAATACGACTCGTATAGGTGGACTCGTTGCATGAAACAAAAAGCCAAAATTTTAGACCAAAAACTGAAGGCCTAGACTACGAGAAGAGCATGAGTCGTAGCTTAGGCAATGACTCATACCAGTGGGTCATAATAGTCAAGTACAAAATGCCAAATGCCTGATATGAGACCTTAATAACGACTCATAGGTCACCCTACTAGTCATACCTGTGGGACGTACCTGCTGCCAGCTGTCTTTTTTGTCTATTTTTTAGGGTTAAATTTGTAAACACTATATATACTTTATGTTAGGGATTATGTTAGAGGGATCCTAGACTTGAATATTGAGGAGAGCCTTTGAATATTATCTCTAGATTAAAAATTTTATGGTTTTAGAGTAGATTTTAATATTCTCTTGGAAAACCCACTTTTGGGGAGTGCAAATGACACATTATATTCATTCTCAATCTATCAAGCTTGTGGTTTGCAACTTGTGGTGTTACCACTCTTCATTGCTTTGGATAAAATTCTCAACTATGTCTTGTATTTGCGATTTTTGTTGGTTTTGCCTGACCATGAGTTGCTATGCACCCACCACTTGGTGTTGTGGGAATCATGGGTGGTTGACTTGAGATAACCTAGATTTAATAAATATCTATGATTTGGGTATTGCATATGTTGTCTATTTCCCTTCATTTTTATTGTTGTTTGGTGGTGGCCAACACCAAACCCTGCCTACTATCATGATCCTAACCAAGGTAGGGATGAATAGGAAAAGAAAAGCAGATGATAGGATTTGATTGATGTGTTCTAGTCTAATCAACCAAACCTGACAAAAGGGAGGTTGATTGGGACAATAGGTAATGTTTAGTTGGCACACTATGGTTGCCAACTAAGCGCCATGGTAAAATTTGACATTTACCTTCACAAGAGAGATGCAAGAACCAAAGGTATCATCCAACATGCAAAGTTCCAATTGTAGTTATGTTGTCTAGGGTAATCGAGTTAACGAACCATGGGAAACACAATTCCTAAGTTCTCCCTAAATTTTAGTGTTTCCTAGCATAGCAACATAATGTTTATTCCCCCCCCCATGGAGAATTTAGTTATAAATACTAGATATGATTAATAGTGCATTCTTGTAGTCAAGCCTTGTATTCCCTATGGATTTGATCCTAACCTTGGGTTAGGTTAATTGCTGACAGCGACCACTTTCTTTTTAAAGCGTGAACATCAGATCATCAAAGCCCTAAGGTTGAGAATGTGTTTGCCAAGTGATGGAGAGAATGCATGCACAAGAGGAAATCTTGTAGGATATAAAGATTGATGTTATTAAGATAAATTATAAAGTTGACCAACATTCGTCGACAATCCAATAGCTCAATAAGATACTCGAACTTGTTTCTATGCAACTTAAGAAAATTCAACAGAATGTGTTGAGCAAAGAAAAGCCTTGTGAAGAAGGGACATAAAAGTTTGAGGAATTCTAAGCACTCAAGATGACTAAGTCGTGCCATGATGTTAAATAAGGCGCTACTTGGGAGGTAACACAAGAGTTTTGAAATGATTTTGCTTGTTTTTGATTTTATTGGTATTTTGTGGAGTTATAGTGGTTTGATTGTGTTTTGATTTTTCCTTTAAGACATTGAATTGGTTGCATGTTGGTATGATGGTGTATCTTGAGAAAATTGTGTAGGTTCGGGACATAGTGGAAAGATTACAGAAAATGGCATTGAAAGAAACCTCTACGACTAGGCCTACGAAATGCAGTGCTCACTATAAATCGCAGTCATGCCTTATAAAGGATAATGTGATGATTTGAAGTTGGCACTCATACTAAGAGCCAACTCTACGAATCGTAGTCCATACTATGAGTCATAAAGGGCGTTTATAGTGCTCAGGTATGATTTCTAAATTTTTCTCAGTGTTGAGTGGCCTACGAGACCATGACATACAGGACATAGTCAGAGCTATGACCCTTAGTCGGGGTTTTATAGACCCAACTTAGGATATTTTAAGTCGTCCCAGTAAGGTATATACTGGGTCAAAATCATTTTTCCCCCACATCTTTTCCCCTATATTTCCCGATGTATTTTTTGATCACCCATTCAAATTTTTGGTGAGTTTTCTAATACTAGGGTTTTCGGGCACCTTTATTCTCGATTTGCTCATTCTACTTCATCATTGTCAATAGTATGCCTCTTGCTTTTTGTAAGTCTTCAAAATATACTTCTCTTAGAATTTGTTGGATGAATTTAGAGATTGAAATGTATACACAGACATAATGTTTGTGTGTTTGATGCAAATTGAGATTTAATTAGGGTTTTGATAATGATAATGGTGCTTAATCATAATCAAAGAAATTACCCTTGTTGTGTTAGTTAGATTATTATGTTATGTTATGTTATGTTATCCATTATTGATTAATTGCATGGTATTTGTTTGTAATTATGTTGTGATTTGTAAAACCATGATTTCATAAAAATGGATTGTCTAGGGGGAGATTGTTGACCATTTTAATTGATACCATCTTGGTAGCTTATGAACCATCCCCCTATATCATTGTGCATGCATTTGTAGAATTGTTTGCGTGAACTAGGGATGGTTACATTATTACATAAATGATTGAATCTGAATTGGGGACTGACTGGGTGTTTCTTGGTATGACCTTGTGGCGAAGTAGATTTCTGACTGGAATAGCTAGTTGAAGGTTAGGGTGTTGTGTGTTTCACTTATGCATAAGGTGATGTTGCTTCGATATTGTTAGTAATAGATGTGATTTATGATTGAAGTTTACGTGGTAAAGTTATTAGTACATTAGGTACCTATTTTTCTCTGCTATGAGCGCCTCCTACGACCCGTAGAAGGGTCTACAAGTCATAGTCATCTCTCGTAGGGAACAACAATGATCTCAGCACCTTGAAAAATTTAGCATACTAGACTTACCTATGGGTTATAGTCCCATCTATGAACCATAATGGGGTCTCATGGACTTATGTTGGTGTTATTTTGTTTGTAAATTGAAACCTTGTACAAGACCTGTATACAACCCGTACTCAAGGTTACGAGTCATAACTGCATCTCTTAAATACTTTCAGTTTCTAAAATTGTTATGCACTTGAGGACTATTGGACCTTAATATGACTCATAGTCTTCACTATGAGTCGTATCAGGGTCTCATACCTACCAACTGTAACTGATGAGGAAGGCAGTGAAGATGGATCTAAATCGGAGGATACACCATAGGATGGAGGAGCAGCCAAGTCCTTGATTGCCCCATTCATTGTTTACACAGATTCTCAGAATCACAGATAGGGTATCAAGGGCATGGAGGCCATTTACAGGCAGGGGCTGGAGCCTAAAGGGCAGAGGAAACCGGAAAAATTATTTTATGAGGAGCCCCTATTGATAGACACAGGCGTAAGTCATGTCCCTGCATTAGAGGTCGAGTTAGAGTGACATGGGCTCTGGTGGTTGATAGAAAAAGTGGGTAAATACTCCCCACTCCTAGTGCAAGAATTCTATGTAGCTTATGCTACTACCATTCTATGAGATCTTCCCAAGGGAAAGAAGACTCTCAATCAGCCCAAGTTGAGAGAGTTGTTGGCTAGAGACTGGTGGGTTGACATCTTGGAGGATACAATCCATCATATATAGTTTTGGGCTACTTATCGAGTATCGCAGTCTACAGCTAGGCAGATTCACAAGATCAGAAAGGCCATAATTTCTAAGAGTATGGACCAGTGGATGAGGCTCTTAAGATACATGGCTAGATAGATAGGAGCATGGTCCAGAGCCCACATAGGTCACTGAGCATTTCAAGTATATAGTGAAGTCCTCCCTCTCCTTTCTCACCATATTTTGATAGCTGAGTAGATACATGAGTCGGTACTCCAGAGATCCACATGCATGCCATTCCCAGTGCTAATCCATAGATTATGCATGGATGCATAGGTGCAAGTTTCACTTCATCTATATCCACATGTTGAGTTCCTCCATTCCATAGATCCTAGCCTGATCAAGGCTGATGAGAACCTGATGAGACTTCATCGATTAGTACCTCCTCCTATGCCCAAGACTTTTATTGTACAGCCACCAGCCGAGGCTTCGATAGTTGTTTCCACTTCTACTCTACCAACCACTACTACTAATGAGGGATAAGAGCATCCTATGGCAGCTGACATCAAGATGGGTCCCACTACAGTTGTACCCGTACTAGAGACATTTACATCACAAACTCCTTCAGCAAACATCATGTTTGCTATTGCTTTTCAGGCTATGGCTAAAAAATTATCACAGGTTGAGGGTTGATTAGCTTGGCTCATATGACACATTAAGTCATGGGTCTTGCAGATAATTTAGGCATCGAAAGATAGATGCAAGGCATTTATGACATCAATTATTGATTAGAGGATTGCTATGGTGGATGAACAAGTCAATGCCTTCGAGGTGAGAATTCAGAAGAGACTTGCTGAGGCCCAACATATAGATTTATCAACCTTTCGTCAGGAGTTGATGAAGTTCAAGGCTGACTTGCTTACATCATTGGTGGCTCCGATCCAAGTTTTTGAGTCTACACCTACACATGAGCTGCTTTTTGACATGTTTGAAGAGGATTCACTGTGAGCTCCCAAGAAGAGATCTATGCAGTAGAGAGGCACATGCGGTAGAAGAACTTTGATAAGGAGCTGGTGAGCAGATCACTAAGTTCATCCTGAAGACATAGAGAAAGGAATAAAAGTTGATAAAATCTCATGCACTTGAGAGATTACAGGGTGTTTGCTCGTCCAGCATGACTACAGCATAGATACCCCACAGGAAGGAGATTCTCATGTATAGCTGGAGGCCAGTGCTTAGACACCATTTGATGTTTGAGGGTTGACTCTATGTTCTTATTGCATTTGTTTTTGCCTTGTAAATTTGAAGAAAAAGTACTTATTTTTGGGGGTGTCTGGGTAGTTATGGACTAGGGTCAAATCTAAGTAGCCTTTAGTCCATAACTATTTGAGTTTTTGATATTCTTAGGTTTTCTTGCTTGTATTCTTTTGCTTTTTGGATTTTTATTTTTTATGTTGAACCAACACATTTTAGAAGTTGTAGATAATTTTTATGGTATATGGTGATTAAACTTTTGTTATGCACATTATTCTGATAGTTTATGAAAGCTTTTACAAAAATTGGTACCTTAAAAATTTTTGTTGATTAGTATTTATTTTGTGATCATCCATGTTTGAATGGTCTAGTAATGTTTATTCTAACTAAGTAAATTCAAGTTGATGCTTGAAGTATGATTTTTGAGTTTTTGTTGGCTATGTATGCAATGCTATGTGCGTGTGAGATAATTTTATTTTGTTTATGCGTTGTATACTAATTCAAAACTTGCCATGTTACTTTGAGTAGAACTAGTGATTGGATGCATTAGGAAGGGATCTTAGGCCTATTTTCTTTGAATTAGTCCATGTTATCCTAAATGACCTACCAAATGAAAGAGTTTATCCCTTGTTCCAAATGTTTGAGCCTTACATGCACCCTTTACTTTCATAATACCTAGCTAGCCTAACATTATCTAGTAAAATATCTTGATATTTGGCCTGGTCTATCCTTGAACATTGTGAACCTTAATTGAGGCAAAAATCTTAAGTTGAGGTTGGCTACAAAAAGTGGCCCTAGTTTGGGGATTTGATATTTTATACTTCGCCTCAGGCCTAAAGCCTAAGTTAAGGGTGTCCTATATTGTGGTATAATAGCAAAAATAAGGTGATGAGTTGAGAATAAGAGAAAGAATAGAAACCCATGTACCGGTTAAGAGAAAAGGAGAAAAAATGCATTAGAATAAGTGAAAAAGAAAAATGAGTTTAAAATAAGGCACAAACTGAAAATTGAACTGAAATCACCTGGAAAACTTGAAAACAAGGAGTAAGGGAGAACAAGTCAAGAATGGTTGACTTGTTAAGGTGAAAGTATTGAAAAATCATAGTTAAAGGTCGACCTTTAGTCACTAATATCAATGCCACACCAAAGCCCCACGAACCTAGGTTATAAGACTATGAAGTCTTAAAGTGATCCTAATCCAATCAATCAACAATCCAGGTTGTGAGTATACGGGCAAGCTTACAGTACTAGTCATCATGCATGAATCTCATTTGTGAGAGTAAGTATGCTTGCACAGTCCCTTAAACAACTTGGAAGGCATATTGAGTGAAAAATGAGGACTTCTTTTCTGTTAGGGCATTCGCATCGCATGGTTAGCATTTGACTTGTTCAGTGATTATAGATTGTTGATACTCCTTAATATGTCATAGTTGGATTGTCAAATGCATCAATGTGCGGTGGTTTGCTTAGATAACAATATGATCATATTACAAAAATGCTAGTATAGGTAACTTAGTTGAAATTGAGTACGGTATATGCCAGTTAGATAATTGTTATTTATTGCTCGTTATATATCTAGATTGAGTCATTGCTTGTGGACAAGCAACAATCCTCTTTTGAGGTTATTGGTATATTGTGAAAAATGTAGGACATTTGATGCCTAAAACAAGAGATTTTGGTGTGTTCTCAACGTGAATTTTTGTGGGGTTTATGTGTTTTGTACTTATTTTTGTAGGAAATACAGGTTGGGCTAATTTTGGGGAAAAGTAACACATTTTGTTGAACTTAAGGATCTATAAGACCCACTGTGAGTCATAGCCCAAGCCATGATTCATTTGGAGTGGTCATAGCAATTAACAATTTTCGAAACTAAAATCTGAGAATTTGAAGTTTAGGCATATGAACTCAAGGTGTGAGGTGTAGTCCTCACTACGACTCAAAGATTGGGGGCTCATAGCAATTGACAATGCTAATGAAAATTTGGCCTAGAACATAACTACACACATGGACAACAAGAAGTTACTACGAGTCATAGACTAGACTACGACTCGTAGGTGTGAACAAGCCAAGTCTAAAATATCAAGTGCTGACAATAAAATCCCAATTACGACTCGTAGGACACCCTACGAGCAGTAGCTAGGAGCCATAGCAGCTGCTAACATGAATTTTCTTATTATTTTAAAGACCTTTTTGTAAATAATATATGTTAGGATTTTAGAAGTAGCTTCCACAGTTTTAGAGAGTTTTTGATTGAGAAGCTCTTAGTTCTTAGATTGGGATTATTCTAGGGTTTTAGAGTGGAAAATTAGGGTTTTCACTTTGAGACTCAAATTGGGAGATTAGAATCACTTGGAATTTAATTTAATCATTCAAGCTTGTGAATACAAATTCAAAGGTGATTTTATTGTTCTTTATTCTTCTTGGGTAATTTCTCAACTATATATATTTCATTCATTATCTTTTGTCTTGCCCAAATCATAAATAGTTAAACCCCCACAACTTGGGTGTTGTACGAACCATGAGTAGCTAACTTAAAAAATTGGATTATTTGCATTTCTTGAGTTGGGTATTTGTATGTATTATCAAGTTTCCTTCATTTTTCTTGTTGTTTAATGGTGGCCAACATTAAACCCTGCATTGTCTTATGATCACGATCAAAGCAGTGATGAATAGGAAAAGGAAATGGGTGACATAATTCGATTGATGTGTTTTCGTCTAATCAACCAAACCCAGCCAAAGAGTAGTTGACTGGGACAATAGTTAATGGTATGTATGGCACACTATGGTTTCTAGATAAGTGCCATAATTTGACCTTCACCTTTACACAAGGGTTGGAATAACCTAAGTCACCATCCTACATGCAATTGTCACAATCCAAGCCTAGTCCTAGTAGTGGTACAGTGCCTGGGGAACCCAAAGGGACCCCAAGCAAGCCTTTTAACATATCACTATACATCCTTGGTCACAGAAGTAATAAAATACAATAGGAAGTCATAAATTAGGATAAACGGGGCTCAGGGACAACTTCATAACATTAGCATCGAAATTTAAAATGACCCAAAGCTTGTAACATAGGTACACAACATGTCCAACAACATCTCTAATACATAAACATAAGAGCAGGGGCCAAGACAAAGTAACTAGGCTCACCTTCATAGTCAATAAAATACCAAAAAGAAAAAGAAAAGTCTTAATATAAAGCAAGAGATCATAAGTAATATATGGAAGACTCAAGAACAAGGTTGATAGAAGTCATACTAGCCATGTGGAGGAGGAGGATGATCAAATGGTGCATCAGTTCCTACATGGTGACATCATGTAGGCATAGACTATGTGTTAGTACATTTGAATATATGAAGTATGTAGGATGCAATGCAACAATAGAGAGGCATCATAATCAAAATGAATAGAGATAAGCAATAGATAACATAGTAATAATATGGCATACATGATTAATGCTTAAGTAGAATAGGCTTACATAGAATAGAACATATGTATAAGAAGAGACCATTAACTATTGGTGGATCATCATACCCTACCACCCTTGGTGCTTGAGTACAAACCACCCATAGTTTGATGAGTACAAAACCCCAACAAGGTTGGTCGATCATCGCACCCTACCACCATTAGTGCCAGAGTACAAACCCCTCGATAGGTTGATGGATACAAACCCCCAACAAGGTTACCCAGCACATAACACCCGAGTAGGGCATGGTCACATTCCAACACTACATAGAGAGGACCATATACGTGTATTCATTTCATCACCATTTCGTCATATCATTATTATATACCATCATCATATAGTCATTTATCTCATAACACATGCATTTGACCTTCAATTCCTCAAGAAACCATAACAAGACATTTTGTCAAACACTTAGAGGTTGTGTAGTGCTAGTGTAAAACTATGCAATTCAAGAGTAAAATCATGCTAGAAAATTCAATGTGAAACCTTCAATAGATACTTGGTTATACCCTCAAGCAATTTAGATCAAAATCATGCACAAAATCTTACAATAGACCTCTTGGTTTCATAAGTCAAAACATAGCAAAACAATCACAATTTCATGAGCTTCAACATATTGTAAATCAACTTTGAATCATGCAAATTAGAGTAAAAGGAATCTTAGGTATTATGGGTGAAAGGAACTCAATATAGAAACCCACATACCATAGCTTTGGAGATGAACTTGATAAAGATTGAAAATGGGGACTTGAATCTTGAGAAGGAATCCTTAGATTCGAAAATTGTTTTGAGACTGCAGTTTAGGAGATAAAATATTTGCTAAGTGTTTGAATGAGTGTTGGGGGATGTTTAGAATGGTATGAGGTTGAAAAATGGTTAAGTATGGGTATTTTTACATTTGGGGACACTTAGGCCCAAGACCTCAAAGTCGTAGGCCACAAGAAAAATAATTGGACAGAAAAGTATGTATGTCCGCATCGTGGACAAGAAGAAAAAAATGAATTCCTTCATTTGCGGACCCTTGGCACGTTGCGCCAGGGGTGCAAAAAGCTCTCTGTAAATCGTTAGTTGGAAAAATGAAATAGCTAACCGTTTGCTCTAAAATTGGAGTTACACCCTTTACTCCCTAATTTTTATCCCCTGAATAATAAATATGAAGTCAACTTTTTTATATCGCACACAAATTGTGAGATATATGGAAATTACAATTCTGGCCACTTCCGAGGCATATTTTCAGGCACTTTTTAGGGTTGTTTTAACATCTCCCTCTTGGGACTATTCATCCCTGAATGTCAAAGAGACGTATATGAGATGCACAAACATGAAAATTTTAGCCTGCAAAGACATGGAACAGTACACTTAAACGTCATTTCAAAAAGTTTATCATAAGCGTGAAATCATCATGAGCTTGTCAATTTAAACATGACATGGGGCTAAACTTAGGAGTTGAGATCATATGAAGGACCTAGATCAATACCTTACACTTGAGTGGAGTGAAAAAGGTAAGGATATCTTCTTTGCATGTCTGCTTTGGCCACCTAAGTGGCACACTCAACTTGTTGATTCCTCCAAAGGACTTTAATGGAGGCCACCTCTTTGTTTGTCAACCTCTTCACTTGCCTATCCAAAATCTGAATTGTAATATCTTTATATGTCAAATTATGCTCAACTACACCTGCAACATTAAGAGGCAAAATGGCATTTGGATCACCCAAACATTTCCTGAACATGGACACATGAAACATCGGATGAACTAATTCCATCTCGCTAGGCAACCTCAACTTGTAAGCTACCTTGCCAACCCTCCTCACGTCCTCATAAGGACAATAATATCTTGAGCTTAACTTGCCCTTATTACCAAAATAGATCACACACTTCATGAGTGCAACCTTTAGGTAGACCCAATCATTGATGATGTTCACGCTCCAATAAGAAAGAGGTCACTGTCACCAATTAACCAAACAGAAGGTTAGGGTCGAATCCACATGGAATACAGGGCTTGACTACAAGAATTCACTATCAGTAATTTCAAGTATCTATCACTAAAGACTCTATATAGGGAGGTTTTGTTATTTGAAAACAAAAGTAAAATAAATACTATACTAGTAAACACTCAATTGTAGGGACAACTTGAGAATTGTGTTCCCTATGGTTTGTCCACTCGATTACTCTAGACAAAATAACTACAATTTGAAATTCACATCCAGGACAGTAGCTTAGGTTTTGTTGTTACTCTTGTGAGGGTGAAGGTTGAATTTCACCATGATGCATGGTCGGCAACCATGGTGCGCCAACTAATCATTACTCATAGTCCTAGTCAACCTCCCTTGGTCATGTTTGGTTAATTAGATGAAACACATCAATTGAATCATGTCATTTACTTCCCCTTTCCTATTCATCACTAACTTGGTCAAGATATCATAGTAGGGGGGTTTGGTGTTGGCCACCACCAAACAACAATCAAAATAAAGGGAAATAAACAATACATGCAAAACCCCAATCATTTAAATGCAATAAATCTAGGTCATCTCAAGTCAACTACCCATGGTTTTGACAAACCCAAGTTGTGGCTACTTATCTAGTCATGGCTAAAGCAAAACCAATAAAAATGCAAAGACAAGACATAGTTGAGAGTTTTACCCAAACCAATGAAGAATGATAGTACCACAAGTTGCAAACCACAAGCTAGATATATTGAGAATGAATACAATATGGGATTTTCACTCCCCAAACGTGAGTTTTCCAAGAGAAAATCAAAATCTATACTAAAGCCCTAAAATGTTCTAGAGAATATTCAATGGTAATGTTCAATGTTCAAAATATGAAACCACCCTTTCAATAAAACCTTAACTTAAAGTATTTATAGTAGTTACACATTTAGCTATAAAAATTACATACAAAAGACAATTGGTTGCTGGTACGTCTCATAGGTACGACCTACGAGTCGTAATCAGGGTCTCGTATCAGGAGTTTGGAATTATAGCCTCAACTAGTAGAAACCACTAGTACGAGTCATAGCTTGGGCTACGACACGTATGATCCTCTCATAGTCTAGGCCTTTAGTTTTTGGTCCAAATTTTTGGCTCTTTATTACCTCTTATGATTCCAGCTATACTAGTCATATTGAGATCTACGACTTATAAGGTGTCCTCGTAAGGCTGATCTCTACTTAGCAGATTTCTGATTTTTGCTCTATTTTTGGATACGAGATCACCTATGACTCATTTCTTGGGCTACAACTCATAGGTGAGCTTGTATTTTCTACACTGAAACAAAATCAATAATTTTTCTCCAAAATCATGCCAACCTACCTTTTCTACAATAACAATAGAAAAGCACATAAAAAACATCAAAGTTGCTTTAAGAACTCACAAAATTTCTTGTTTTAGACATCAAATGCATTTTATTTTGATAGCACATCAACATCCTCAACTTAGAATTTTTGCTTGTCATCAAGCGACGATTCAATCTAAGCAGACAATGAGAAACACATAGCAGTTATACTAATGGCATATACATTATTTACTATGATTCAGGTACCCAACTCTTATTTTCAAAACAAGATTGCAAGGATACTAAGTAAAACAAAACACAAAGATACATCTGGCAACCCAACTATGATAAGCTAAGGATCATCAACCATCTACAATCACTAGTATAGTCATACGCTAATCATGTAGTGCAAATGGCCTCAAAGAAAAGAAGTCCCACATACTCACTAAAAAATATTTAGAATTCAGGAACTGTAGAAGCATTCTCTCCCTCACAAATGAAATTCATGCGAAATGACCAACACCACAGGCTTGCCCCTTTACTAAATTTCTTGATTGGCAACAAAGTAGATGTAGATCGCTTTAGGACTTAATGGTTTCTAACATAGGATCATGGGACTTTGGTATGGCATTTTAGACAGGTAGTGACTAAAAGGTATCCTTGATCCATGTTTATCAACACTTTTACCTTCATAAACCAAACATTTTCACTAAATCCACCTTTATTCTCTTATTTCAAGGTTTCTGTGGGTAACCTCTTTTTGTTTTAAGCTGTGCCTTATTTCTGAACTCAATTTTGCTAATTTTTCTCAATACAATGCACTTTTCATTTCTTTTTCCTCACCCAACACATGATTTGATTTTTTTATTTCTTTCTCTCTTTCCCAACTAACCATCTTAATCTCATTACTTTAAAAAAATAAGGGCCACTTTCAGCTTAGGCTTTTAGCCTGAGGTCAAGCATACAATACCTAATCTCCAAACCAGGGTCACCATCTGTATCCACCCTCAACTTAGGCATTCAGTCTCAATCAAGGATCACATTTTCAAGCATAGACCAGGGCCAATATAAAAGTATTTCATCAAATCAGGCTAAGCTAGTAAGGTGTCAAGAAAGAACGCGTACATGAGAAGCTCAAATATTTGGAACAAGGGATTCCATAGCTTGTTTGGTAGGTCATTTAGGCAGAAATGGGTTTACTAAAAGAACAAAGGCCTAACATCCCTTCAAAATCAATCACATCGCCAAACCAGTCTTAGAGTAATAAGGCAAGTTCTGACTCCATACATAATACATGAATGTAGCAAAATAAGCTCATAACACACATGGCATTGCACACACAATTATGTATAGACTCACAGGTCATGCTTCTAGCCTCAACTCACCTTTAAATTATCATAAAAAATATCACCAGATAATCAAAATGCATGATTGCATCGATAGCCAACAATCTAAAAAATTTTGGGGGTACTTAATTTTCTAAATCATTCAGAAAGCATTTAAGGACTATGCATACGCCACAAGACCCATGCTACTATGTATGTACACATTATCTATACTACCTAAATAGGCTGGTTCAATAGAAAAGTAAAAATATCCACAAGGAAAAAGAAACACGACAAGAAAAACTTGGAATCAAAAATAGGGGAAGTTATGGATTCAAAGCTACTCAGACTTCACCTTATTCCATAACTTCCCACACCCTACCAAAATAGAATACTTTGTCCTCAAAGTAATGACATGAAGAAAAACCAAATAATCGAAACATATACATATATATACACACATTAAAAGCCAACAGTTTACGAACTAACATTGAAAGCAAAATTAAAAGCAACATACAACATAAAACATTTAAACAAATCCAAAACTAACATAACGAAAATATTGTCCAACGAAACGAACAAAGTATCCATATATAAAAGATAAGGGCTGGGGTCAAAAATCAAACATCAAGGTGCTCAAGCACCAATATCAGTCTTGTCAGCAGGGTCTTGGATCACAACCTCCTTCTCAGCTATCTGAGTCATAGTTGTACGTAAGCAACCCTCTCCATGTGAAGTCTATTTCTCCCTATCTCTCTGTATAGCCGCCATCAGTATCAACTTCTACACCACCTCCTGTGGTATTGGCTTCCTCTCTGATGCTGTTGGGTCATCAGGCCTAGGTATTTTTTTTCTCAACTCTAGCTCATCTGTCTTAAGGGGCATCTTTCTGTGGACATGTGGGCGGTTAGCGAACCATTCAAAAACCTTATCACCCACCGGTGCCACCTCCGGGGCTGCAACAGGGGTTGCTAACATCTATAATAAGTTGACCTTAACCTTAGCAAACTCCTGAGTCACTGCTCTCGTGTCAGAAAGTCGAGCACCCTCAAGCCTCATCTAGACTCTCGCCTAGAATGCATCTACTCGGGCACCCATCTCTCTAACTCTTTCATCTACCAAATCATAGCCAAATTCCTTTACCCTCTCCTCTGAGTCCCATACAGTCTGGCTGACCCATAGTCTAACTTGAACTGCTAAAGACTATAGCCTGGACTTCGCTGTAGCCACTTTGCGCACCAGTGCCTGAAAAGCAACAGTAGAGACAAGAGAATCAACCTAAATAGTGGATGATGCTAGTGTTGGAGTACTAGAGAAAGGCATAGACTGAAGCTCTACAGTGGCTGGAGTAATGTCGGTGCTAGTTGGAATCGAACCCTGAGTCTGAGGATCAACTTGGAATGGATCTGTGATTGTTCAATAACTTACACATGGTAGGGCCACCAAGTTTTCATAGTCTTTATCAGGATGGGATCCATAGTGCATGTGGCCGCTATATGCTAATCCCGGTTGGAGACAATAGGAATGCCTGTGCACTGCATAATCGGTGGATCAAAACAGGGAATGACAGTGAGGTGTTCATATGGATGGTAAACTCATGAATCTGGTTAGAGATAATCCAGGCCCAATCTATATCATAACTAGCTAGGATGCTAGCTAATAATACGACTAATTCTAGGGTGATCACATTATCCATGAAAGTAGGTCAGATACGCCAACGGATAATCGACCACCAAAACTTGGCCCAAAAAGAGAAGTGGGCTTTCACTATAGGATCTGCATGGAAACCCACATTGGTTCAAACCCTTCCTCATATATCTGGCTATCAATCCGTTACAGTAGCTCAATTTTCTTCCCAATGTCGTTCTCACTCACTACTCTCCTCATTTTATCAATGCAATCATCGTACTCTGCGGTGGACTGACGCACACTGTAGGTGGGCCCAAACTGATTCCATTAGATCATTTCCTCAAAAATAGGAACTCTCTGACCCCAGACTGACACCACTCATAATCTAGGCTGCTCAATCGACTTCTTGTTCTTTGGCAGCCCTTGACGAAGTGTAGCAAGGTAGTCTGCATAAAACTCACAGACTACGTAAGGGAATACTTCCCCAGCTGCTGTGTAATCCTTTGTAGTCCGTACCTATCTATATTTGCATCTAACCCTAGCACCCTATCCAACCCAGAGTCATTTTAGCCTATATTTCTTGTAGAATTGTTGAACCGATTTGCCCTGAACTTTTGGATCTAACCCTTGGTCATATGTTTCTTTTATCCCAACAACACACTATCCTAGGGTCAGATGAGGGTTGTGATTGTACCTACCCTTGTGGAGCTTGTGACCCCTCCTCAAAATCTATCTCGGTGTGTTGAGGGGTTTTCTGTGGTGAGCTACTCTCGGACCCATATCTATTACCCTCATGTTCCTCTTTTTCAAAATGGGAGGAACTACTCACTTCCATAGGTACCTAAGTTATATAAGCCCAAGTCTGAGATACATTAGCCTCGGTGTCTATTCTGACCCTGTGAACTTTGAAACCCCTCAGATCACTCAATCTCAGAGGACTAGTCTACCAACCTCCATTGGAATGTTTGGATTGCTCGTTTATCTTTGGACGCATGATATCTACAAACCAACCATACAAAAACATGTAAGCTTCAAGAATTTTGACAAAACAATGATCACATACCAAATAACAAGAAACGAAAACACTTAAATAATGAAATCAAAAGAGAAATTCACTAGTATAGTTGTAGGTCCGCAGTTACCACATATAGGTATGACTTTTAAGGTGTCCTACGAGTTGTATAATAGCCTGGTAGTACATAGTTTCCTGAAACAAATATCATTTTGTTCATAAATATGAGCCACATGCATGACTGTAGCATGACTTACGAGTTGTAGACTAGGCTCGTAATAAGGAACAGAGTATAAATTACAATTAGGCAACTGCTATGAGTCCCTTACTATGGATCGTAAAAGACACTAAGAGTCATAGATAGGTCTTATATGATAAGTATTAAGGAATCACAAGTGATTATTGCCTTGTACAAGGGGCCACTAATACTCGCAGAGTGACCGACGAGTCGCAGTGGGTCCTTGTAGCAGAAAAAAGATGGCATCTATGATGCCTACAACCTTTCTACAAGAACCATTAATGAACCATAACATCAAATAATCAACATTGAAGCAAACTTTATAACCTCAACTTATATACACACAGAATCTCAACATCCCAGCATGTCAACCCCAAGCAACAATCACCCCCCAAAAGACAAAACTATTCCCCAAAAATCCAAGTCTATCCTTTAGTATATCTAAGTAAAACCAAAAGCAAAACACCTCAAAACTCATACTTGTTGTCAACACAACAATCTATTGAGATGCACGGAGAATTCATACACTTTCAAGTAAGTCTAATAAGATGTCGCATATTAAAACACACCAACATTTTTCAACATCCCATCCCAAGAATAATTTTCACAAGGATCAGAAAAACAATTAAGCAGCATACTGAAGTGACAATCACTTTCACAGCTTCAACCATACACACAAAATTACCTAACAAGGCTCAAATCATAAAAGAATTTTCAAAGCACTCAAACCCTAACTTTCATATCTAAACACAAGGATCATCACATGGGTATGAATCCTCATGATTAAACCAAGCACAAAATCATCTCAAGAATGAAACTCACCAAAATAGTAAACTAAAATTAATCACGAAGCTTACCAAATGAGAGAAGAATCAAAATGTTACAATGTAGATTGAAGGAGGTACCAAAATCCCTAAGAAATAGTATCCTCGCCGAAGTATTCGTGGAAAGTGATATGGATGGCTAGGATTTGTTGAAAATATTAAACGTGGGAAAGGATATTAGAGTTTTTTGTCATATTTAGGGTAAATAAATAAAAATGGAGGCCAAAATAAATTTTGACCGCTTTCATACTAAACTGGGTCACATTTTAAAAAGCTGCAGATCAGGGCTGTGAGATTCCGACTACAAGTCGTAGGGTATCCTATGACTCGTAGGTCCCAGTCTTATATCAAGCCTGAAGACTTGGAAATATTTAGAATGCATACCTGGGCACTGCAAACCCCACTTATGACTCATAGAGGACCTTACAAATGTATGGCTAGCTCGTAGTGTTTATGCCAACTTTTAATACACATTGTTTACCTCTATGAGACATGTGTATAGTTGCAGTGGTGACTATGACTCGCAGGCCTACTCGTAGAGGCTGCTGCTCCAAGTGTCATTTTCTCACAACTTTAGATCTTTAATTCCCACCTGCAGATCAAGCCTCAAAACACTGCAATCTTCAAAATATCACAACTGCATCAATGTCTTTCAAACTTAAAAAAAACAACGCCTTACTACCAAAACCAAACAAGCTTAAAAATAAACTAAAAATCATCACATATGCGTGGGTTTCCTCCCAAGAAGTTCCTTGTTTAACGTCATAGCTCGACTTTGTCTTCGTCCATCATTAATAATCATCAAGAGACCAAACATCAGTCTTCAATTCATCCAAGTGTTTCATTGACTGGCAGATCTTAAACATGACCTCTGCATCATTGACTATAAATCAAAGTTGACTTGAATCCATATCCACCAGAGCACTTCCAGTGGCCAGAAATAGTCTTCCCAAAATGATCGGTACCTTGGAATCAACCTCACAATCAAGGATCATAAAATCTACGGGAAAGATGAATTTATCAACTTTAACAGCACATCAAGAAGTATTCCCTCCTACTTTTTGATAGTTCAATCCACTATGAGCAGTCACATTCATGATGGAGTCGGAGTGCCAAGCCAAAGCCTTTCGAATATGATAAGATTCATTAGATTAATACTCACTCCTAAGTCACACAATGCTCTTGCGAATTCAACATCACCAATGGTGCAAGGGATGATGAATGCACTGGTGTCCTCTCATTTTTTAACAAGGCATTTGGTCATGATCGTACAACATTGTTAGAGCTACTGTGAGAAGTCTTGGCTCAAAGTGCATTTCTTTGTTACCAAATCCTTCATATACTTGACATACCCCAACATCTTCTCCAAAGTTTCTAAAAAGAGAATGTTGATGGATAGTTGCTTCAACATCGAGAGGAAGTGTTTGAATTTGACCTCCTCTTCCTTTTTCTTAAGCCTTTGAGGGAAAAGAGGAGGAGAATTTTGAAATGACTTAATTTTTTTGTGCTCCCTTACCTCTTCTCCGCATCCCAATAATCTCCGAACCTTCTCCCTCAACCACAACTTCACCACCTATACCCTTCTCATGAACTTCATCCATAATCACTGACATAGGAGGATCTATAGTGCTTTTTCCATTCCTTGTCATGACTACCATGCAATACCCTTCATTTTTATGAACTGTGATACTTGGTAAGGTGCCTTTGTGGCATTGATTCAATTGTGAAGAAACATGCCCAAATTGTTGTTCTAGTTACTTAATAAAAACTCTATGTTTTTATTAATACTTGAAATATCTGCTTTCATTCCCTTCATGGTATCATCTTATTGATCAGCTCTCTTCAACATCTTGTCAAACATCTTTTTAGGCCTCGAAATGTTTGGCATGATATCATGGTTTTGGGGTGGCACATATAGACCATTCCTATAACCATCACTTCTACCCCAATTCGCATTTGACACTCTCTCCCTTTCATAGTATCCACATCGGTTCTCTCTATAGGCACCATCATGGTTTTAGTTTTGACCTTGATTCCTGGAACCTTGCCTCCAATAGTCCAAGTTGGACCCTTGGGGATTATTCTGGTAACCCGCCTCTTGATTACTCACGGAAAAAGCCTCTTCATCAAAGAATGGATCTTTATATACGAGAGCCTTAGGAGTTTGGTGAGTGACCACTTGGATACTTGCTTGGTTTTGCTTGAAGACCAGGTTCATACTTATGCGAAATTGAGCAACTTGCTCTATGATCTCCTCATTGACCTTCTCTTGCTCTTTGTTGGTGTTGCCCACAGATGAAGTCTTCATTGCACCTCGCTATCGTTGACCCCATGGTCTATTATTTTTAACCACTTGCTCTATCCTTGTGGCTGTCAATGCAAACGTTTGGTCAAGAAACATGCCTCCCATGATTATGTCAGCACAAGCTTGACTATTCTCATCAAGTGACCGATAGAAAATCTCGACCAAGGCATCATCCACAATCTTCTGATCGGGGAAAATCCTCTCTCATTTGGTAAATATCACCTATATGGTACTAATAGAGTCACCCGGCAATTGGTCAAAGTTGTTTATTTGATCTTTTAGTTTTAGGTTCTTGATCTTGGGAAATATCTCTCTAGAAACACTCTCTAAAGAACTGCCCAACTTGTTATTGTACCCAAAGAAAGCTCAGAAACCCCACACAGCTGCATTCCCAGTTGGTGATAATAAAAACACCCTAAAACCAATGGCATCAAGAGAAAGATTTTGTGTTCCCATGACACTCTTGCAAGCAAAAACCACAGTATAGACATGACGATGAGGATCCTCTGAGGGCAGACCTATGAATACCCCACAGTTTTGGAGTATTTGAAGTAACCTACTTGACACCTAGAACTTAGTGTCTGCCAGTAGTTGAGGCAACATTATAGCTCCAGTAACGTCCATGGTAGTGATATTTGTTCCAACCATAAGTATTCTCGTTGAAATCCCTAAATTGTGGATAATTATCTCTCGAGGGTGGATTATCTTCTATTCCCATATCATCATTCATATTCATTTATCATCAACTGCAATATCCTTATTCACTTGATCCATTCTTCTAAAAAGTCGATGGATCTCCAAATTAATCAGAGCTAAGGGATTGTCTTGGCTCCTTGTGTTAGGCATACAACCTAGTACACCTTGCAAGTAGAATCAAACAACAAAAACCAAAATAAAAGTAAAATACAAGAGAGTTTAGAAACTAACACTTGAACTAACTAATAGTGAAATCAACTCAAAACCTAGTCGTATTCCCCTGCAATGGCACCATAATTTATGATGATGTTAACATTCTAATAGGAAATTGGTCGCTGTCAAAAATTAATCTAACACAAAGTTAGGGTCGAATCCACGGGTAATATAGGGCTTGACTATAAGAATTCACTATCAATCATTTCAAGTATCTATCACTAAAGTCTCTAAATGGGGGGGAGGAGGGTTTGTGATTTAAAAACTAAAGTAAAATGAATACTATACTTCTACATGAGGAAATACTCAATTTTACGAAGAACTTGGGAATTGTTCTCCCCATGGTTCGTTGACTCAAATATCCTAAACAACACAAATACAATTGGAAATTTACATGTAGGGCGATAACTTAGGTTCTTCTAGCCTTCCTGTGAAGGTGAAGGTCGAACTTTGCCATGGCACGTGGTTGACAACTGTGGTGTGCCAACTAACCATTACCCATTGTCCTAGTCAATATCCCCTTAGTCAGGTTTGGTTGATTAGACAGAACACACATCAATCAAATCCTATCATTTACTTTAATTTTCCTATTTGTCACTACCTTAGTCAGGATCATGATGGAAGGCGGGTTTTGGTGTTGGCCACCACCAAACAACAATAAAAATGAAGGGAAATTAACAATACATTTAAAACCACAATCGTATAAATGCAATAAATCTAGGTCATCTCAAGTCAACTAACTATGGTTCCCACAACCCGAAGTTGTAGGTGCTTATCTACTTATGGCTAAAGTAAAACCAACAAAAATGCAAATACAAGACATAGTTGAGAGTCTTACCCAAAGCGATGAAGAATGATAGTACAAAAAGTTCCAGACAACAAGCTTCATATATTGAGAATGAGTATAATATAGCATTTGCACTCCCCAAATGTGAGTTTTCCCAGAGAAAATGAAAATATATGCTAAAACCCTAAAATATTCTAGAGAATATTCAAAGGTAATGTTAAATGTTCAAAATCTGGAATCTCCCTTTCAATAAAACCCTAACTTAAAGTATTTATAGTAATTACATATTTAGCAGTAATATTTACACAGAAAAGATAGTTGGCGATGGGTATGTCTCGCAAGCGTGACTCTAGGGTGACCTACGATTCGTAATCAGGATGTTGTAGTAAGTGTTTGGCATTTTAGAATCAATTGGTACAACCTACTGGTAAGAGTCATTGCTTGGGCTATGACTCGTATGCTCCTCTCATAGTTTAGGCCTTCAGTTTTTGGTCGAAAGTTTTGGCTCTCTGTTTCCTGCTATGATTCCATCTATTGAGACCGAAGACTCCTAGGGTGGCCTCACAAGGCTTATCTCCACTTAGTATATTTTTGATGTTTGCTCTCTATTTCAGGATACGATATCACCCCACGACTTATTGCTTGGGCTATGACTCATCGGTGAGCTCGTATATTCTGGACTTCAGCAAAATCTGTAATTTTTCTCCAATATCATGCCAGCCTACCTTTTTTGAAATAACAACACAAAAACACAGAAAAATCATACAAAACTGCATTAAGAACGCAAAAAATTCCTTGTTTTAGGCATCAAATGTGTTGTGTTTTGATAGCACATCAATCACCAACTTTGAATTCGAGCTCTCTTCTTCTCACATTGTCATAGGACTTTTGGCAACTTTGGGCCATCTTCAATATTTACCTAATCGTCCTAACCTTCTCAAGAGACTCCATAAAATGATTTGGTCCTAACAAAGCTATCTCACCAACCTCAAACCATCCGACTGGTGATCTACAACATTTCCCATAGAGAGCCTCAAAAGGAGCCATACAAATGCTAGAATGATAGATATTATTGTAGGAAAACTCAATCAACGAAAGATGATTATCCCAACTATCTTTAAGCTCCAATACACACGCTCTAAGAATATCATCAAGGATTTGAATAGTCCTCTCAGCTTGGCTATCATTTTGAGTGTGGAAGGTCATAGAAAGGTTAACTCTAGTACCATGACCCCTTTGGAATGATCTACAAAAATATGAAGTAAATTATGCCCCAAGATTCGATATGATGGACAAAGGAACTCCATGCAACCTTACCAAGTCATGAATGTATAACCTTGCATAATCTTCAGTCTCAAATATGGTCATAGCAGGTAGAAAGTGAGCTAATTTTGTTATCTCATCAACCACAACCCATATGGAATCAAAGCCCTTTCTAGTCTTGGGTAACCCAACCAAAAAATCCATACTTATCTCTTCCCACTTCTAAGTATGAACCTCAATGTCTTGGCTAGGCCACCCGACCTTTGATGTTCTGCTTTGCCTTGTTGACAAGTACGACTACTGGAAACGAATTTGGTAATGTTCCTTTTCATGCCTCTCCACCAATATACATCTCTCAAATCTCTATACATTTTGGTGGAACTGGGGTGGATAGAATCAGAAGAGTTATAGGCCACATCAAGGATCCTTTCTATCAAACCATCAACATAAGGTACATTCAACCTACCTTGGTACCTAAGGGCACCATCTCCCCCTTGGGAGAAAAACTCCACCTTGCCCTCTTTCACCAAGGCCTTTAATTCTAACAAAGAGAGATCAAGATCTTATTTTGCCATCACCTCATCAACCAAAGAAGACTTAGAACCATCAAAAACAACCACACCACTATGACCATCCTCTTCCAACCTAACTCCTAATCTAGCATACCGATGCACCTCCCTAGCCATCTCCTTCTCACTACCATCAACATGAGCTAGGCTACCCATGGACACCCTACTCAAGGCATCCTCCACCACAGTCACCTTACCTGGATGGTAATGTACACTCATATTATAGTCCTTTTAAGATGTTCTAACCATCTCCATTGTCTAAAGTTGATATCCTTTTGAGTGAAGACATATTAGAGTCTCTTATGATCGATGAACAAATCTACATGCACCCCATACAAGTAGTGATACCAAGTCTTTAATGCAAATACTACGGCGGCTAACTCTCAATCATAGGTTGGGTAGTTCTTTTCATGTACTTTGAGTTGTGTAGAAGCATAGTTATGACCTTACCATTTTGCATTAACACACAATCCAAACCAACTCGGGAAGCATCACAATATATAACCAATCCCTCAAGCCCATCTGATAGTGATAATATAGGAGTGGACACAAGCTTATCTTTCAATGTTTGGAAGATCCTCTCATATTCATCGGTCCACACAAACTTAACCTTCTTTTGAGTCAATTTTGTCATAGGAGAAGCAATAGAAGAGAGCCCATTTACAAACCTCTGATAATAGCCAGCTGAACCCAAGAAACTCCTAATGTTCCACAGGGTCAATGGTCTAGGCCAATTTATGATCACATCGGTCTTCTTTGGATCTACCTTAATACCATCCCCCGATAACAAATGTCTTAGGAAGGCAACCTCCCCTAACCAAAATTTACACTTTTCATATTTACCATACAATTACTCGTCCCTTAATCTTTGCAACACAACCCTCTAATGAGCCCTATGCTCCTCTACACCACGAGAATAAATCAAAATATCATCAATGAAGACCATAACAAAGGAATCAAGGTAGGGTTTAAAGACCCAATTCATTAGGTCCATATAGATAACCAGTGCATTGGTCAACTCAAAAGACATCAGAACAAACTCATTATGCTCGTATCTAATCTAAAGGTCATCTTGGGAATGTCACACTCCCTCACCTTCACTTAATGATACCCGAACCAAAGATCAATCTTAGAGAAATAGCTAGCCCCTTACAATTGGTCAAACAAATCATCAATCCTTGGAAGAGGATACCTATTCCTGATGGTGACCCTATTGAGTTGCCGATAGTCAATACACATCCTAAGGGACCATCCTTCTTTTTTACAAACAATACTGGAGCACCCCAAGGTGATTAGCTAGGTCTAATAAATCCCTTCTCCAATAATTTCCTCAATTGTTCGTTTAACTCCTTCAACTCCTCTAGGCCATATGGTAAGGGGAAATAGAGATGGCCTAAGTATTGGGGAGGAGGTCTATGGCGAAGTCTATTTTCCTTTCATGAGGAACATCAAGAAAGTTATTTGGGAATATATTATGAAACTCATTTTCGACCAGAATTGACTCAATAAGAAGGAATTTCGACTCAATATCCGTAACCCTCACAAGATGGTAAAGACCCCCCTTAGAGATCAACTTACGGACTTTAAAGTAAGAGATGAATCTACTCTTGACCATAACATATTGACTTTCCCACTCAAGGATGGGTTCATTTGAAATTGAAATTTGACCATATGGGTTCTACAATAACAAAAGCATAGTAGTTTTGCAACCAATCCATCCCAAGAATGACATCAAAATCAAACATGTCTAACTCAACAAGATCACAAGGCAACACTTTATGCAAGATGCCAACATGACAACTTCTATAAAGTTTTCTAGAAAAATAGATGCACCATTAGGAGAAGACACTTCATATGACTCATGCAACAGCTCGAGGTAAATATGGAACTTTTGGGCAACAATGGCAGTAAAAAAAGAAAGAGTGGCACCCGAATCAATCAATGCATGCACACCAAAGTCAAAATTGTTCAACATACCAGTGACGACAACAAGGACTTCATCAACCCCTTGCCTCCCATGCAAAGCATAAAATAGATTGTACCTTAGGGCATTATCTTGTTAGCCACCTCTCTGCAAAGGAACCATATTAGCACCTTGTGGATGAATCTCTTTGCCGTTGTTGTGATCTCGAGGGAAATCCACCTTTTTGTGACCCACTTCCCCATAACCAAAGCATGAATTAGTATCTCTCATACATAGGCCCCTATGCCTCTTAACATACCTAGGACACACCTCATTAGGAACCACACCACCAATACCATAGGGCCTTGGGAAGTCATTGGCAAACCACTTATTGGAAGCATGAGAGAACTTTTGGCATTGGTGGATCCTAACTCCCTTTTGGAACTTGCCTTCAACGCGAGCACTCTTAGCCTCAGGGCCCCTCCTCTTCCTCAACTTCTCCCCCTCCAATTTCTTTCTAAAGGTCATCAAATGTGATAGTTCCATGTCACTAATCAACATGGCATATCAACACTCTTCACTAACCAAGTTAGACACACCGATCACAAATTTGTTCATCCTAGATCTTGAGTCAAACACCAAAATATGGATTATATTTTAAAAGTTGGGTAAACTTGATGGAATATTCCATTACACTCATGAACCCTTGTCTTAAATTCATAAATTACACAAACTTATCTTTCCTACATTCGAGGAAAAAGAATTGATTAAGAAAGTCTACCTTGACCTCCTTCCAAAGTACCACATAGCCCACTCCCTTCTCTTCTTTCGATTGGTTGTAGCATATATGAGTTACCCTTTCTCCACCTTATCCTTTGGCCTCACACCCATGATGGACAAAATTTTGTATACCTCATCAATGAACTCTTGGGTGTCCTCACTCACCTTTGACCCATGGAATTCCAAGGTATTCATTCTCATGAAGTCTCTTACCCAAGAGGCCGATGTAGGAGAATGAGAGTCTTGGGCCCCTTGGTTGGCTTATTTTGATACCACATATACAAGCAAGGTGAGAGGATCCCTAAGATCTCCATTGATCGGTTGCTCCTTGTGTGTGCGGGCTAGTCTTCCCCTCCTATTAGGCATGATCTAATATAAGCAAAGAAGAATCGTTAGGGAAGGGAAGCTTAGTTCAACTTGATAGCACGGCTTAGTACATGAAGAAGGGAAACAATTTCTGAAATAACTCATAGCCTCCTACTTATAGTTATAGTGCACAACACAAGAATAAAAAAGAAGAATAATCAATGTGGTGTATTGGATTCTAAGGATCTAATAACCTAGTGCCTGATACCAAGTTTGTCAAGACCCAAGCTTAGGACCTAGTCGTGGCACGGCGCATGAGGAACTCGAAGGGACCCCAAATAAGCATTTTAATAAATCATTACACATCCTTGGTCGTGGGATCAAATAAATACAACAAAAAGTTGTAAATAAGGTTAAATGGGGCTAAGGGACAACTTCATAACATTAGCATCAAAATTCAAAGGAGGGGAAGCTCATAACATAGATACATAACATGTCCAACAACACCTCTAACACATAAGGTTAAGAATGAGGGCCAAGACAAAGACTTGCTTGCCTAATCCCAAGCATTATAACAATGGTAGATCTCTTCTTTCCTTTCTTCATAGCGAAATTCAAGACTTGCCTAAAGATTCAAGTTATTACCAGATCAGCTAACATAACATTCATTATTTAGATTATTTAGAAAGACAATCTCTTTTGATTGTAGAATAGAAAGAGTTGTCTCCCACAAAGGAGCAACTGAAAGGGCTAACTCCCAATGTAATTTCGTCTCATCGAGAAAGAAATGTTTTGGCATCTTTCCAAATTCTTTCTAATCGGCAAGCATTTTAGAGAGCTCTTTCAGGGAACACTCTCGATCGCATTGTCTTCCCCCAAAGAATTTCTCCAAATTGAGTTTCACAAAGTCCCATTCTTGATTTGGGTAAAGAGATTTCATCTCCACAATAATTTTATTTTTGATTTCGAAAAGGTTAGCAGCCAGGTCCCTTAAATGGGCTTGCTGCTGGTGCCGGTGATGCTAGCTCTTAAGGATCTATCATCTTCTTTGCCTTCATTTCCTTGCTCAATGCCTTTTTCTTGTCTCTTTTTGTCTGATGATTAAGGCCTTTTGCCTTTAAAAAACCCTTTTCTGAAAGCTCCGTAGGACCACCTACCACTAGTCTTTGGTCAGAGTGGTTTAGTATGGAAGCAGTTAGTTAAAGCATCCTTTGGGGATCTTCCAAGGAAGACTACCAATCTTTTTATCATCCTTGAAAGAATTTATCTCCAATGACTTTTGTCAATTCCTATTCATCGTTGGATTTTATTTTTGGTTAATAGCCTAATCCCTTAATTGTGCTTGCTGCTCTGCGTTGAACTTATTTGGTGGCTTTCGAATAGAGTCTTCCCTAATTACGTCTTTAAGTTCTTCCTTAGGAAGTAGATTTATTACAGAAGCCATTTCGTTCCGCTCAAGTTCAACGTTGATAAAATTCTTGTCCGTTGTTCATATAGTATGGATTTAGACTAGGAAGAGAGGCTTCCAAAGAGCTGACATCGAGGTGCTAAACCTTCCCATTGATGTGAGCTCTTGGTGAAGATCAGCCTGTTATCCCTAGACTAACTTTTATCTGTTGAGCGACAGAACGAGCGAGCGAAAATGTGCCTGGAAAGTGTCCAAAATCGTAATTTCCATACATCTAAAAATCTGTTCATTATTTCAAAAGTTCAATTTCATATTCTTGTTCGTGGGGAAAAATTGAGTGGTGAATCGGTCTAACCCAAAATTTAGAGCAACCGTAGAAAAATTAAAAATTTCAAAAGTTGCAATTTCTAGTGTTAAATCCGTGTCAAGGTCACAATGTGCCCCAATGTTATTTTGGTCCTTTTTCTATTTCGTGTCCAAGGCTTTGGGTCTTGGGCATAAGACTTTGGACATGTGAAAATACCTATACTTAGCCTTATATTAACCTCATATCATCCTTAACATTCCCCAATATCCTCTTAAATAATTAGACTCATATTCCACACTAAATTTAAGTCCCAAAACTCAAGAGAAATCTTAACGATTTCATCAAGGATTTCATTCAAGCTTGAAGTCTCTATCTCCAATCTTTTCTAGGGGTTCTCCAAAGTCAAGGTATGTGTGTTTCAACCATTGAGTCCTTCCACCCATGCTGCTCTCATGTCTTTTTACTCAAATTGCATGATTTAAAGTTAATTTTACAATTGGGTTTACTAGTCTGAACATGTCTATGAACTATGATTACAACTATATAAAGTTGAGTGTTTTGCAATGTTTTGAGCCATAAATTTTGGAACTATTATAAGAATTGATGAGGTGTTTTTATGTTTATTATTTGGGGCTGGTGCAAGGTGTTGATTGATGGTTTTACAATGGATTTTCTTGCATGATTTCATCTCTATATTTCATAGTTTTATACTACCCTTTCACAGCCGTCAAATGTTTGATAAAATGTTCGGTTATTGTTTCTTGAGGAATTGAAGGTCCAAAGCATAAGATATGATATGATTAATGTTATGATGATTAAAAGAGCTTATGTAAATTATATATTCAATATAAAGTATTGAATTAGAGCATGCCCAATCCGGGGGGACTAATAGCCTTGATAATCGAGGTGGAGGTCTATACTCATCAACCATATGAGGGGTTTGTACTTCACCACTAGGTTGATAGAGTGAGATTATCATCAACCATGTGAGGGTTTTGTACTTTGCCACTATGGTGATAGAGTGAAATTATCATCATCCATGAGAGGGGTTTGTACATCGCCACTAACGTAATGGGGTAAGATCATCATTAACCAACCAAAGGGTTTGTACTTTGGAAATCATGCTTGGTGTCTTCTACACATATGATATTTTATATGAGTTAAAGTTACTTAAGCATGTTTTAATTAAGCATTGATCATACATGTCATATTGTTATGTGATGTTTATTGCCTATTGTTATGCATCTTGATTATAATGTCTTATCTCTTGTTGCATCGCATCTTACATACATAGTACTTTCAAACATACTAATACATACTCTTGCCTACATGACATCACCATGTTGGGCTTGGAGCGCAAGTTGATCATCCTCCTCCTCTAGGGGCTAGATTGGTACTACTGAAGGTATTTGGTGAGTCCTTTACTTTAGGGACGTTAGTATATGTTTCCCTTATTATATATTTAGACACCCTTCTTTATTTTCTATTTTGACTATGAGGGTGAGCTTGGTTGCTTTGTCTTGGCCCTCGCTCTTATCTTTGTAGTATAGGTGTCATTGAACATATTGTGTATCTATGATACGTGCCTTGACTCTTTTGCCTCTTGGTCTTGATGTTATGTAATCTCTCCGTTAGTCCCTAATCCCCTTGTGTTTATGTCTCTTGTTGTTTTATCTTGCTTTAGTTACTAAGGATGTGTGTATGATATGCTAGGAGGCCTGTTTAGGGTCCCTTTGGGTTCTCTATTCCCCTGTCACATCTAGGCCCTAGGCTGTGGTCATGATAAAGATGGAATCAGACCACTAGGTTGTTAGATCCTCGGAATCTAACATACTATCTTGATTAAAGTCTTATTCATGGTTGTATTGTGCACCACAACTATGAATAGGAGACTATGAGGCATTCTAGGAAATGTTTCACTTCTTCATGATCCTTGTCATGTAATAGAGTCATATCTCCTAAGGATCATTGCTAACCCCTAATTGGTACATTTCACTATATGTCTCAAGCTACGCAAGATGGCAATATGTCAAATATGGCGGTTCATAATGCTTTATAGTTAATGGCTAAAGCGGCTACAACATTGGCAACCCAACCCAATCAACAAGTAGGTGCTCCTGAGACTTCTAGTGGTGAGAGAGGAGGTATTGAGGCCAACAGGGACCATAATATGGGTAAGTTCCAAGGGGAGAGATAGAGGTGGTGTGTTTCCTTATGCTAGGTGCCAAAAATGTGATAAAGGCCATAATGGCCCATGCTTGAGAGGTACTAATACTTGTTACGGTTGTGGGGAGATGGGGTCATAAAATAAAGAAGTGTTCTCACAAGTGTAAAAGGGGTAAAAGAAGTGATGAGGGGGTAGAAAATCCTAAATGCCAAAAGTGTAGGGAGGACCATGGTGGCCTAACCTTGATTAAGTCTAATGTTTTCTTGGGTTGTGGTGGATTTAGACACAAATTTAGTGGTTTTACTCTTGCTCAACCGAAGGGAGGTGATCGTGGGATAGATAATCCCAAGTGTCGAGGGTGTGGGAAGAACCATGGTGGACCATGTTAGAGAACACTAGTGCTTGCTCTGGATATAGTAAAATGGGTCACAAGCTAGTGGATTGTTCATTTGTTTGAAGGAGGTGTAAAGGTGGTTGACTTTTGGATCGAGGTGGTCATGTTGATCAAGTGGCTCAAGGAGGGGATGAAATATTCAATGTATTACCAATAAGTTGAAGTTTCTTTGGCTTTGCTGTGTATGCATTGATAGATCCGGTATGCTAGTATTTCTTCTCTATTCTTTTTGGCTGCTAGTGGGCCATCTTGGGTGCCCAAGTTGTTGTTTGAACCTTTGCTTTCTATCCTTTTGTTGAGTATATTGTTACTAGAAGGTTCATAAGTGTTGATCGGGGTTTGTATTACATTAGGTATTGCTTTGTGGCTTGTTCGAGTTGGTATGATGGATTTTGATATCATTATAGGTATGGAATGGTTGCTTGCATATTGTGCCTTCATTGGTGGTAGGACCCCTAGAGTATGATCCCGACCCCGTAATATGAGCACGTCTTTAAGTGGGAGGTTGTCAAAGGGTAACAAGGGAGCTAGGTCCATTTCTTGTCAAAAGGTACAATTAGTCACTAAGGGGCTGCATTTTATCATCTTATGAGAATTAGAGGTGTGGAACCTAAGTTGTTTTTTCTCTAGAATTATTGGTGGTGGTAAATGAGGCCTGGAATGTCCCTTTTCGATATTTTGATTTTGGGGTAGTATCTTTTGGTTTGACTAGTGCGTCGGTTATGCTTATAAGCCTCATGAATAAGATCTTTTGTCCTTACTCTATTAGGCTTATGGTTGTTTGGTGATGATATGATAATTTATTTACCTAATGAGGCAGTGCATGTGAGTCATTTGAGGGTAGTACTATAAAGTTTAAGGAAGAAAATTGGGTGCTAAATAGGAGAAGTGGGAGTTTGGTTGTGAGAGGTTGCCTTCCTAGGTCGTGTGGCGCCGGGTGCAGTATTAAAGTGGACCCTAGGAAGATGAAGGTGATTAGAGATTAGCCTAGACCTTGACTTCCTTGGGTATTAGGAGCTTCTTGGGTTTAGCGGGCTATTATCGGAGCTTGTGAGTAGGTTCTCTCTACTATCTCTCTTTTGACTTAGTTGACCCTAAGTAAAGCCAATGTTGTGATCAACGTTTTAAGTAAGGTGAGTTCATAGGTTCGAGATTTGCTATTTCTTGTATAATTGCTTTATACTAATAGAATTCATATGTGTATCCCATATGGTCGCGTGAGTCTATGATGGCAAGAAGAGATCTTTAAGTGTTTCCCCACACTCTTGTTGTACAGAGTCTTGTCTCATGATCTTGACTAAATTTAGCTTGATAGATTGGAGGTGTTGGGGTGGTTTGGTCTACTTGCACAGTATGCTTTCAATCAGTTTGGAACCCATAAGGTTATAATATGACAGTTAAGGATGGTTGATCTATTTGGTCAACTACAACAAGTTAATCACTTATCTAAGGTTGATTTGAGGTTCAAATTTAGTTCTCAAGTAAGAATGAGGGTAGATGATATCCCTAAGTGTCTTTCTGGACTAAGAATGAGCATTATTAGTATTGATGGAGTTTTTGGGTTGACTTATGCATCGGTGGTATTTTTGGGATTCTTGAATAGGTTCTTAAAACCCTACCTTGATAAGTTTGTGGTGGTCTCTAATATTGATTTGTTTAGAGCTTATGAATCATTTGGGGTTAAGGTTGTAATTCTTGGAGGATGAGAGGTTGTTTGCTAAATATGATAGGTGTGCAATGCAGATAGCAAGAAAGTGGTTAGAATTCCTTTTTGGATTATGAATAAGTGTGCATTACTTTTCCCTGGTAAGGCTAATGTTGCGATTTGTGCTTTAGGTCAACCAGCATGTGTTGTTGATGGTGGCAAAGATGAGACTAGTGGGTTCCATCAGTTGGTTAGATTAGAAGTTAGGTTGAAGGAAGTTAGGGATGGTAGTATAATGTTTTTGACAATTCAAATCTGTCAAATCTTCTTGAGTTAAGATGTATAGAATAGGCAAAGCCTTGATTCTGCCTTATTAGAGTTGCATTTGTTGGGTGAGAAGATGATGGAGTGAAGCTTGTCACCAACGGGGAAATGGTGCTTATGGTACCAAATAGGTTAGGCATATTTAAGGTTGATAATTGAGTTGAGGATTGTGAGTCCTTATAGAGTGTTGAGGTATGTTAGTAAGGTTACATAAGCTTCGGAAATGTCTATTCTAGGGGTATGGTTTATCCGGTTTATCATGCTTCTAGGTCAATGGGATATATTGATGACACTAGTACTATAGAACTCTTTGAAGTTATGGGTGAAATGGAGGATAAGTTGGCATAGAAGGAGGTCCCGGTGAAGTTGTTGTATGGATGAGTGCAAAAGTTGATTGATGAGGATGTAGTGTTTGTTAAGGCCCTTTGGAAGAGTCGTCTATTCGTATGTGTTTCTCAGGGAGCCGGTATGGGCATAGAGAAGTAATATCCATATCTTTTTCAATCTATTCAAGCTTATGGTGACATATCAAATCCTTTTTATGATTCCAAGTCTTATGTTTCATCCCCCATGTCATTCATATGTATTCATGTTCAAGTTGGCAAGTTTATGATGATTTTACCCTTATGTTGAGATTTTGAAAATAGTGTTCTGAATGTAATGTTGCATTCATGTTAGGGCTAATTTATTCATGATTACACTTGTCATGTATGTTTCTTTTACATTCGGGGATGAATGTTCCAAAGGGGGAGACATTGAAACTATCCCAAAATGTGCTCGAAAATGTGCCTTGGAAGTGCTCGGAATCGCAATTTACATATATCTAAAAATTCATTTGTTATTTCAAAAATTCAACTTTATATTCTTGTCAGGGGGTAAAATTAAGTGGGAAATGGGTTTAACTCGAATTTTAGAGCAACCGTAGCAAAATCCAAAATTTCACAGTTGCAATTTCCAGTGTTAAATCTGTGTCTGGGGCACGACGCATCCCAGTATTATTTTAGTCATTTTCTGTTATGGGTCCAAGGATTTGGGTCTTGGGCCTAAGCCTTCCCACACATGAAAATACCTATACTTAGCCTTATTTTACCTTCATATCATCCTTAACATTCCCCAATATCCTCTCAAACACTTAGACTCATATTCCACCCTGAATTCAAGTCCTAAAACTCAAGACCAATGTTAAGGATTTCATCAAGGATTTCATTCAAGATTGAACTCTTCATCTCCAATCTTTTTCAAGGGTTCTCCAAAGTCAAGGTATGTGAGTTTTAACCATTGGATTTTTCCACCCATGGTGTCTTAACCTCTTTTTACTCAAATTACATAATTTAAAGTTGATTTTACAATTGGGTTTACTACTATGAACATGTCTATGATCTATGATTAAAGCTATGTAAAGTTGTGATGTTTTACCATGTTTTGGGCTATAAATCTTGGATCTATTGCAAGATTTGATGAGGAATTTTGATGTATATTGTTTGGGAGTGTTGCCAGGTATTGATGGATGGTTTTACAATGGATTTTCTTACATGACTTCATCTCTATATTTCATGGTTTTATACTACCATTTCACACTCGTCAAGTGTTTGATAAAATGTCCGGTTATAGTTTCTTAAGGAATTAAAGGTCCAAAGCATGAGATATGACATGATTGATGTTATGATGATGAAAAGAGCTTACGTAAATAATATAGCTTATATAAAGTGTTGCATTAGACCATGCACGATCTAGTGGGGATAAGAGCCTTGATAATCAAGATGGGAGTTTCTACTCATCAACCATGTGAGGGGTTTGTACTTCTCCACCAAGGTGATAGGGTGAGATTATCATCAACCATGAGGTGTTTGTAGTTTGCCACGAGGGTGATGGTGTGAGATTGTTATCAACAAACCAAGGGGATTGTACTTTGAAAATCTTGCTTGGTCTCTTCTACTCATATGATATCGTATATGAGTATGAGTTACGTAAGCATGTTTTAATTAAGCATTGATCATATATGCCATATTGTTATATGATGTTTATTGCCTATTGTTATGCATCTTGATTATGATGTCTATCTCCTGTTGCATATATCCTACATTCTTAGTACATTCAAACATACTAATGTATACTCTTGCCTACATGATATCAGCATGTAGGGATCGAAGCCCATGTTGATCATTCTCGTCCTCCACGCGACTAGTTTGGTACTACTCAATCTAGTTGGTGAGTTCTCTACTTTGAGGACCTTAGTATATGTTTCTATTATTATGTATTAAGATACTCTTCTTTATTTTATATTTTGACTATGAGGGTGAGCCCAGTTGCTTTGTCTTGGCCCCCGCTCTTATCTATGTAGTAGAGGTTTGTTGGACATGCTACATATCTATGATATGAGCCTTTACTCTTTTGCCTCATGGTCTTTATGTTATTCAAGCTCTCCCTCAGTCCCTATTCCCCTTGTGTGCATCTTTCTTGTTGTATTATCTAACCTCCCCAACTAAGGATGTGTGTATGATATTATAGGAGGCTTGTTTGGGGTCCCTTCGGGTTCCCCATTCGCTAGTCACATCTAGGCCCTAGGCTTAGGCCATGGCAGTTAAACTACCAAAAGAGACAAAAGTCTTAATACAAAGCAAGAGATCATAAGTAAGGTCCCCAGAATGGAGAACTCACCAATAAGCTTGATAGAAGTCATACTAGCCACGTGGAGGAGGAGGAGGATCAAGTGGTGCACCGGTTCCTACATGATGACAACACTTACACATAGCGTATGGGTTAGCACGATTGAATGCACTAAGTATGTAGGATACAAATTACTAATAGAGAGGCATTATAATCAAAATGCATAGAGATAAGAAATAGATAATATAGTAGCAATATGGCGTGTATGATTAATGCTTAAGTAAAACAAGATTACATAGAATAGAATACATTTGGAAGAAGATACCATTAACTATTGGTGATCGTCATGCCTTACCACCACTGGTGATTGAGATATAAACCCTATCAATAGGTTGGTTGATCTTCGTACCCTACTGCCCATGGGGCTACAGTACAAAACCCACCGATAGGTTGATGGGTACAAACCCACAACAAGGTTAGTGTATCATCGTACCTTACAACCGTTGGTACCATAGTATAAACCCTCTGATAGGTTGACGAGTACAAACCTCCAACAATGTTATCCGGTGCATAACCCTTGGGTAGGGCATGGTCACATTCTAACACTACATAGAGAGCACCATATACATGCATTCATTTCATCATCATTTCATCATATGATTATTATATAGCATCATCGTATAGTTATTCATCTCATAAGACATGCATTGGACTTTCAAATCCTCAAGAACCATAAACAGACATTTTATCAAACACTTAGAGGGTGTGTAGTGATAGTGTAAAACCATGCTATACAAGAGTGAAATCATGCTAGAAAATTCAATGTGAAACCTTCAATATATATTTGGTAACACCCTCAAGCAATTTACATCAAAAACCTTCACCATATCTTATAATAGACCTTGGTTCATAACTTAAAACATAGCAAAACAGTCATAATTTCATGAGCTTCAACATAGTGTACAGTAATTTTCATATTAAGATAGACCCAATTGTAAATCAATTTTAAATAATGTAAATTAGAGTAAAAGAAAACTTGGGTATCATAGGTGAAAGGAATCCATGAAAGAAATCCATATACCTTAGCTTTGTAGATGAAGCTGATAAAGATTGGAGATGGGAACTTGATGTTTGAGAGGAAATCCTTAGATTCGGAGGGGGTTTTGAGACTTGAGTTTTAGGAGATAAAATATTGGCTAAGTGTTTGAATGAGTGTTGGGGAATGTTTAGAATGATATGAGGGTGAAAAATAGTTAAGTACGAGTATTTTTACATTTGGGTACACATAGGCCCAAGGCTTTGAAGTCTTGCATTGCAATAAAAATAATTGGACAGAAAAGTATGCATGTCTCATCGCGGACAGGACGCGAAAATGAATTCCTTCATTTGCACGCTCACTTAGAAAATTAAAATTGCTAATCATTTGCTCTAAAATAAGAGTTAGACCCTTTTTCCATTAATTTTGACCCGCTGAACAAGAATATAAAGTCAAATTTTTGATATCGCACACGAATTTTGAGATATATGTAACTTATAATTTTGGACACTTTCGAGGCACATTTTCATGCACATTTTGGTGTCATTTTAGCAATGTCCTTATTTAGGTTGCGATATCCAGGGTGCTTGAGTTAGTGAATCATGGGGAACATAATTTCTCAAGTTGCTCTTAAATTTGATTGTCCTCTTCACTTTGTTAGTATAGCCTTAGTTTCTTATAAATGAGTATAAACCCTCCCACCCTCTTTTATTGAGAGTAGAGTTATTTGATGCTTGAAATGATTGTTGGTGAATCAATGCAGTAAAATCCCGTATTCCCTTAGGATTCGTCCCTAACCAATGGTTAGATTTTATATTTGACAATGATCACTTTATCATCCAAGTAAGAGGTACTGTTTGAGCGTGATCAGTTTACAGAGACTATGGATAATAGTTAGTATTATACACTATGGAGATGGGCCAAGTAAGATACTGAAATTCGTCTCTCACCTTTGACCAAAGGGCTTGGGGAACTTAAATTACTGTCCTACATGCTATACTCCAATCAAGAATTGCGTTACCCGGTGATATTGATTTGGTGAATCGTGAGAAACACAATACCTAAGTTTCTCTCCATTATTTATTGTCTCTTGTGATAGTTTATTTAGTTTATTTTCTTGTTGAACATTGCAAACCCACCCCTCCCCTTTGGAGAATTGAGTTGTTAATTACTTGAATTGCATATTGGTGAATTCATTGTGAGTCTCCATACTCTCTGTGAGATTCGACCCTGACCTTGGTTACGTTATGTATTTGACAATGACCTTGGCTCGCCTTGGTGAGATAGGTAAGTTTTATCACATCCGAATTTTATGTCATGACAAAATGATCTTGGCTATACCGCTAATTAAATTAAAGTACGAAATATATTGATATAAGTGGGACGTAATAAATGTAAAATAATATTGCTATACTCATTAACAAATTAGATCAAGTTCTGTAAATGCCAACCTTCATCGATAATTGTTGATTTGTCTGTTCACAATAATTTATTGAAATAATATAAGTATTCATAAATAATATATAAAAATGATATTCAAAATTTGATCTCGATTGGTTGATAAATTCAAAATCTATATTAATTCTTCAGAATATTTAAGGTGATTATACATTACATAATTTAATTTTAAACAATAAAATTGACCCCAAGGAATCAATATATTTTTACTTTAATTTTGTATAAATAGTATAGACTTCTCCAAGTCGGTGATTTTTAAACATTTAATTTAATATTAATCAACGAAATTGACCTTAAGAGTTCAACATGATAAAGTCTAACATATACATTAATAAAAGTTAATTTTTAAAAAAGAATATTGACTTCTAAAGGTCGGTATCTTTTTAAAAAATAAAAATACCAACTTCTGGAGATCAGTAAAATTTTAGATAACATAATACACCAGCCTCTTTTTTTTATTTTTTGACAAATATACTTCTGTTGTTTCTCCTATTTTTTCTTTAAAAAAATCCAAAAGAAATTACTTCTTCACCGGAGCTGTAGGGAGAAATAGCAGCGGCATCGGCAATCTTCACCGTTATTCTTCGCCAAAATTGTGGTAGAATTAGCCCAACAGATCTTCTCCACCAAACTGCCCACCAGATTGAGGTATGATTCTCAAATACTTTCTCTTCATTGGTCTTCTTGAATCTGCAGAAATGGTGTTGCTCTTCTGTTGAATCATTGAAGTTCTTTCAGTTATCAAACATTTAAATTAGAAATTGTGATAGCTTTTCATAATTTTGCTCAACTTGAAAATGTACTTTAGTTATAGTTAAAAATGTGCTTGCAAGAAAGTATTCAAGGTCATTTTTAATGTCTATATCATTTAATGGGATAACATATTCAAGATTAGATGAATAATTAATTCTACATATAAATTTTAATTGTTATGTTATGACATTTCTTTGAGTTTCGTGTCGAGGTCGATGTTGTAAAAAAATAAATATAAATTTAATATTTTCAATCAATTAAATTTGTTTAAGTAATAATGCATTTCATACTCAAACCTTTAATATACAGGACTTCGTTTGTTACACTACTCGTCGAGTATATATAACCTCCTAACGTATTGCATACATTTTCGTTGGACATTAGCATTTTTCTTTTGGCTACAACATTATTACATGAGAAATTTGTGTGTGTGTGCGCCTCTGTGTGTGTATGTATGCGTAAAATTTAATGTTATACAAAGTAGGAAAATAATGATTAATAAAAATAATTTTTTTTAAAAAAATTGACCTCTATATGTCAATTTTATTAAAAATAATTAGATAATATGATGTATACCAACCTTCAAAAGTCAGTATCACATTAAATTAAAATAAAAATCAAATTGGTCACATTTATATTGACATTCGGAGGTGGGTATCTTATATTAATTTTTTTTATTGTACATAAAAATGGTTTTTAGAGGACTATTTATTTATATTTAACAAAAAATATTCTTTTATTATTCTTTTCTATTTTTTTAATTTACATATGATTAAACTTTATTTCTTACTTGCTAATATATTAGTAATGATTAAAGATCGATATTACTAAAATAATTAAATAAAAACAAAAATACCAATTTCTGGTAGTCACAATCTATTTATTTTAGTGAAAATTAATTTAATTAAATATGATTTAAATACACCAACCTCTTGAAGGTGGTATTATAATTTTTTTTTAATTATCTTTCACATAATCGCCCTCTAGAGGAAAATTTAATTAAAAGTTGTTTTCGTTTTATTTATTTTTATTTACTTGAGATAAAATAAAGTATTATTATTTAGTTATTAAATCAAATACCGACTACAAGAAGTTGAATTTTTGTATTTAATATTTTTAGGGAAATATTTCGACTTCTGGAGGTTGATATATATTTTTCGTGCATTTTTAGAATAAAAACCTACTCCCTGAAGTGATGTTCTTAAATATTTTTTTACTTTTAAATTTTTTTAACATTACCAAGTCAAACATTGCCAACATCCATCGTAGGTCTGCATTTTTTAGGTTGGCATTCACAGTTTTTTTAGTAGTGGGATTATTTTAATTAGGTTCAATCTCAACCTGTTCAAGTCTTAACTGTTATAACATAATCTTCAATTGTACCCAATTTAATCTCCAATTTCAAACCACTCTAATTCTCTTTACTTACACTGATGTTATGTACGTTTTCTATCTACTTTATATTTTCTATCGTTTATCTATCGATATATAATATTTTTATTTTTTGAATTAAAATTTAAATTGTGATTATAAAATATAAATAATAATATTTTAAAATTATTGACTGAGCAAGTCAAATCGGATAGGTCAGACCCAATCCGAAATTTAGTTCATTTGAGCCCGAAACAAATTTGCGGGTGGGGTGGGGGGCATAACCCAATTCAATTGCTACTCATTTTAACATTGTCAATTTAAAATCAATAAACACATTTGACACCCCTAGATCAACATATCATTTCCCTTATCACTCTCGCCAGAGACAAAATTTAAGCGACTTTCTCTTCAGATTATTAAATGAAGAACTATTCTGCCCCCTGGATTTTCATATGGCCAACAAAATAGAGATGAATCTTGAAAGTTCATATCAATAAAGAGAAAATTAATTAAGCAAGAACCTACATAAAGAAAGTTTTGAAATACATGAAACAAAAATCATATAAATTTTATCACTATCGAAAAAGGGAGTTGATAATGTCTAACATGCTATCAATATTGTCTAAAAATTTAAAATTTACACTAGTAAAGGAGGTGAATAACAATGTATTTATATATTCTCCCTTTGAAAAAAATTAATTACACATCTAAACAGTAAATTATATCACTACTAATGTGTGTCATAGATAGCAGATAAAAGAAGTGACATTGTATGAATTTTTTTTCAACATCGTTAACTGACCTTAAGAGTGACAAAGTTGGCAGAAGTTTGATCTAATGCCCAAGCATGTTGCTCAAAATATTTTCCAGAGGGACCACCAATGGCTACAAAATTATAAGACTTATATAGACCTCCTTTGTCCAAAATATTTCACAGTCGTGATCAAAAATTGAAGAATGTAATGCATATTATTGAACTATTATTTAATATAATATCCACATAATGTATCAATATGGTCTGAGTTGGTTATAAGTGCTTGGCAAAGCTTGCGAATCCCATGATTTTGAGAAGCAAAGTTCACATTGCTCCAAGAACCAACTTAATTTTCTTAAAATAAAATTGTAAAGAATAACCACTTCTGTCAGACAAAAATAACATAGCATCTGAAAAGTTGATCAAAAGTTTCATCAGTGTGTGATAATGTTTTTGCTTCTCCAAATTTTTTGGGCATGGGGTAAAGTCTCGCCGCCCTGAATCTTCTCATTCCAAAAACGGTCCTTTATTCCTTTTCCATAATAATAGTTTTTGAACTTTTATGATGTTAAAAACATTTGATTAAGTTCTCAAAATCAAATTATTTTGAAAAATAATTTTTGGTAGAAGTAATTTTTGAAAAAAAAGATAACACTAAAACATCATAATTTATGCTTAGCTACCTTGTTTTCTTCTACTACTACTTAAAAATCCTTTCCCTTGTTTCTTGCTCAGTGACACGAACAAAATTTTGACAAATACATATAATAGTTCATTTTATATGCTAGGTTAAAATTATGAACTTTAAACATGTCCAACTTCATAATATCAAAACATACTTATCGAAAAAAGAAAAAGTTTAAATCAACCGCAAACAATAATCTAAAAGTCATTTGCTCAATTAGGAAATTAAATATTTTAAAATTATGTTTTCATTATTTTCAAAGATAGTGACATGTTCTTTAAAATCATCAATAGACTAGATGTTAAAAAGTATAAAGCAACATTGGTATTTTGATAAAGAGTTGATTGTAGTTTTGAATAGAAATAATAAAGGAATATCTTAAAAATATTGTAATGTTATAGTATTCAATACATCAATCACAAAAATTTACCCAAATTAAAGTACTCTCTATAAAGTGTGTATGTGATAATTATTATAGCCTCATACATGACTCTAGAGTTCAAAACTAAAAGTAAAGAGCTTAAAATAAACATTTAGCTCCAGGTTAACAATTAGAGGCATAAGGACTATCCTTGATAAGAAATTGTACCATTAATGTCCATTGGCATAATTGCTTGAGCATTGGGAGGATCATTTGTGTTCTTAGCAACACCAATTAATTTTATCATAGTCTATATGTTTTTTTCTCTAAAATCAAATAAAACAAGAGAATCATGAAATATTTGAATGATACTAAGTGGGCTTACTATTAAAGGGATTTAGCTAAAAACATTCATAAAATAAAATAGCAGAAGGAATGTTTCTGTCTCTAAATAAATGTCATATATTTAGAAAAACCTTCTTTGTGAGTGTACTCATGCTCATTAAAGGCTTAGCTTCTGAATCGACCCCAAAAAGTGATCGAAAATGTGCCTTGAAAGTGATTGAAATCGTAATTTCTACATATCTCAAATCCATGAGTGATATCGAAAATCTAACTTCATATTCTTACTCAAGGGGCAAAATTGAGTTGGCGATGGGTCTAGACTCACTTTTACAACAACTTTATCAAAATTTTGAAATCCACAATTTGCAAATTCTAGTGAGGATCCGCGCCTCTGGCGCAACACGACCAATGCACGGATCAGTGTTATTTCTATCTCGATCTAAGACTTTTGGGCCTTGGGCCTAAGTGTTCTCATGTGCGAAAATACCTATGTTAGCCTTTAGTTGACCTTCATGTCATTTAAGACATTTCCCAATACTCACTCAAGCACTTAGAGAAATATTTAACCCTAAATTTCAAGTCCCAAAACTCATTTGGATCTTAAGGATTTCACTCAAGCTTTAAGTCTCCATTTTCAATATTCATCAAGAGTTCCTAAAAGCATGGTATGTGGGTTTCAACCATTGAGTCCTTTCACCCATGATGCCCAAGATTCCATTTTACGTAAAATACATGTTTCTAAGTTGATTTTAAATATGAGTTTTCTATTATAAATTTTACTATGAACTATGTTAGGATTTTGTAAAAGTATGACTATTTATGCATGTTTTGATCTATGAATCTTGAATCTATCTTGACATTTGACGAAAGATTTTGATGTATATTGTATGATGGTGTTACCAAGTATTGGTGTTATGAATTACTTCAAGATTTCTTGCATGATTTCACTATTTAATTGCATAATTTCACACTAGAATTGCACACCCACCATGTGTCTAAAAAAATGTTTGGTTATGGTTTCTTGAGGAATTGAAGTTCCAATGCATGTCTTATGAGTTAAATGACTTTATGATGAAGCAACTAATGTATGTATATCATATTCTCCTATATAGTGATGGAAATTGACCATGACCTACTCAGGAGGTTAAGAGCCCTGGTAACCCTGTTGAGGGGTTTGTACCTTGCTAACTGGGTTGAGGGGTTTGTACCTCAATCACCATGGGTGGTAGGGTGAGATGATCCACCAACCAATCAAGGAGTTTGTACCTTGATAACTGGGTTGAGGGGTTTGTATTTCAATCACCATGGTTGGTAGGGTGAGACGATCCACCTACCATGTCGAGGGGTTTGTACCTTGATAACTAATTGAGAGGTTTGTACCTCAATCACCATGGGTGGTAGGGTGAGATGATCCACCTACCAGTCAAAGGGTTTGTACCTTGATAAACTGTGAATTCTATAATGATTGTCTCTTCTTGCACATGTATTATATTCCACATAGGCATGATTTACATCAAGCATCTTCTATGCATGTCATATTGTTATGTGCTACTCATTGCCTATTCTTATGCATTTCGATTATGATGCTTATCTCTTGTTGCATTGCATCCTACTATGTAGTACATTCAAATGTACTAACATATACTCAATGCTTACATGAAGTCATCATGTAGGAATCGGAGCAACACTTGAGCATCTTCCTCCACGTGGCTAGTACGAATTCTCTCAAGCTAGTTGGTGAGTCCTCCATTCCGATGACAATTTTTATGATCTCATGCTATATACTAAGACTATCTTTCCTTTATGTATGTATTGACTAAGAGGGTGAGCCCGGTTGCTTGTCTTGGCCCCCACTCTTATCTATGTAGTAAAGGTGTTGTTGTACATGTTATATATTGATCCTTGACTCTCTAGTTTTGATGCTTATGATATGAAAGTATCTCTTTAATCCCTTTCCCCTTATTTCTATTCTTACTATGTTGTTTAATTGCTTCCGTGACCAATGATGTGGAAATGATATGTTAAGAGGCTTATTTGGGGTCCCTTTGGGGTCCTCATTCATGGTGTCATGTCTAGGTTCTAGGCTTGGGTTATGACAACCTTGGTATTAGAGCACTAGATTGTTAGTAGTCCTCGGCATCCAACACACTACGTCGATTAGAGTCTTGTTCATGTTTTTGTTGTGCACCACAATTATGAGCTAGAGGCTATGAGACATTTTAGGAAATATTTTCCCTCTTCATGTTCTAAGTCACGCTATAGAGTTGAAGTAATATTTTTCCCCTAACAATTGTTATTTTCTATGCTAGATTAGATCGCGCACCCCTGAGGAACAACTTGCTTATGATGAGCTCTGGGATGCTCTCACTATGCTAGAAGAAGTTGTGGCCAATCAAGTCAATCAAGGGGCCTAAGCCCCTCATGCTCCTACATCAGGATCTAGGGTGAGAGACTTCATGATGATGCACTCAGCAACATTCTATGGGTCATAATGTAGATGAGGACCCTCAAGAGTTCATTGACGAGGTCTACAAGATGTTGACTATAATGGGTGTTAGATTGGAGGAGAAAGCATAGTTGGTAGCCTACAGACACAAAGGGGTAGATTAAATATGGTTTAATCAATCAAAGGAGGACATGGTAATCAATAATGTAGTGCTCTAGGAATAGTTTAAGGTAGTTTTTCTTAAATAATTCTTCCCTCTTGAGCTTAGGGAAGCCAAATTGGTGGAATTCATGAATTTGAGACAAGGGTATTTGAGTGTGAGGGAGTATGCCCTCATGTTAAATCAACTCTCTAAATATGCTCTCACTTGGGTAACAACCCAAGGACTAGAATGAACAAGTTTGTGATGGGTGTATCTGATTTGGTAAGTGAGGAATGCTGGTGTACTATGTTGATTGGTGACATGAATTTGTCCCATTTAATGAAACATGCGAAATAACTGAAGGAGGAAAAGTTGAGGAAGATGAGGAGTAATGAGTCTAAGAGGGCCCTTTTTGAGGGAATGTTCAAAGCCGAAAAGGTGTCCGGTTCCATCAAGGCCAAGGATATTCTCATTTTTCTAATATTGGGTTTGCCAATGACTTCCCAAGGGCCCAAGTTATTAGTGGTGTGGTTCCTAGTGATATGTGTCCAAGGTGTGGTAGGGGTCATAGAGGCCTAAGCTTAAGGAATACTAATGCATGTTATGGATGTAGAGAAGTTGATCACAAAAAGATTGATTTTCCTTGTAACTACAGCAAGGGTAAGGAGGTTCATCCATAGGGTATAAATGTTGTTCCTTTAGGGAGAGGTGGTCAACAAGGTGGTGCCCCAAGGCACAATCAGTTCTATGCACTCCAAGGGAGGTAAGGGGGTTAAGAAAGTTCTTGATGTCATCAGCGGTATGTTAAAAGTCTTTAATTTTGATGTGTATGCATTGATTGATCTAGGTGCTACTCTTTTTTTTTGTTACCCCCTTTGTTGCTAAAAAGTTTCATATTGAATCAAAATTGTTGTGTGAGTCTTATGAGGTGTCTAATCCTATTGGTGCATATATTGTGGCTAGGAAGGTGTATAGAAAATGTCCTATTTGCATTTTGCATAAGATATTGCCTTGTCATCTTGTTGAGTTGAAAATGGTGGATTTTGATGTCATACTTAGGATGTCTTGGTCAAGGGTAGATTTATCTCTAGCATTAAAGCTTGTAAGTTGATCTATAAGGGGTGTCTTCATCATCTCGTGAAGGTTAGGGATGTGGAATTTAAGGTCGTTCATATAGAGTTGGTGCCATTTGTAAATGAATTACTTGATGTCTTTCCAAATGATCTTCTCAGTGTTTCTCTCGAAAGGAAAATAGATTTTGGTATAGACCTCCTTCCTGATACTCAACCCATTTCTACTCTTCCTTATCGAATAGCCCCAACTAAGTTAATGGAGTTAAAGGAGCAATTGAGGGATTTGTTGGAGAAGGGTTTTATTAGGCCTAGCCAATCATCCTAGGGTGCACCGATATTATTTGTGAAAAGGAAGGATAGGTTACTTAGAATGTGTATTGATTACCAGTAACTTAATAGGGTCAACATCAAGAGTAAGTATCCTCTTCAAAGGATTAATGATTTGTTTGACTAATTTCAAAGGGCTAGTCACTTCTCCAAGATTGATCTTTGGTCTGGGTACCATCAAGTTAAAGTGAGGGAATGTGATATTCCCAAGGCGGCTGTCTAAACTAGGTATGGCATTATGAGTTTTTTGTGATGTCCTTTGGGTTGACCAATGCACCGACTATCTTCATGGATCTTATAAATAGGGTCTTTAAACCTTACCTTGATTTATTTGTTGTGGTCTTCATTGACGATAATATGATTTATTCACACAGTGAGGTGGAGTATATAGGTCATTTGAGGGTAGTGTTACAAAGATTGAGAGAAGAGAAGTTGTATGCCAAGTTTGAAAAATGTAAATTCTAGTTAAAAGAGGTTGCCTTACTAGGTCATGTGGTGTCGGGGTACGGTATTAAGGTGGATCCTAAAAAGATAAATGTGATTAGAAATTGGCCTAGACCATTGACCCAGTTGGATATTAGGAGCTTCTTAGGTTTAGCGGGTTACTACTGAAGTTTTGTGAATGTGTTCTCTTCTATTTATTCTCCTATGACCAAGTTGAATTAAAAGAAAGCCAAATTTGTATGGGCCGATAAGTGTGAAAAGAACTTCCAAACATTGAAAAATAAGCTTGTTTCCACTCCTATATTGTCACTATCGAAAGGGGTAGAAGGATTTGTTGTGTATTGTGATACTTATAGAGTTGTTTTGGGTTGTGTGTTGATGCAAAATGGTAAGGTGATAGCCTATGCTTCTAGGCAACTCAAAGTACATCAGAAGAATTATCCTACCCATGACCTTTAATTATCCGTCATTTTCTTTGCTTTGAAAATTTTTCATCACTATTTGTATATGGTGCATGTCGACATGTTTACCAATCATAAGAACCTCTAATATATCTTCACTCACAAAGATCTCAATTTAAGACAAAGAAGATGGCTATAACTTCTCAAGGATTATGATATGAGTGTGCAGTATCATCCCTGTAAGGCTAATATTTTGGTTAATGCTTTGAGTAGGGTGTCTATGGGTGGCCTAGTACATGTTGATGGTGGTGGAAAAGGGGTGGCTATGGAGGTCCATAGTTTGCTAGGTTGGGAGTTAGGTTGGAAGAGGTGGATAATGGGGGTGTTGTGGTAGTTGATGGCTCTAAATATTCATTGGTTGAGGAGTTAAAAGCTAAGCAAGATCCTGACCCCGCGTTGTTGGAATTGAAGGCATCGGTAAAAGGTTGTACGGTGGAGGTTTTCTCCCAAGGGGGAGAAGGTCCCATTAGATACCAAGGTAGATTATGTGTGCCTTGTATTGACGGCTTTAGAGAAAAGATCTTGATGAGGCTCATGGTTCTTCCTATTCTATTCACCCCAGTTCTACTATGATGTATAGAGATCTCAGAGAGGTGTATTGGTGGGGAGGCATGAAGAGGGACATTGCCAAACTTGTTTCCAGTTGTCATAGTTGTCAATAAGTCAAAGCTGAGCATGAAAGACCGGGTAGCTTAGCACAAGACAAGAGATTCCTACTTGGAAGTGGAAGGAGATTAATATGGATTTTATGGTTAGGTGAGCAAAGACTAGGAAGGGTTTTGATTCCATTTGGGTTGTGGTTGATAGGATAACGAAATAAGCTCAATTTCTATTGGTTAAGACCACATATAGGGCTAAAGATTATGCTAGGTTCTAAATTCATGACTTTGTGAGGTTGCATGGAATTCCTTTATCCATTATATGTCAGATCGTGGTGCTCAATTTACTTCACAATTTTGGAGGTCTTTTCAAAGGGGTCTTGGTATAAGAGTTAAACTTAGTACGACCTTTCAGCCTCAAATGGATGGCCAAGCCGAAAGAACTTTCCAAAAACTTGAGGATATGCTTAGGGCTTATGTATTGGTGCGTAAGCGAAGTTGGGATGATGATCTTCTATTTTTTGAGTCTGCATATAACAATAGTTATCATTCTAACTACGGTATGGCCCCTTTTGAGGCTCTCTATGGTAAATGTTGTAGATAGACAGTTAGGTGGTTTGAGGTTGGAGAGGTGGCTTTGTTAGGAGCAAATCTAGTTATGGAGTCTCTTTAGAAGGTTAGGATGATTAGACAAAGGTTGAAGACTGCACAGGGTCGCCAAAACTCCTTTGACAATGTGAGGAGAAGGGATCTTGAATTCATAGTTGGTGATTGGGTTTATTTGAAGGTGTAACCTATGAAGGGTTCATTTTAGTAAGAACATCAAGTTGAGTCCAAGATGTGTGGGTCCTTATAGGGTAATAAGGAGGATTGACAAGGTAGCTTATGAGTTAGAATTGCCTAGTGAGATGGATTTTGTTCATCTGATCTGTCATGTATCTAAGTTGAGGAACTATGTGGGAGACCCTAATGCTATTATGCCTCTTATGTTTTGGGTGTTGTTGAAGACAATTTGACTTATGAAGAGGTTCTGGTTCAAATTTTGGATAGACAAGTGAAGAGGTTGAAGAACAAGGATGTGGCTTCCGTTAAGGTCCTTTGGAGGAATCAACAAGTTGAAAGTGCTACTTAGGAGGCCGAAGCGGACTAACAAAAGTGATGTCCTTACCTTTTCCACTCCACTCAAGCTTGAGATATTAATTTAAGTCCCCTATGTGATTTCAAATCTTATATTCAGCCCTAATGTCATTGCATACATTCATATCTAAATTGACAAGTTCATGATGATTTTACACTTATGTTGAGATTTTTGAAATAATGTTTAATTGCATTGTTGCATCCTTATGTGGGCTAAAATTGGTTTACATCTGTCATATACTTTTTTTGACATTAAAGGATGAATGCTACCAAGTGGGGAGACATTGAAACAACCCCAAATAGTGCCCAAAAATGTGTCTCGGAAATGGCCTGAGTCGTAATTTTCATATAACTAAAAATTCATGTGTGTTATCAAAAATTTAACTTCATATTCTTTTTTAGGGGGGAAAATTAAGTGTGAAGTGGATCTAACCCAGATTATAGACCAACCTTATCAGAATTAAAAAAATCCACAATTTGCAAATTCAGTGACGATCCGCGCCCCTTACGCGATGTAGCTAGTGTGATGTAGCTAGGGTGTGGACCAGGTTTGGTTGATTAGATGAGAACACATCAATCGAATCTTGTCATCTACTTTCCTTTTTTTATTCGTCACTACATTGGTTGGGATCGTGATAGTAGCTGGGGTTTAGTGTTGGCCACCACCAAACAACAATCATAATGAAGGAAAATCAATAATACATGCAAAAACCCAATAGTAGAAATGCAATAAACCTTGGTCATCTCAAGTCAACTACCCATGGTTCCCACAATCCAATGTTGTGGGTGCTTAGCTACTCATCGCTAAAGCAAAACCAACAAAAATGGAAAGATGACATAGTTGAGAGTTTTAACCAAAGCAATGAAGAATGATATCACCACAATTTGCAATTTACAAGCATGATAAAATGAGAATGAACACAATATGGGATTTACACTCCCCAAAAGTAGGTTTTCCAAGAGAAAATGAAAATCTATTCTAGAACCCTAAAATATTCTTGAGAGATTATTCAAAGGTGAAGTTCAAGGTTTACAATCTGGGATCTCTTCAAATAAAAACTTGACAAAAGTGTTTATAGTGTTTACAAATTTACCTTAAAAATTACATAGAAAAGACAGTTGGTAGCTGGTACGCCTCACGGGTATGACTTGTAGAGTGACCTACGAGTTGTAATCAGGGTCTTGTGTCAAGTATTTGGCCTTTTAGAATCAATTAGTATGAGCCACTGATACGAGTCATTACTTGATGTATAACTCGTATGCTTCTCTCGTAGGCTAGACCTCAAGCTTTTAGTCCAAAGTTTTGGCTCTCTGTTTCCTACTATGAGTCCACCTATAAGAGTCGTATTAAGACCTATGACTCGTAGAGTTGCCTCGTAAGGCTAACCTCCACTTAGCAGATTTCTGATTTTTGCTATATGTTTCCTCCTAGGAGATTACAACATGACTCAAAGCTTGGGCTACGACTCATAGGTGAGCTCGTATATCCGGTGCTTTAGTAAAATCTGCAATATTTTCTCCAAAATCATGCCAACCTACCTTTTTTGCAATAACAACACAAAAACACATAAAATCCATATAAAGTCGCATTAAGGATCCACAAATTCCTTATTTTAGGCATCAAATGTGCTGTATTTTGACAACTTATCAACACCCTCAACTTAGAATTGTTGTTTGTCCTGAAGTGATGACTCAATCTATGCAGACAATGAGTAATACATAGCAACTACACTAATGGCATATACATCAATTGCTCGAATTTAGGTACTCAACTTTCCGTTTCAAAATAACATTGCAAAGCAACTAAGCACAATGAAAACACAATGATAAGTCTAGCAACCCAATTATGATAAGCTAAGGGGCATCAACTATCCACAATTACTGGTATTGTCATATGCTAATCAAGTGGTGCAAAATGCCCTCATAGAAAAGAAGTCCCTCTTACTCATTTAAAAAAAATTTAGAATTTAGGGACTATGCAAGCATTCTCACTCTCCCAAATGAAATTCATACAAAATGACTAACACTATAGGCTTGTCCTTATACTCAATTTTCGAATTGGTGACAAAGTGGATTTGGGTCACTTTAGGACTTAATGGCTTGTAACATAGGCTCATGGGGCTTTGGTAAGACATTTTAGGTAAGTATTGACTAAAAGCTATCCTTAACCATGTTTACCAATAGTTTTACGTTCATAACCCATCCATTTTCACTAAATCGACCCTTATTTCCCCATTTCATGCTTTCCTCGGCTGCTTTCTTTCTATTTTCAGTTGTGACTCAATTTTGAACTCATTTTTGCTAATATCTTCAAGTGAAGGCACTTTCTTTTATTTTTCTTCACTTAGCTCATGATTATTCATTTCTTTCTTTCTTTTCCAACCAACCACCTTATTTTTATTACTTTACCATAATAAAGCCCACCCTCAACTTAGACTTTTAGCCTGTGGTGAACTACACAATATCTATTCTCCAAATCCAAAAACCAACATAATAAAAATATTGTCCAACAGAAGGAACAAAGTATCCATACATAAAAGATAAGAGTTGGGGTTAAAAGCCAAATGTCATGGTGCTCAAGCACCGGTATCACTCTAGTCAGCAAGGTCCTAGGTCACAATCTCCTCCTTAGCTATCAAGGTCACAGTTGTACGTGACCTACCCTCTCCATGTGAAGTTTGCTATTCCCTATCCCTCTATATAATTGCCATCAATATAGACTACTGCACTACCTCATCTGGTATCGGTTCCTCTTTTGGTGTTGCTGGGTCATCAGGCCTAGGCCTCTTCTAGCTTAGCTCTGGGTCATATGTCTTGAGAGGCTTCTTTATGTGAGCATGCAGGTGGTTAGCAAACTAGACAAAAATGTTATTACCCATAATTTCCACCTATAGGACTGCAACAAGGGTTGCTAATATCTACAATAAATTAGCCTTAAACTGGGTCAAATATTAGGTGTTTGCGCTCTTATCAACAGGCCGAGTACCCTCAAGCCTCCTCTATACTCTTTCCTCAAATGCATCCATATGGGCATCCCTCGCTCTAAGTCTCTTATTCACCAAATCACGGGCGAATGCATTTACCCTCTCCTTTGAGTTTCGTATAGTCTGGTTGACCCATGGTCTGACCTGAGCTACTAAAGCCTATAGCCTGGAATTCATTATAGCTAACTTGCATACCAATGCCTGAAAAGTAATTGCATAAATAAGAGAATCAACCTGAATAGTGGATGATGCAGGCGCTGGGCTACTGGAGGATGGATTAGACTCAATCTCAATAGCTGGAGAAGGCTTTGCAGTAGCTGGAGTAGTGGTGATGGTAGCTGGAGTCGAACCCTGAGTTGGAGGATCAACCTAGAATGGATCTAGGATAGCCAAAAGAGCTGCAATATGTAGGGCCAAAGAGTTCTCATCAGCCTTGATTAGGTTGGGATCCATGGTGTATAGGGCCTATATATGTGGGTCCAAGTGAAGGGAGACGTATACCCCAGCCTCATTAGACTGTCTATGTATCATGATGGGAAAAGGTAATAAGGTTTGAGTGCAAATTGCCTGCTCATGGATCTATTCGCCATGACTCAGGCCCAATCAGTATCATAGCTAGCTAAAATGCTAGCTAGTAGTACAACTCTCTCTAGAGTGATTATGTTATTTGTAAAAGTGGGTCTGATATGTCAACTGATAATAGACCACTAGAAATTGGCTTGAAATGAAAAGTGGGATTTCGTGGTTAGATCAGCGTGGTTGTAACCCACGTCAGCTTAAAATCCTCGTCACATATCTAGCTGGCTATCCATTTGAGCAACTCCATCTTCATATCCATATTCTTCTTGTTTATCGCTTTCCTTATTCTTGTAATTCTATCATCATACTCTATGGTGGAACAAGGTACTATGTAGTTTAGCCCAAACCAAACCCTCCTGATAGTCTCATCTAAAATATCAACAACTTCACCTTGTACTAGAACTTCTCGCAACCTTGGCTGCTCTATATGTTTGTTCCCTCGAGGAAGATCTTAAAGAATCATGGCATAATAGATGGCATAAAATTCCCAAACTAGATATGGGGCATACTTGCCCAACTTTTTTGATAGCTATGCGAGCCCACGACAGTTGATCTATGGCTCCAAGTCAAGCACTCTACTCAATCCAGAATCATTGAGTCTCGATTACTTATGAAATTGTCGAACAACTATTCCTGCACCCTTTGGTTCCAACCTTTTTTGATATATCTCCTGCTGCCAGGAACACACCATCTACTATTTCTGGGGTTTGTTGAAGTTACAGTAGTAGTAGGATTTGCCAGAGATTAAGAATTTATCCCTTCAGGTCGAGTATGAGATGCCTCAATGGACCCCAATTCTGAAAGTAAACGGTCATTATCCGATCCATCTTTATTGCCCTCCCCTTTAAATTTAAAAGGGACTAGTGACTTCCATAGGTATTAGTGCAGCACAGGCTCGAGCCTTAAGCACATTTGCCCGGGGTCTATCTTGACTATGTGGACTTCCACAGAGCCCTCTGATGTTTCATCCTCAGATGGGTCATCCCTGAACTGTCTTCCTAGAGCTTTAGTAGCTTCTTCTCTAGCCTTTGGAGCCATATAACCTGAAAATTCAACCCCACAAAGATAACGTGAGCACCATAGTGTTTGAAGCAACTAGAAAATGCAAATAAAAATTAACCATAATAACCTAAACACAAAAAGAAAACTCAAACACAGTGCATTGATTCAGCTACAGGTTTGCAGGTTTGAGGCACAGGTACTACTCGTAGAAAGGCCTACAAGTCATAGTCTGGGCTCAAAGTTAGGAACAAAGTACAATTTAAAATAAGGCAGATACTATAAGTCCTTCACTACGATTCGTTAGTGGGCACTGTGAGTCATAGGTAGGTCTCATATTGTAAGTGTTAAGGAACCTCAGGTGAATGGTGCCTCCTACGAGGGGCCACTACGATCCGTAGGGTGACCTATGACTTATAGTGGTTCCTTGTGGAATAAAACATAACCCACCTATGGTGCCAACAACCTTTCTACAAGAACCAAGTATCATGCGAAACAAAATTTAAATAGCATCGAAGCAATATGTCATCATAGACAAAAAATTAAACCTACTATGAATTTTGTCAACATAACCAACTAGAACCCCTCAATTAAACAACAACCCCTAATTACTATAAAAAAATATCCAATATTACTGGCCTCCAAGGCATAATCATTACCAGCAATACATAGAAATAGAGATTCTAAAGGAGTTCACAATAATTTCATACATGGTTATCATGAACCAGCATATTTACACACCAATATTCCCATATTTTAATGCCGACATGATTTTGAAAAATGATTACAACAACAATCATGCAATAAACTCAAATGATTAGCGTGTAAACATTATAATCACCCAACAAGAGGAATTATACCATTTAAAATCATGCTAGGGAGTTTAACAGGCCTAAACCTCGATTGTCATGCTCATACAATCATTTTCACGAGTGTACACTCACTATGATAAAAAAATTAACATTCATTCAACAAGATTCAAGGATCACAACAGGAGTGTGCCAAATTTAACCCCAAAAAATTACCAAATGAGTGAATGAAGATCCATAAAATGGAAAGAGAGAATAGGGAGAGCAAAAAACCTAGTGATACTTTACCAAAAAACTCGCCGAATTCTTGTAGGGGTTGACGGGGAATTCGGTCGAGATAGATAAATGGAGTTATGGGGAAGCTTTGTGGTGAAACTATTTTAAAAATGGGGTAATTAGGGGTCTATAAACAGTTGACCTTTTATATGCCAACCTGGGTCATCTTTTATAATTCCCTGATCGGGTCTATGAGACCCTGACTATGAGTCGTGGGGTGTCCTATGACTCATAGATACTAGTCTTGTAGTTGACCCAACACTTAGAAGAATTTTAGAATCAATACCTGCGCACCATGAACCCTATTAATGACTCATAGAGGGCTCTACAATATGTAAGATTGGCTCATAGTGTGTGTCCCAACTTTAAATACTCACTCTTTCCCTCTAAAAGGAATGACTATGAGTAGTTGAGCTCATTATGACTCGTAAGCCTGCTTGTCTCCATATGCTATTTTTTTCAACTCTTTAGCTTTTGGTAAATTCCTGTATATCACACTTAAAGATGTACCAATATCTAGAAAAATACAACCTATCCAATGTCTCAATACATCAAAACGAACATCAAACTACTACCTAGAAATTCAAAAAAATGACATAAACTTAAAGTAGTCCAAAAACATAAGAGATACTTGGGTTGCCTCTCAAGAAGCGCCTTATTGAATGTCGTGGCTCGATTTTGTCATCGTGAGAACTCAAAATTCCTCATGGGTTGGTGTAATATCATCTTTACTCCTCTAGCTACTTCTCTTATTTCCTTTCATAGGTTTTAATCATGTTGCTAGCTGCTCAACCCTATCATCAAGTCTCTATATTGCCATAGCTTGTGGGTCCACCTTGTAGTTCACCTTGATGATATCAAACATTATCTCCTGTATAACCTCTTCTTATTCATTATTTTTTATAAGAACTACTCAAGTATACACTCTATCCTTGCGAGTTTATCACTGATGCATTGTTGGTGTGGCAACTTAAGCCAATTAGTTGTACTCTCTTTTTAGGTAGCACTTGGGGTGCCCTCTGCTATACTAGTGGATGGCACTAGCATCTTTTATAGTGGCTGCTAAACTTGCATAATAGCAAACAATTATCCATGTATTCAGCAATTTTGCTAAATGGTTGCCTCAAAAATGCCCAACACTCCCCTCCGAATAAGGCATCAGCATGACCTTGTTGTTCAGAGGTTAGTGCTCGGTAGAAGCTAGCTTCCAATTCATCGTCAGTTAGACAATGGTTTTGGTTTGTTGTCCAACACTTCTTATGCCTTTGCCAAGCTTCTACCAAAGATTCTCCTGGCACCCTTTTAAAATTACAAATGTTATTCTGTAGCTCTTGCTTGTTGGGACCCTTATAGAAGTTCATGAGGAAGACTCTTTGCACCTCCCTCCAGTTAGAACAAACATAAGGTAGGAGAATTGACCACCGTTCAACATCTTCACTCAGGAGAGTCATGGGAAAGATTGAACAGCCATGGACTTCCATGTAGGGTGTCTTGTCCAAAGAACCTCCCCTCAATGTTTGAGTAAAATATTACAAGTTTGTTTGAGGGTCTTCGAACTCTTGCCCATAAAACAGGACATGTCATTATAAGGTTTCAAACAAATCACTAGTGAGGTAGAGCTTTTGTTCAGTCATGGTGCCAACTAACCTACACTTGAAGTCAACTAACAAAAATAAAAAATAAAAGTAAAATTCAAGAGTCTAGAAATTAATACTTGAACTAAATAATAGTGAAATAAAGTCAAAACCTAGATGTATTCCCCGGCAACGGCGCCATAATTAGATGTTGTTCACCCTCCATTAGGAAAGTGGTAACTCTAAGCAATTAACCTAATTGAAGGTTAGGTCCGAATCCATAGGGAATACAGGGTTTGACTCTAGGAATTCACTATCAATCATTTCGAGTATCGATAAATAAAATCTCTAAATGGGGGAGAGGGGAGGTTTGTGATTCAAGAACAAAAACAAAAATAATACTATAGTATGATGCGAGAAAACACTCAGTTTTAGGGATAACTTAGGAATTGTGTTCCCCATGGTTCATTGACTCGATTACAAAAGACAACAAAACTACAATTGGAAATACGCATGCAGGATGATAACTTAGGTTCTTTTGTGAAGGTGAAGGTCGAATTTCAGCAAGGCGCTTGGTCGGCAATTGTAGTTTGTAAACTAACCATTACCTATTGTCCCAGTCAAGGTCTCCTTGGTTTGGTTGGATTGATTAGATGAGAACACATTAATCGAATCCTTTCATATACTGCCCTTTTCCTATGCATCATTACCTTGGTTTAGATAGTGATAGTACGCAAGGTTTGGTGTTCGTTACTACCAAACAACAATCATAATGAATGAAAATCGACAATACATGCAAAACCCCAATCGTGGAAATGCAATAAACGAAGTTCATCTCAAGTCAACTACCCATGGTTCCCACAACCCCAAGTTATGGGTTCTTAACTACTCGTGGCTAAAGCAAAACCAACAAAAATAAAAATACAAGACATAGTTGAGAGTTTTACCTAAAGCAATGAAGAATAATAGCATAATAAGTTTCAAACCGCAAGCTTGATATATTGAGAATGAATACAACATGGGATTTGCACTACAAAAAAGTGGATTTTCCAAGAGAAAATGAATATCTATTCTAGGACCCTAAAATATTCTTGAGAGAATTTTCAATGGTCAAGTTTAATGTTTACAATCTAGGATCTCTTCAAATAAAACCCTAACTTAAAGTATTTATAGTGTTTATAAATTTACCCTAAAAATTACATAGAAAAAACAGTTGACAGCTGGTACGCCTCACAGGTATGACTCATAAGGTGACCTACGAGTCATAATCGAGGTGTTGTGTCAGGTGTTTGGCATTTTGGACTCAACTGGTATGACTCACTGGTGCGAGTTGTTGCTTGGGCTATGACTCTTATGCTTCTATCATAGTCTAGGGCTCTAGTTTTTGGTCCAAAGTTTTGGTTCTCCGTTTCCTGCTATGAGTCCACCTATATGAGTTTTATGAAGACTTACGACCTGTAGAGTTGCCTCGTAAGGCTGACCTCCATTTATCAGATTTCTAATTTTTTTCTCTCTAATTCTTGCTACAGGATCACCATATAACTCGTAGGTTGGACTAGGACTCATAGGTGCTATAGCAAAATCTATAATTTGTTCTCTAAAAACATACCAACCTACCTTTTCCGCATCAACATCACAAAAACACATAAAAATTATAAGAAGTCACATTAAGAACTCACAAGATTCCTTGTTCGCATCAAATGTATTATATTTTGACACCACGTCATATTTCTTTCTCAGTCCAAGACTTTTGGGTCTTGCGCCTAAATGTTCCCATGCGTGAAAACATCTATACTTAGACATATTTTATCTTCATATCATTCCAGACATTCTCCAATACTCACTCAAACACTTAGAGAAATATTTCACTCTAAATTTCAAGTCCCAAAACTCATCCGGATCTTAAGAATATCACTAATGCTTCAAGTCTCCATTTCCAATCTTCGTCAAAAGTTCTCCAAAGCTAAGGTATGTGGGTTTCAACCATTAGGTCCTTTCACCCATGGTGCCCAAGCTTCCTTTTTACCTAAAATACATGTTTCCAAGTTGATTTTACATATGAGTTTTCTATTATGAATATGACTATGAACTATGTTGGGGTTTTGTAAAAGTATGACTGTTCATGCATATTTTGAGGTATGAATCATGGATCTATCTTGACATTTGATGAAGGTTTTTAATGTATATTGTATGATGGTGTAACCAAATAGTGGTGGGATGAATTACTTCAAGATTTCTTGCATGATTTCACTCTTTAATTACATGGTTTTACACTAGTATTGCACATCCACCAAGTGTTTGACAAACGTCCCAAATATGATTTGTTGAGAAATTAAAGGTCCAATGCATGTCTTATGAGTTGAATAACTTTATGATGATAAAAGGAATATATGTATATGATATTCTCCTATATAGTGTTGGTAATTGACCATGCCCTACTCGGGGGTTTAAGAGCCCTAGTAACCATGTCAAGGGGTCCATACTTTGATAACCAGCTTGAGGGGTTTGTACCTCAATCACCATAGGTGGTGGGGTGAGATGATCCACCAACCGTATTGAGGGGTTTGTATCTTGACAACCAATTAAGGGGTTCATACCTCAATTATCATGGGTAGCAGGGTGAGATGATCCACCAACCAATCAAAGTGTTTCTGCCTTGATAAACTGTGAATTCTATAATGATGGTCTTCTTTTGGACATGTATTATATTCTATGTAGGCATGACTTACTTCAAGCATCTTCCATGCATGCCATATTGTTATATGCTACTCATTGCCTATTCTTATACATTTCGATTATGATTCTTATCTCCTGTTGGATTGTATCCTACATACTTAGTACATTCAAATATAATAACGCCTACTCTACGCCTATAAGATGTCACTATGTAGGAACTGGATCCCTAGTTAAGCATTTTCCTCCACGTGGGTAGTACGAATTCTCTCAAGCAATTTGGTGAGTCATACATTAAGGGGACAATGTCTATGATCTCATGCTATGTACGAAGACTAGCTTTTTTTATGTATGTATTGACTATGAGGGTGAGCTTGATTGTTTATCTTGGCCCTCACTCTTATCTATGTATTAGAGGTGTTATTGAAAATATTGTGTATTGAGCCTTGACTCTCTTGTTTTGATGCTCATGTTATGAAAGTATCTATTTAAGCCCTTTTCCCCTTATGTATACTCTCACAGTGTTGTTTAATTATTTTGTGATCAATGATATGTAACGATATGTTAAGAGGCTTATTTGGGGTCCCTTTGTGTTCCCCATTCACTGTGTCACGTCTAGGCCCTAGGCTTGGATCGTGACAACTTCAATAATAACAAAAAATAGTGATTCGCTAAAAACATGTAATGTGTGTAAGGACATCGACCCTTTTATTTTGTCATATGCATATGCCTATAAAATTGTTTTCTTGAAGATTTCAATATACTAAATTTTCTTAAAATGATGCATATTCACATCAAAAGAAGAAATTAGATCTAAAAAATTAAAGAAAGAATGATGTCAGAATATAAAATCAAAGAGTTTTTCATAAAGAGATCCACATTGATCATGGTTATACATGGATATTTCAAAAAAGAAATAGATGCTCCTCAGTTAAATCTCAGTTATTACCCCAAAAATTAGGCTATATATGGATGTAAATAAAGTAGAGAAAATGTCTCCAACAAATAAAGAGAAACTTGGTTAATGAAAATATTATCTCTTAAGTATCATTTCGAAAGAGAAGTTCTACAATTAGACCTTATTGTCTATATATTCATTGAAAATATGATGTCTTCTTTGCTTCTTGTTATTCTCCTTAAATAGAGAAAAGAAAAAAATATAGTAAAAGAACGGTTAAACATAGATACTATGCGTAACTTGAAAAAAAATTTATTTATCTTCAAAAGAAGGCATTGAATAAAATCTTCCTGCTTCTCAAACCAAATCATTTTAAGAATACAATATACATTAATTTTCATCCTTATATCCTCATAGAACTCTGTTCTTCATGTAGTTTATGTTTAAATTGGCAGTCAAATTTTTAAAAAACTTAAAAGCAAGAACATTCAAAGAAGGTAAGATTTTAATTCCATCAAACTTTTGAACTATAGGTTTCATCCTTTCCTAATTCAGCAATATGCAAAAATGGCCTCCTGATTCAACACTAAACATGTTGATCACGAAAAATCTCCATTAAAGATGAGTGGTCCAATTAACTGTACATTGAAAACAACTTGATATCCTTTTAACCATTCTCTTTTTGATCAATAAGATTTTAAAAGTCTTACATTAAGTTGTCAATGTTTGGTCAGCTTTACGAAAAAATCTCCCAATCTTGTACTCTCCCAAGCTTCACATCTTCTGAGTACGTTATTTGTTAGACCCTGATTTTCTTTTAATTAAGAATAATTATCCAATTGGGAAATATTATTGTGGATATCATGTAATTTAAACTTAAGTATATTTACGGTGCATGATTAGAGTATCAAGTGAATTTGGCATGCATAATTAAGTTTGAG
>JAOTQJ010000099.1:9429509-9465977 GCA_025642045.1 Solanum sejunctum | reverse complement strand
TATGTCATAGTCCTTGAGAAGCACTGACCAACTTCATTACCTTAAGTTGAGATCTCTTTAAGTGAACAGATGTTGAAGGCTCTTGTGATCGGTGAAGACATCTATATGAACCCCATACAAGTAATGACATTAAATTTTTAAAGCAAATACCACGGTGAAAGTTCAAGATCATAAGTTGGGTGGTTCTTCGCATGCACCTTCAATTACCTAGAGGTATAAGAAATTACCTTACCATATTGCATCAAGACACACACCAACCCAATTCTTCAGGAATAACAATAGACAACAAACCCATCAAAGGTCAAGATTAGAGCCAAAGTTAATCGATCTTCAAGGTTTGGAAACTCTTCTCACACTTATCCATCTACACAAACTTTTCCTTCTTTTGAGTAAACTTGGTCAATGGGGGAGAAATGGTAGAGAACTTTCCACAAACCTCCTATAGTACCTGGCTAGGCCTATGAAACTACAAATGTATGTAGGAGTCAAGGTCCTTGGCCAATTTCTCACTAGTTATGTCTTTTTGGGTTAACCTTGATACCATCACTCGATACCACATGCCCAAGGAAGACAAACTTACTTAGCAAAAATTCACGCTCATTAAATTTTACAAAAAGACTTTGGTCCTCAAGTCTTATAACATAACTCTCAAATACTCCATTTGTTCTTCCTCACTCTGAGATTATTCATGGATGAACACCACTACACACATATCGAGTAGGGCTTGAACATCCTATTCATAAGGTCCATGATGATAGCCAGTGTATTAGTGAGACCAAAAAACATTAACATAAATTTAAAGTTATCATACCTATTGTGGAAAGACATCTTAGGAATGTCACTCTCTCTCACCCTTAATTGGTGATACTCGGACCTCAAATAAATCTTGGAGAAATGTTTAGCCCTTTGTAATTGGTAAAATAAGTCATCTATTTTTGAAAGTGAATATTTATCTTAATAGTGACCTTTTTGAGTTTCCAGTAGTCTAAGCACATACAGAGTGACCCAACCTTCTTTCTCACAAATAAAACTAGACCTACTAGATCTAATGAAACTCTTATCCAATAATTACTTCAATTGTTATTTTAATTCTTTCAATTCAGTGTGGGTCATTCTATAAGGAGGAATAGAGATAGACTGAGTATCGAGTAAGATATCCATATTGAAATCTATTCCCCTTTCGAGAGAAATACTTGGTATTCATCTAGAAAGACATCAGGAAACTCATTGACAATGGGAACCAACCCAAGAGAATGGACTTTGGAAGTAACATCTTTAACCTTCACTAGATGATATATGCATCCCTTTGAGATCATTTTCTGGGCCTTTAGAAAGGAGACAACCAACCTCTACATGAAGAATTTCTACCCTATCACTTAAGAAAAAACTCATTTGAAAATTAGAACTTGAATCTATGAGTTCGACAATCTATAGAAGCATAAGATACATGTAACCAATATATCCCAATTATAACATCAAAGTCAACCATGGAGAGTTCTACTAAGTCATAAAGGATAACTTTATGCAAGATGAAAATGGAACAATTTCTATTGACTCTTCATGCAACAATGGACTTTCCCATTGGGGTACACACTTCATAAGGATCATTAAGGATTTAAGCATATACATGGAATTAGTTTCAAGGAAAGAAGTTACAAATGAAAAGTTTACCCCCAGATCTGAGAATCCATATACATCAAAATTGTAAACTTTCAACATACCAAAATAATATGTGGAGCCTTTTCAACTTCTTGTTGTCCGTAAAGAGCATAGAATTGGTTAGTCCTTATGGTACCTTGAGCTTGCTTGCTTGGCCTTAGGGCCTTTTACCTCCACTCGTACAATCCTTGCATGTTGCCCGGGCTTTCCATACTTGAAGCACGCATTTGAATCGACCAAGCATTCTCTCTTATAGGGGCTCCCATACTTGGGGTAATTAGGAGTTTGTAGCTTTATATATATCCCTTTTTCCTTGGGGCATTGGGGAGAAGGAGTGTTGGTAGACCCTTGGACACCTTGGCTTTGGCCACCTTGGAACTTGTGGTGGTGTGCCCTTTTTTAGTAAGAGTATCCGCCACCATCAACTCGAGTCCTCTTAGACTCTCTAGATCTCTACCTCAACTTATCCTCCTCAATTTATTAAATGTATTTCATCAGCTAGGAGATACCTATATCCTTCACAAGTAGTGCAATCTTTCACTCCTTTGACAGTAAGTCTGAATGCCGAATATGAATTTGCTCATACGAGCCCTTGGATCCTCTACCATGAAAGTGGCATACTTGGAGTGTTTGGTAAACTTGAGATAATACTCTCTCATGCCCATGTGCCTTTACTTAAGGTTGATAAACTCTTGTACCTTGGACTCCCTTAGCTATAGTAGGAAGAATCGGTCCAAAAAGCAAAAAGGCACCCTTAAACTTCTCCCACTCATTTAGACCTGCTACTTGACTCCTTTCCTCTGCCTATTACTCATGCAATATCTTTCATACACCCTTAAGTTATTAGGCCACCAACTCGGCCTTAGTTTTGTGAGAACTTCCATTACAACAACAATTTTGTAAGTCTTATAAATGAAGTTAATTGGATCATCTTCCATCTTAGAGTCGTGGAACTCTGGGGGACTCATCCTCATAAAATCTCTAACTCAGATAGCAGTAGTATCCACTTGGGGAGGAATAGAAATCTCCCTATTGCCCTCGCCAAATTATGGGCTAGCATTGTGAATGCAGTCTTAAACTCCGCATGAGATACCCCATCATCTTAGTGCAATGGAGGGGCTTGTTGGATGGGTGTGTTCCTTGGTTGTGGAGATCTTCTTACTGTCATGATTTGGAAATAACAAGCAAAAATTCATTAGCTATAGGAGAATCATAGACAATCCTAAAGTCATTACATGAATAATAAAGAAGGAAGGACTTTCTTAAATGCCTCAAAGCCTCTCATTCATGGTTATGCCATTCTTCATAACCTTGAATGAGACTTTACTCGATGCAGTATGTTTCGACATCCGAGGAACATTTTAAAACCTCATACTCTAACACCAATTATTTAATGACCCAAGCCTATATCCTAGTTGTCACACCATGAATCACCCGTAGGCACCTCGGACAAGCTATCGCAGTGCATCAAGCATTCATAGGCATAAACTTAAACATTTTGCAAAAATAAACATGATAAGGTCTATGGGATATTGTTTAAAGTAAAAACAATATCTCAAAACATATATAGTGTCCATAAACATACCATCTAGAACATGAATAAATGGGAAGCAATAAATGGTTGATTTTCCTCAAATAGAAAAGATTCCAAATTTGAGCATAGAAAGTAAAAGCCTCCAGTTTAAAAATAAAAATGTACATCATGCTCAAAATACATAGCATAAAGAGAAAATAGGTAGAGTCTCAAAATAAGGACTCACACAATAACAGTAGTCTTGGAGTGCCAAAAGTACTAGCTACAAGTCGGGAGAGTAGGAGCGCCAGCCCCTTCATAGTGACATAATCTAGGCAAAATATGTGTTATACTTTTGGAATATAGTAAGTATGTGACATGAAATGCAAGTATGAAATTATAATGTCATTATGCCTAAATTAAAAGATGCCGATGCATGAGATGATAAGGTCATTATTTATGAGTGTAGACGATAAAATTCGTATTGAGAAAATAATAATCAGGAACAAAAATATCGCAACAATTGTAGTATTTGATTTTAGTATAAGAGTGTTATAATCTCTATAAATCTTCTAATTTAACTTTTTGTGTAAATTCAAGAGCTCTTGAGCTTGATCTTGAGTTTGAAACTTGTTGTTGGACTTTGAATTTATTCTTGATCTTGAAATTTGGAGTTGTTCTTGATCTTGATCTTGAAATTTGGATATATTCTAGATCTTGTAACTTGTTCTTGAGTTCAAGAACTTTTAAGCTTGTTCTTGAGATTGATCTTGAGTTTAAGAGATTTAAACTTGTTCTTGAACTTGAATGCTTGAATTTTTGAATTCTTGAATTTGTAGAGACATTTGTGGTGTTTGATCCACGAGTTCTCTCTATCTTTCTGTTAGAATTCTTTTTTCTTCTTTGAATTATAAAGACCCCTATTTATAGTTGTAGAATAGGAGTATTATAATAGGAAAAACTTCCATTCAGCCAATCAAATTTAAGTGACACGGCATGTTGGGCTTTAATGAAATGGACTTGTTATTTTGACACATGGAAAGATCATATTGACTTCTTTGTTTGACTTGGTGTGCCACGTCATTTGACACATGGATCTAAGATGGGCCTCTTGGATGAAATAATATTGCGCTTATTAATTTGGACTCCTTTATTATAGCCCAAATCAGTTAACATGGTTTTTAATTAAATCTGTATTTATTGGAGTTAAATAATTGACCCAATTATATTAATGCATAACATTTATTTGGACTAATATATTCATGAATTTAATCTAATTCGAGTCATTTTAAAATTTATATTTTGATAAAAATCTTAAATGATTACAAATGTCACCCTGCTTCAAGTCTGGCTGAAATATTTAATCATTTGAAGACTAGACTTGAAGTACTAATTTAATATTATAATTATAGTTATTATTATTATTATATTATAAAAAGTATTAACATAATATTATAACTTTATTAATCTCTGATGAAGCCAAAGATTGGCTATTTTTTGGCCTTGGAGTATGATGGAATAAAGCAAAATGGATGTTTAAACTATCTGCGCTTTTTTCATTTGTGAAGTAGCAGTTTGTCAATGGAACTTTCGACGCTCCTCATGGGTCATCTGGAAACAACCGCTTTATGTTTTTAAACATAGGGGTTAGGCTGCGTACATCCGACTCTCCCTCACCCCGCAATGAGCGGGAACCTTTTCAGGATCTGGGGTATGTTGTTGTTGTTGTTGTTATTATTACAATATTATGTAGAAAAGAAAATTATTCCCAATTTTACATTATTTGAAAAAAAAAAAGTTGTCCATTTTTTTATTTTTTTTTTCCTTTTTTTTCTTCTTTTCTTTCTTTTCCTCTTTCTTTCTTTCCTTTTTTCCCCTTTTTCTTAGTCTTGTACGATCACCCCTTTTTTTTCTTCTTTTTCTTTTTATTTCTTTGTTATTGTTTTTTCTGTTCTCCTTTCTTGGTAAATACATGTACCATTTCTGTTTCCTTTCTCTTCTTTTTTTTCCTTCTTTCATTATTTCCTTTTTTTCCTTTTTAAAAAGAAAATACTCTATAAATAGGGGGGATGCTTCTTCATATTTTTCAATCAAAACTGAAGTCTAATCCCCCAGTTGTCTTTGTTGAGGTATGACTTTTTTTTATTCCTCCCTTTTTTTTGTAGGTCAAAGGGAGCAATATTTGTGTTTTGTGGATTTTATAGCGCAAAAATTTGATCTTGGGGTGTGAAGGGATAAATCCAACTCACGCCTTGAGATCACCAATTCGAGACTTTATAATATTCCCAATGTTTAAACATAAGGAATCACCAATTCGGGACTTTACAATATTTCCAATATTTAAACATAAGGGACTACCAACTCGAGACATTACAATTCCTAATGTTTAAACAAAAGGGACCATCAATTCAAGGCTGTACAATGTTCTCAGTGTTTAAACATAAGGGACCACCAATTCGAGGCTTTACAAAGTTCTCAATGTTTAAACATAAGGGACCACCAATTCAAAGCTTTACAAAGTTCTCAATTTTTAAAAATAAGGGACCACCAATTCAAGGCTTTACAAAGTTCCCAATGTTCAAATATAAGGGATCACCAATTCAACACTTTATAAAGTTCCCAATTTTTAAACATAAGGGATAACCAATTAGAGGATTTACACTATTTCACATGTTTAAAACATAATGGATCACCAAGTCGAGGCTTTACCATATTCCAAATGGTTAATCATAAGGGATCTTCAACTCGAGGCTTTATAATATTCTAAATTCTTGTGAAGAGGTCATCTTAAGGTGCAAAGGGAAAAAATTTTTGTCCACCTTAAGACATGAAAATTTGGAGATCCTTTTAAGGATAAGTCCACGAAAAGGATAGCTTAAGGTGCAAAAGGACAAACTTTGTCCACCTTAAGGCATGGACATTTAAAGATCGTTTTAAGGATAAGCCCACGGAAAGGCTAGCTTAAGGTGCAAATGGACAAGTTTTGTCAACCTTAAGGTATGAAAATTTTAAGATCCATTTAAGGATAAGCCCACGAAAATACTAGCTTAAGATGCAAAGGGGCAAATTTTGTCAACCTTAAGGCATGAAAATATAGAGATCCTTTTAAGGATAAGCCTGCAAAAAGGCTAGCTTAAGGTGCAAAGGGACAAATTTTGTCCACCTTAAGGTATGACAATTTAGAGAGATTCTTGTGGCATAAAGGTATGGATACTCGTCTTTGCCCCAAGAAAGGCTATTTGAGGGAATCCTCATGATGCAAAAAGATAGTTACTCATTTTTTCCTAAAAAAAGGTAAATTTAAAGGCCAAGGCTTTAACTTTTAGACCCGGCAACTTTAACAAATTTGACTTATAAACATGGTGGATTTGAAACTTCAACTTTAGAAAGAAGAGAATTTGAAGATTTCAAATTGCAGATTTCGAGAATTTAAAGTATCTAATACATACACTTTGAAATTTGAAAACCCAAATTCTACACTTGAAGCAAAAGTGTTCAAATCCTACAAGCATGAATGTTTATGCATTTATAATTTGAAGACTTTTACTTGCAAACTCGAAGAATTCAAAGACTTCAACTTATATACTTGAAGAATTTCAAGACTTTGATTTGCATACTTGGAGAACCAATGACTTCAACTTGTGAACTTGAAGAATTCAAACACTTTAACTTGTGTATTTGAAGAATTTGAAGACTTTGATTTCCATACTTGGAGAATCAAATACATCAACTTGCGAACTTGAAGAATTCAAAGACTTCAACTTGCATACTTGAAGAATGTGAAGAGTTTGATTTGCATGCTTGGAGAATCAAAGACTTTAACTTGCAAACTCGAAGAATTCAAGGACTTTAACTTGTATACTTGAAGGATTTGAAGGCTTCAACTTGTAAACTAGAAGAATTCAAAAGCTTCAACTTGTATACTTGAAGAAATCAAAGACTTTGATTAGCATACCTAGAGAATCAAAGACATCAACTTGTAAGCTCGAATAATTTGAAGAATTCAACTTGTATACTTGAGGAATGTGAAGACTTTGATTTTCATACTTGCAAAATCAAAGACTTCAACTTGCATACTTGGTTAATTTGAGAACCAACTCATAGACTTCAACTAGCAGACTTTAAGGAATTTGAATACATCAATTTGCAAACTTGAACAATTTTGAAAGCCTCAAGCATGCTATTGAATGATCGCACATTCCATAGGACTGCCCCTATAAGGAATCTGGTAAGGACATATAGTTTTTAACACTCATACAATTGACCTTATAATATAATTCCAAGAGCCTATGTAACTTAATAAAGAAAATCAAGTCACAATGTGGTTTTGGGGGGAGTGTTTGTTTTTGTCCTAACTTTTGCCTAGCGAGTGCCTCTTTTGAGATTTCCAACCTAGCAAAAATTTTTTAGGGTGTGTACATAGTTTTTACTTTTACAGGCCAAGAGTATCATGTAGTTTTATACTCAAACTTCAAAGAGCATCATTTACTTTATGGATAGTATCTCTTAAGAAATTTTTCATTTATGGGACTAATCCTTATGATATCTATATCGAAAAGCTTGTAAGCACCATTTAAGTATACTTCTTATACCATATATGGTCCATCCACTTTGAGGTAAATTTTCCCCCATACTTACATGAAGTGATAACGGACCTTCTTATTGCAAGAACATGGTCTCTAACTTAAAAACACCTTGAACAAACCCTTTTATTTAAAGCATGAGACAAACGAGCGTAAGAACATTCAAGGTTTTGCTGGGCTTCTAATCTTTTTTCTAGCACTTCTAATTCAGTAAGACATAGTTGGGCATTTTCTTCTTCAGTGAGGTCTTCTTGGAAAATCAGTCTCAAGGAAGGTACTTGACGCTCGAGTTATAGGACTGCCAAACTCCAAAAGCAAGTGAATATGGGATTGTTTGAGTTGGTGTACGGTATGTTGTCCTATGTGCACACAAGTCTTCTTCCATTTTTTCGTGCCAATCTGTCTTGGAATTAGATATGACTTTCTTTAATAGATTTCCTAGAGTCTTGTTAAATGCCTCGGCTATACCATTGGTGGTAGCATTGTACATAGAAAATTTCTGCTGCTTAAAGCCAAAGAGATTATAGATCTTATTCATCAACTTTTTATCAAATGGCTTGTCATTATCCATTGTTATGTATCATGGAATGACAAATTGATAGATAATGTTCACTCGAATGAAGTTTGCAATATTCTCCTTTTTGACTTCTTTAAGAGCAATAACTTTAGCCTATTTTGAGAAGTAATCTACTGCAACCAAGATGTATAAGTGCCCACTAGAAGATTTTGGTAGTAGTCCAACAACATCCAATCTCCAAGTATCAAATGGCCATGATACAATAGTCATGTGTAAAGCTTCAGGCGATTGATGTATGAAATTGGCAAGTCTTATAACTTCGAGTGTAGTCTAAGTAATCTTTCACCATAGTTGGCCAATAATACCCCATTCTTTTTATGTGAAAGTGGAGTTTCAGTTTGGACAGATGTGATCCACATACATCTGAATGTGCCTTTTGCAAGGCTTAGGCTGCTTCTTCCTCCCCCAAACATCACAAGAGCTTTCCATCAAATGATCTTCTATACAATGTATCCTTGTAGAAGAGAATATGAGGCATCTGACACCGAATGTCGATCCTTCACATCGTATCTTCTGAAGTATTTCATAACATAAGTAGTTGATAATAGCTTGGCACCAATCATCTTTATCAATCTCGATCATAGCAACGAGATGCTCTACTTCATATTCATTTTCATTTAGTGGATCAATATATTTTTGACAGATAGTAACTTGTATCTACTCTAGGAGAGTTAGAACCAAAGCTAAACTAGCCAAGGAATCAACTCATTTATTTTCTTTTCTTGGGCACATGTTGTAAAGCCACATATCCGAGCCATCTGTCATGACCTAAGCCTAGGTCCTATATAAGACACGGTGAATGAGGAACCCGAAGGAACCCCAAACAAACCTTTGGGGATAAGTAAATACATCCTTAGTCACGAAAGAAAAGTAAATACAATAAGAGATATGAGTAAGGGAAAGGGACTACAGGAAGTTTTTGATATACATAAAATACCCAGGAGTCAAGCTCAAAGCATAAGTACATCAACTGCTCCAACAACACCTGTAATATAGATCAGAGCGTGGGCCAAGACACTTTCCTAGCTCACCCTCATAGTATCAAATGTTCAACATAAAGAAGTGTTAGAGATAGTAAGAGAAAGTAGATAGTATCCCTGAACTTAAGGACTCACCAAGCTTATCTTTGAATAATCTCACTAGCCACGCAGAGGATGATCAAGAGTAACTCCGGTCCCAATATGGTGATATCATGTAGCCATAAAGTATACATTAGTATATTTGAATGTACTAAGTATGTAGAATGCAATGCAACACGACATAAGTTAATGTAGTCAAAATACATACAAATAGGCAATAGATAAGTATATTGTCAATATGGCATGCATGATCAATGCTTGAAGTAAAATATGTTTATCAATCATACATCTTGCATAGAATATGATACATATGTCGGAGGAGACCTCAACAAACAAAGAATAAGACCAAGCGGGTTACAACTTGGAATCTCGATGATTACCCCTCATCGACAAAGAGGTGGCCTACTTGCTAAGGTAAACCATACTTCACCTTATGGGAGCCTATCCCATATCAAAGAAGTAAAACCCCTTACAAGAACCTGTCCTCTTTAGTGAAGGATATCATGAAAAAATATGCCTTACGGAAACTTATCTCATTTTGGGAAAAGTTTTGAGAGAAAGTGCACTAAATGGATCCACTAGTAAAGCAAGAGTAAAATATACTCCAATGTTGGCACATAGTTTGAGGAAATAGATCAAAGCCTTCATCCATTGGTGCTATGCCTAATCTCACAGAATAATTGAAATAATCATACTTTAGGAATTTGTAAGAAACATGGAAACATGACATAAGTAGATCTAAAACATCTTTGGCCTCTAATGGGGAGCCTAACTTTAAAACGTAAGAATAGATCATCATCAAACATTGCCCTTGCATTAACATCAAAGGATCCCAAGAGGTAAAGTCTTTCAAAGAGGGCTTAGTCTAACATTACAACATCATAGACATTTTCATGAATTTAATACATCCTTCGAAAGCCCAAAATCATCATAAAGTTACATGACTCATAAATCATACAATAGATTATCAATAACTTTAAGAATCCTTCAAAAGACATTCTATCAAACACTTGGTGAGTATGCAATGCTAGTTCAAAATCATGCAATTTAAGAGTGAGTTAATATGACAAAACTCAATGTAAATCAACCCACCATCATATTGTAAAACTCTCATGTAAGATACCTTGAAATCCATCACCAAATCTCATAACAGATCATAGTTTCATAGCTCAGAACATACATAGTCTTAATAGACGAAACTAACTCATAGTATAAGCTTGAGATAAATAGACATGCATATTGAATCATATTTCACAGACCTGAACGTACTTCATTCTTATAATCCATAATAAAAGATACCCATAGGTAATACAACTTGAAAATATGCAATTTTCATAAGATAGGAAGATTAGACTTCATGGGTGAAAGGACCCAATGGATGAAATCCACATACCTTAAACTTGGGTATTTTTGATGTAGATTTGAAGGATAGTTGAAGCTTTGAATGGATTTCTTGAGATTTGGAATTAAGCTTGAGATACTTGAATTTAGATGAAATATTTGGTTAAGTGTTGGAGAGGGTTCTGAAGGGGTCTGGAGTGATATAGAGTTGAAAAATAGCCAAGTATAGGTGTTTTTATGCATAAGTAGGCATGGGGCCAAGACCCCTATGTTTTGGACTAAAACTAAAAAATCAAGAAAGTGCAAATACTACTCTGGTACAGGTCCACCGTGGAGTGTCATGGACCCATATTATTTTCAAAAACTTTTGCGAAAATTATTTTTCACTATGGGTCTCCTAAAATCTGGGTTGTACTCATTTTCCACTCAAGTTCTCTCCTTAATCAAGAATATAAAGTCAGATTTTCAATATCACATATGTATTTTGAGATATATAGAAATTAAAATTCTGGGCATTTTCGGGGCATTTTTGGGGCGTTTCACCATCTTATCAATGTCTTGGAATAACAACGATAGCGATGAAGTTCTAGCTTTTTGACCTCATAGCTTCCCAGAAGTTGTTTGATCACCAATTGAGAGTCACCATAGACTTGCAATTGTAATTACTTCATGTAAACATCCATTTTGAGTCCAAGTATTAATGCTTGATACTTTGCGATATTATTGGAGCAACACTATTATAAAGTAAAAGGGAATGGTAGGACCTCTCCTTGTGAAGTAACATTCTTACACTTGCACCAGCTCCACCACGATATGTAGCCCCATCAAAGTATATTTTCAGGAGGTTAAATCTCGATGGCCAACACATCTTCATCGAGAATCTCATCATTCAATTCCCAATCTTCTGGTATAGGATGGTCTACCAAAAAAAGCTGTTAATACTTATCCCTTCATAGCCTTTTAAGGGATGTACACAATCTCAAATTGTTGAAACTGAAGGTACCATCTTGCTAGTAGGTCACTAAGGACTGGTTTTGACATAATAAATTTTATAGTATTTACCCTAGAAATAAGATGATGACATGAGCTTGAAAATAGTGCTTTATTTTTTGAATTGAAATAACTAGTGCCAGACATAACTTTTTGATTGGTGAATTATTTAGCTCATTTGGTGTCATCATCCTGCTCAAGTAATAATAGGAATTTTCTTTGTCATTACTATTTTCTTGAGCTAGTAAGGCTCCTATGGACCTTTCTTATGCCGTAACGTAAAGTATCAATGGATTTCAGGTATAGGAGCCCCTAGAACTGGAGGTTTCTCCAGATACACTTTGATACTTTCAAAGGCTTTGCTATATGTTTGATCCCACTTGAAAGGGACCCTTTCTTAATGAGATGACTAAATGGTTAGCATCTTCCAGCTAGATTCGATATGAATCTCCTCAAGTAGGCTAACCTTCCCTGAAGACTTTTCAACTCATGAATGTTTTGAGGATTAGGAATCCTCAAAATTGCATCAACTTTGGTTTGATCAATCTCAATTCCTCGATGTCGCACAATGAATCCAAGAAAATTTCCAGAAGTGACCCCATTTTAATGGATTCATCCGCAGCTAATATCTTCAAAACAACTCAAACACCATTCTTAAGTATTTCAAATGGTCGCTCCTCCTTTTTGACTTCACCACCAAGTCATTAACATAACACTCGATATTTTTATGGAGTAAGTCATCAAATATATTTTGCATATAACTTTGATATGTGGCAGCAGCATTCTTTGAACCAAATGCATTACTTTGTAGCAATAAATACATTTAAGTATGTGAAATATTACGAGTTCTTCATCCTTCAGTGACATTTGGATTTGGTTATAGCTAGAAGAACCATCCATGAATGACATTGCCTTATAACTAGTCATAGCATCAATTATTAGCTATGGAATGGGTAATGGGAACTCATCTTTAGGGCATGCATTATTGAGGTCTCTAAAGTCAACACAAACTCGAATTCGGCCATTTCTTCCTCACGGGAACAATGCTTGAAATCCATGTAGGGCATTTAACTTCATGAATGAAGCCTACCTCAAAGCATTTGTTAACTTCTTTCTCAATCAATGGAACCAAATATGGCCTAAAACATCTTTGAGCCTTCTTGACAGGATGAGTGTTGTGCTTGACTGCCAATTGATAGACTACTATTTTAGAATTTAAGCCAGGGATTTCTTTATAGATCCAAGCAAAGACATTACTATTTTCTTTGAGTATATTCATATAAGCCACTTCTTCATAAGCTTCTAGAAAATCACTCAAGTAAGTTGGCCTCAGATCTTCGTCAGTGCTTTAGGTTAAATTCTTTTAAGGGATTTGTCATTATCTTCACTCCTTCTTCAAATTCTAGTGGGGCCTCTTTAGCATTCTCCTCTTCTTGTGGATCATTGTCATTAATAGATTTATGATTGTACCAAACAATGCCTCCTAACTCTTCATCAATTTTTTATTTGACAGGGGGTATCATTCTCAATCTAAGTTGTCATATGGCATGAGGATCCTACACTTTCTTCATCCTCCTCAAGCTCTTTAGTGTAAATCACAGTGTGAACCTTTGCCTTTAGCATCTCTTTAACGAAACTATGAGTTCCACCCATTGCTTTATCCTAGAAGGAATTACACTTATGAAATCCTTTTGGATCATAGATGAAATAAGTCGTTACTTTTAGTTAACTTCTTTATGCTTGTTATTCCTCTTCTTTAATGGACCCAACCTTCCAAACACAGAAGTTCTTCCAGCAGGTTGTCCGAGTCAATCAAAGACAAAAGGCCTTTTATTAGAAGAAGCATACTCATCTTCTACAATAATATAGTTATTGCTTGCTGATGTGCTACCAAAATACAATGCTTTTAATGCTTAAAACTTGGAACTTTATGTGTTCTTAGTGTGATATTAGTGGGTTTTATGTGTTTTTGTATTTATCTTTGTAGGTTTACAAGTTGGCCATGATATTGGGGAAACTTACAAAAGTTGTAGATTTATTGTTATATGAGACACTGTATAGGCCATAGACCATTCTATGAGCCATAGGGAGGTTTTGTAAGGGATTATAGTGAGGGGATAAGTTTCTGAAGTTAATTCTATGAATATGCAGATAAGTCATTGAAAAGTTTACGAGTCGTAGAAGATATTTTGTGCCTTGAGGATCAGAGAATAAAGACTTTCTAAAGTTCATCAATTGAGATCCCTTTACGGGTCATAAACGATTTTGCGAGTAATAAAGGGGTGTCATAAAGAGGAAATCTATTTTTTTGCAATCATGTACGAGACCCCAATTATGGGTTATAAACTTTAATACGAGGCCATAAAGACTTTTCGTGAGGTGTGCCGACCAGTTCTCCTAAATCATTTAGGATTTGAATTTTAGTTATTATAAATAGGTCTTTTAGGTTATTTTTCACAAGTTCTAATTAGTTTTTATAAGTTTTAGCCTAGTACTCAGAGTACTCAATATTTTGAGACAGAAAATTTTAAGAGAGTCTTTGAGACACTTGTGGTTGAATTTGATCTTAAAGCTTGTGATTCTTATTGACATTGGATTGCTTGTTCTTAAATCTATTATGTAAGTGCTCTATTATGTCTTCTCAATTCATAATCTCTTCATCTACACATAGCATGATTACCTAAAATCCACAACTAAAGTTGTGGAACCATGAAGAACTAATAAATTAAAACTAAATAATTCACAATTCTTGAAAGGTGTATATACATGTTTTAATTAAGTCTCTTCATTTTGCATGTTTTGTAGTGGTGGCCAATATCAGAACTCGCCTAGTGTTACTGAATGGACCAAGGTAGTAATAAATAGAAAAAGAGATGAATTAATAGTATTTGATTGATGTGTTCTCGTCTAATCAACCATCCTAGGCCAAGGGGTGGTTGTACTGGGACTAATAGGTAATGGTTAGTAATGTACATTATGGATATGGGTTAAGTCACATAGTGAAATTCACCACTCACCTTTGACCAAAGGGCTTGGTGAACTTAAATTACTGTCCTGCATGTTATACACTAGACAAAATTAAGTTATCCGGTGATACTGAGGTGGGGAATCATAAGGAACACAATACCTTAGTTACTCTCCATTATTGATTTTTCTCTTGTAATAGTTAGTTTTATTTTCTTATTGATTATTGCAAACCACCCCCCTCTTTGGGGAATTGAGTTAGGTAATTATTCAGATTGCAAATTGGTGAATTTTTTGAGTCTATGTATTCGTTGTGGGATCGACCCGAACCTCTGTTAGGTTCTATATCTTAACATTGACCATTTTATCCTCTAACAAAGAGGTGTAACTACAGTGACATCAAGATTTTTGTGCCATTGCTGGGGAATATGGCTAGACATAGTGAATTCATTAGTAAATCGAGTGTTAATCCTTAGTTCCCTTATTTTTCTTTTATTTGTTATTTTTGGTTCTTCTTAGGGTGTAGGTGTATTGTATTCCCAACACTCAGAGTCAAGGCAATCCACTAACTCCGTTTGATCCAGATATCCACAGAATGCTAAGGAGAATGGCCCAAGAAAGCACTAACAGCACAGTCAATGCAACCCTAATAGGAATAACAATGCGGACATTGGTAATAAGAACCCAACCCCTTTGGTGGGACATTCCATAACCTTAAGATTCCAATACTTACCAGTTGAATCAATATAGCTTGAATCCTATGGCTATAGAGGTGACTGGAGCTATTGTGTTGCCACTACTATTGGCATACACAAAGTTCATAGTCTCTAGTGGGTTACTTCAGATACTGTAGAACCATGGGCTACTTGCGGGCTTACCATCAGAGGATCCACACAGACACCTATACAGCATTGTATTTATCTGTAAGAGTGTGATGGGAACACAGAATTTGTTTATAGATGCTGTGGGACTTTGTGTCTTCCCATTGTCTCTCATGGGCAATGCTACATTATAGATATCTGATCTCTCACAGAGTTCAATCACTAGTTGGGAAGACTTGCAAAAGGCCTTTCTAGAGAGGTACTTCCCTAGATCGAAGAAGCTCAAGTTGAAGGACCAGATTAACAACATCAAGCAACTTCTTGGTGATTCAATAAGTACTACTTGGGAGCAGTTCACAAAATGTCTGAGGAGCTTCTCTAACCACAAAATAGTTGATAAAGCCTTGGTGGAGATTTTCTACCATGCCTTTGGTGATAACAGTCAACCCTGTGCTGACAGGCATGTTTCCAGATCAACCATTTGCAAGGATTACAGAGCAAATGGAAAAAGTGGTCAAGTCAAATTGTGCATTAGTGCAACGGGATAAAGCATCCACAAAGAGTTAATGTGTTGTTAGTGTGGGTATAGAGAAAGCTAAAATTAATGAAGAAATCATCGAAAAGCTTGCTCAAATTCGCACATGTATGGAGGTGAAGATGAAGTAGAGCCAAGAGAGAGTGAATGCAGTAGTTCATCAGCCTACACATGCACCAAGGTATGAGGTGCCACAATATGATGAGGATTCTTGTTTTGTTGTTGATTAGATGGGAGGTTTCTGGACTAACGCCTAAGGGTCCAATTAGGACTATTGGTGCCAAGATCAAGGAAACCAAGGTCTAAACTTTGGTAGAGATAGAGCTTAAAGGGACAACCGTGCAGGTTATTATGATAGGAACAGGGGTCTAGATGCAGATTAGGGTCGCAAAGAAGGCTTCAAAAGTGGTCCTTATGTGCCACTACACAAACGCAACACAAGTGCAAGTAATTCTAGAATTGAAGAGATATTTGATCACCTATTGAAGAAGGCTAAGATGCAAGATGAGACTCTAAGGGCATGAAATCAGAGATTTCAAGTATTAATCAGAAAATAGAGTCTCACTCTGTGGCTATCAAACAGCTAGAACAATAGTTTAGTCAAGTATCGACTCAACTAAATCAGCATCAAATGGGTATACTGCCTAGCAATATAGTGCAAAATCCTAAAAATGAAAGGCAGTGTCTGGCGTTCACTACTAGGGGTGGCAAGAGAAGTATTGATCCTCACATGCCGGTTGATATAAAAGATGATCGAGAGGAGATTGTTATGGCAAAGAATGCGAATGAAGGTAATAATTGTCAGAAGGATAGGGTGAGTGAAGCTACTGATACAGTACAAAGGTTGAAGCCCATTCCTAGGCCTCCTCCTCCCTTCCCTTAGAGAATCAAAAAGAAGGAGGAGGAAGACCAGTTCAAGCACTTTCTCTCTAGGCTAAAGCAGATCTCCATCAATATCCCTCTTATCGAGGCATTAGAAAATATGCCAGGCTATGCATCGTATATGAAGGACTTGGTCCCCAAAAAATGCACTATGAGTTAGGAGTTTTCTCAAGAACTTCAACATTGTAGTGCTATTGCTACGAGGTCTTTTGTTCAGAAGCATGAATACCCAGGTGCTTTAACCATACCCTGGACCATTGGACATGTAGAGTTCGTAAACGCACTATATAATCTAGGTGTCATCATAAATCTGATGGCCCTGCAATGGCTCCAAAAAGTATCTGAAAACGTGCCTCAAAATTCCTGAAATTTTAAATTCCATATATCTCAAAATCTGTTTGATATTTCAAAAATATGACTTTATATTCTTGTTCAGAGCGTTAAAATTAGGTGAAAAAGGCTCTAACCCTGATTTACAAGCAAAAGATTAGCAATTATAAAATTCCAAGAATGTAATTTCCATTGGCGAATCTGCATCACAGTGTAAAAAGTGGACTATTTTTTAAGTTCGGTCAGGGACTTCTATGTCCTGGGCCTAAGTGTTCCAAAATGTGTTTTTACCCATACTTAGCTAAATTTCACCCTCATATCATCCTAAACATTTCCCAATACTCACTCAAACACTTAGTCATATTTTCACTCCCCAAACTCAGGTCCCAAACACTCATCCCAAGCTAAGGTTCTCCTTCAAGGTTCTCCTATAAGCTTCAAGTCTCCATCTCTAATCTTCACCAAGTTCATCTCTAAGCTAAGGTATGTGAGTTTCTTTCATTGATTAAATTCTCCCATGATACCCAAGCCTCCTTTTACTCAAATTGCATGATTTAAAGTTGATTTATAAATAGATCTTGATTATTATGAAATTTACTACACACTATGTTAAAGCTATGTAAAGTTGTGACTGTTTGGATATATTTTGAGCTATAAATCTTTGATCTATTATATGATTTGGTGAGGGATTTTGATGTTTATTACTCGACAAAGGTGTTGATTGATAGTTTGAAAATGGATTTTCTTGCATGATTTCGTCTCTATAGTTTATGATTTTATACTACCATTACACACCCTCTAAGTATTTGATAAAATATCCGGATGTGGTTTCTTGAGGAATTGAAGACCCAAAGCATGAGATATGATAATATTGACTATATGATGATGAAATGAGCTTATGTATATGATAAATTGTATATAAAGTATTGCATTAGACCATGCCGAATCTGGGGGGACTAAGAACCTGGATAACCTAGATGGGGGTTTGTACTCATCAAACTAGGGAAGGGCTTATACTTCTCCAACTAATGATAGGGCGGCATCATCATTAACCTCGATGGGGGTTTGCACTAATAAACCTAGGGAAGGGTTTGTACTTCTCCACCAAGGTGTAGGGTGACATTATCACCAACCTAGATGAGGGTTCGTACTCGTCCACCTAAGTGATAGGGCGGGATCATCACTAACCTACCAAAGGATTGTACTTTGGAAATCTAGCTTGGTCTCTTCTACACATATGATATTCTATATGAGCATGAGTTATTTAAGCATGTTTTACTTATGCATTGATCATACATGTCATATTTTTATGGTATACCTATTGTATATCATTATCCATTTTGATTATGATGCTTAATTCTTGTTTGCATTGCATCCTACATACTTGTACATTCAAACACACTAACGCATACTCAATGCCTACATTATATCACCATGTAGGAACTGGTGCCCAAGTTGATCATCATTATCCTCTACGTGGCTATTTCGGTGCTACTCAAGCTAGTTGGTGAGTCCTCCACTTCAGGAATCTTAATATATGTTTCTGCAATTACGTATTGAGACATTCTTCTTTATTGTCTATTTTGTCAATGAGGGTGATCCTGGTTACTTTGTCTTGGCCCCCGCTCTTATCTATGCACTAAAGATATTTGTTGGACATGTTATATATCTATTATATGCACTTGACTCTTGTCTCTTGATTTTGATGATATGGAATTATTTTACCTTAGCCTGATTTTCCCATTCTTTTAGCTCTTGATGCTTGATTTATTGCTTCCGTGACCAAGAATGTGTAATGATTCTCTAAGGGGCTTGCTTGGGGTCCCTTCGACTTCCCCTTATGTCATGTCATGCCTAAGCCTTAGGCTTGGATCATGACAAACTTGGTATTAGAGCACTAGGTTGATATATCCTCAGAGTCTAACACACCATTATCGATTAGAGTCCTATTCATGGTTATGAAGAGCACCATGACTATGAATAGTAGGCTACGAGACATTTTAGAAAATATTCCCCTTCTTCATGTTCTAAGTCATGCTATAGAATTGTGGTAAGTTTTTCCCCCTAACAATAGTTCTTTGCTATGCTAGATTATGCCAAACACTCGAGGAAGAAAGGCCCCAACTCCTGAGGAGCAACCTAGCAATGGTGAGCTCCTGGATGCTCTCACTATGCTTGCCCAAGTTATGGCTAACCAAGTCAATCAAGGGCCCAAGCCCCTCATGCTACTACCCTAAGAGCGAGAGTAAGGGGCTTCATGAGAATGAATCCTTCGGTGTGCTATGGGTCAAAGGTGGATGAAGATCCACAAGAGTTTATTGATGAGATCTATAAAGTCTTAAATATCATGGGTGTTGATCCAAATGAAAAAGCGCAGTTGACAACTTACCAACTCAAAGGGGTAGCTTAAATATGGTATGATCAATGGAAGGATGACAAGGGGTTGGTAATGTGGTGCTTTGGGAGGAGTTAAAATTTGCTTTACTTAATCCGCTTTTCCCTCTTGAGCTTAGGGAAGCTAAGTTGGTGGAGTTTATGAACTGGAAACAAGGTGCTATAAGTGTGAGAGAGTGTGTCCTCAAGTTTAATCAACATTCAAAATATGCTCCTCATTTGGTGACCGATATTAGATCTGGGATGAACAAGTTTGTGATGGGGGTCTCTGACTTGGTAAGTGAAGAATATTGACATTCCATACTAATTAGTGACATGGACTTATCTTGATTGATGACCTATGTGAGCAAATGGAGGAGGAGAAATAGAGGAACAGAAGGGGGCATGAAACCAAGAGGACCCATCTTGGGGGTAAGTTCCCAAGAGGTGGCCAGTTCCATCAAGGCCAAATGTCTTATCATGCTACTAATAGGGGGTTTTCCAATAACCTCCCTAGGTCTTAAGGTGTTGGTGTTGTGGCTCCTACTGATGTGTGTCCTACATATGAGAAGTGCCATAGGGGCCCATGTTCGAAGGGTTCTAATGCATGCTTCGATTGTGGGGAGATTGGTCACAAAGGATGGATTGTCCAGAAAATCATGGCAAGGATCAGGGTGCAAATGCAATTCAATTGGGGAGAGGTGATCCTCAAGGTGATACCTTAAGGCACAATCAATTTTATGCTCTAAATGAGAGCCAAGGGGTTGGTGAGGTCCCCAATGTTGTTATCAGTATGTTGAAAATCTTTGACTTTGATGAGTATGCTTTGATTAATCCAGGTTCCACTCTCTCCTTTGTTACCGCTTTTGTTACTGAAAAGTTTCATGTTGTCCCTGAGTTATTGCATGAGTCATATGAAGTGTCTACTAGTATTGGTGTCTCTATTGTTGCTAGGAAAGTTTATAGAAGTTATCCTTTTTGCATTTTGCATAAGTTGTTGCCTTATGATCTTGTTGAATTAGACATGGTGGAGTTTGATGTCATTCTTGGAATGGATTGGTTCCATTCCTACTACATTTCTATTGATTTTAGAACCCATAGGATAAAGTTTCAATTCCCAAATGAATCCGTCCTTGAATAGGAAAGTCAAGATGTGGTGGTCAAGAGTAGATTTTTTATCCATTAGAGCTCGTCAGTTGATCTCTAAGGGGTGTCTATACAATATTGTGAGGGTTAAAGATGTGAAATCTAAAGTCCCTTTTATAGAGTCAATTCTGGTTGTTAATGAGTTTCTTGATATCTTTCCAAATGACCTTCCCGGTGTCCCTCCCAAAAGGGAGATAGACTTTGGCAGAGACCTCCTTCCCATTACTCAACCTATCTTCGTTCCCCCTTACCATATGGCTCTGGCAGAATTGAAAGAGTTAAAGGAGTAATTGAAAATTTGTTGGAGAAGGGATTTATTAGACCTAGTTGTCACCTTGGGGAGCCCTGATGTTGTTTGTGAAAAAAGAAAGACGGAGCACCTAGAATGTGTATTGACTAAAGGCAACTCAATAGGGTCACCATAAACAATAGATATCCTCTTCCAAGGATTGATGACTTGTTTGACCAATTGCAAGGGACTAGCTTCTTCTCTAAGATTGATCTTCGGTCCGGGCATTCATCAAGTAAGGATGAGGGAGTGTGATATTCCTAAGACGGCCTTCCAAACTAGAAATAGGCATGATGAGTTTGGTGTGATGTCATTTGGGTTGACCAATGATGAATAGGGTCTTCAAACCCTACCTTTATTCCTCTGTTGTTGTCTTCATTGATGACATTTTGATCTACTCACATTGTAGGGAGGAGCATATGGGTCATTTGAGGGTTGTATTGGAAAGGTTGAGTGAGGAGAGATTGTATGGTAAATATGACAAGTGTGAATTTTTATTGAAGGAGGTTGCATTATTGTGTCATGTGGTGTTAGGGGATGGTATAAAAGTGGACCCTAAGAAAATCAATGTGATTAGGAATGGCCTAGACCATTGACCCTGTTGTATATTAGGAGCTTTTTGGTCCTTGTGGGTTACTAAAGAAGATTTGTGAATGGGTTCTCCTCCATTGCTTCACCTATGACAAAATTGACTCAAAAGAAGGTAAGTTTATATGGACTAATGAATGTGAGAGAAGCTTCCAAACATTTAAGGACAGGCTTGTGTCCGTTCCTATATTCTCACTACCAAATGGGCTTAAGGGTTTTGATATGTATTGTGATCAATCTAGAGTTGGTTTGGGTTGTGTGCTAATGCAAAATGGTAAGGTCATAGCCTACACTTCTAGATAACTAAAAGTGAATGAAAAGAATAACCCCTCTCATGATCTTGAATTGGCCGTTGTTGTGTTTGCATTAAAGATTTGGCGTCATGACATGTATGGGGTGCACGTTGATATTTTCATCGATAATAACCTCCAATATGTCTTCACTCAAAAAGATCTGAACTTGAGACAAATAAGGTGGCTAGAACTTCTTAAAGATTATGACATGAGTGTGCATTATCATCCGGGTAAGGCAAATATGGTGGCAGACGCGTTGAGTAGGGTGTCTATAGCCTAGCCCATGTTGATGGTGGTGATAGTAAGATTCCTACTTGGAAATGGGAGGTGATTAATATAGATTTTGTGGATGGGTTACCTATGACTAGAAAAGGTTTTGATTCCTTTCATGTGGTGGTTGATAGGATGACGAAATTGGCTTACTTTCTACCGGTTAAGACCACATATGGGGCTGAAGAGTATGCAACATTGTACATCCATGAGATAGTAAGGTTGCATGGGATTCCTTTGTCCATAATATTGGATTGTGGTTCATAATTCACTTTACACTTTTGGAGGTCTTTTAAAAGGGGTCTTGGTACAATTGTTCACCTTAGTACGGCCTTCCACCCTCAAAAGGATGGCCAAGCCGAAGGACAATTCAAACCCTTGAAGATATTCTTAGGGCATGTATATTAGAGTTGAGGGGTAGTTGGGATGACCATCTCTTTTATTGAGTTTACCTACAACAATATCTATCACTCAAGTATCGGTATGGCTCCTTTTGAGGCTCTTTATGGGAGATGTTATAAATCACCAGTTGATTGGTTTGAGGTTGGAAAGGTTGATTTATTAGACCGGATCTGGTTATGGAGGCTCTTGAGAAGGTTAGAATGATTAGGGAAAGGTTGAGAATAGCCCAAAGTCATCAAAAATCTTATGCCGATGTGAGAAGAAGAGACGTTGAATTCAAAGTGGGTGATTGGGTTTATTTAAAAGTTTCTCTAATGAAAGGTGTGGCCTATTTTGGTAAAAAAGGTAAGTTGATCCATGATATGTTGGTCCTTATGTGGTGATAAAGAGGGTTGGCAAGGTAGCTTATGAGTTGAAGTTGCCTAGTGAAATGAATTTGGTTCATCAAGTGTTTCATGTCTGTATGTTGAGGAAAGTGTTGGAGATCATAATGCTCTTATGCCTCTTGATGTTATGGGTGTTTTTGAGGAGAACTTAACTTATGAGGAGGTTCCAGTTCAGATTTTGGATAGGTAAGTGAAGAGATTGAGAAACAAGGAGGTAGCATCTGTTAAGGTCCTTTGGAGGAACCAACAAATCGAAAGTGCTACTTGGGATACCGAAGCGGACATGCAAAAGTAATATCCTTATATTTTACACTCCACTCAAGCCTAAGGTACTAATTCTAAGTCCACTATGTGATCTTAAGTCTTATGTCTCTACCCATATGTCATTCATATGCATTCATGTTTAAGTTGGCAAGTTATGATGATTTTACACTTATGTAGAGATGTTGAAAATGGTGTTTTAAATGTTATGTTGCATTTAGGTTGGGGCTTGTTTTTTTATGGTCATTCTTGTCTTGTACGTCTCTTTTACATTAGGAGACGAATGTTCCCAAGGGGTAGATATTGAAACGTCCCCAAAAAGTGCCCGAAATCCTGGCTCGAAATGCCTTGAATTTTAAATTCCATATATATCAAAATTCATTTGAAATTTTGAAACTTTGGCTTCATATTCTTGTGCAGGAGGTCAAAATTAGGTGAAAAAGATTCTAACCCCGATTTAAGAGTGAGATTAGCAATTATGAAATTCCAAGAATGCAATTTCCAGTGGTAAATCCAATGTAAAAAGTGGACTGTTTTTTTTAGTTCGGTCCAAGATTTTAAATCTTGGACCTAAGTGTTCCCAAATATGTTTTTACCCATACTTAGCCAAATTTTACCCTTATATCATCCTAAATACTTTTCAATACTCACTCAAACACTTAGTCACATTTTCACTCCCCAAATTCAAGACCCAAACCCTCATCCCAAACTAAGATTCTCCTTCAAGGTTCTCCTTCAATCTTCAAGTCTCCATCTCCAATCATCTCCAAGTTCATCTCCAAGCTAAGGTATCTGGGTTTCTTTCATTGGTTCCTTTCACCCATGAAACCCAAGCCTCCTTTTACTCAAATTGCATGATTTAAAGTTGATTTACAAATGGGTTTTGATTATTATGAAATTTATTGCACACTATGTTAAAGCTATGTAAAGTTGTGGTTGTTTGTCTATATTTTGAGCTATAAATCTTTGATCTATTGTAAGATTTGGTGAGGGATTTTGATTTATATTGCTTGACCAAGGTGTTGATTGATGGTTTTACAATGGATTTTATTGCATGATTTTATCTCTATATTTCATGGTTTTATACTAGCATTACACATCCTCTAAGTGTTTGATAAAATATCCGGATGTGGTTTCTTAAGGAGTTGAAGGCCCAAAGCATGAGATATGATGAAGGCCCAAAGCATGAGATATGATATGATTGACTATATGATGATGAAATGAGCTTATGTATATGATAAATTATATATAAAGTGTTGCATTAGACCATGCCCAATCCGGAGGGACTAAGTGTCATGCCCAAAATCCTATTAAGGTAGATTGGCACCCGTTGCCAATAAGGCTTGAGAGAACCAACCTATATCTATGCACTTTCTATGCATATTATAAGTAATTTCTAAGTTCAACATGCCTTTAAGAAACTAAACAGCAATAACAAGCCAAAAGAAAATGTATATGGCTAGGCCATTAGGGCCAAGGTGTCTAGAGTACGAGATATGACTACAATTTAATTTACATAGTCTACAAAGCCTCTAAATAAGGAAAAACATCTTATAAAAGTTGGGATAGGCCCCACCTTGACTAACTGTACCATATAAAAAATACAAGATCCAGATACGTAAAGCTCCGAACCAACCTGGAGCTTGGTAATAGCAGTTGGAGATCTTGTACTTCTACTGGGGAGATCTATTAGCACTTGTACCTGCAGCTTGAAATGCAAGTCCCCTGTGAGGGACATCAATATGGGATAATGTACTGAATATGTAAGGTAGTAAATACTGTATATAAAGTAATAACTCAAATAAAACTATGCACTGGTGTAGGATAGAAGACCACCCTTAGTCATATTATGAGATCATGTACTTTATGTTCTTTTTATTAGTTTATCTTTAATGTATAATCTGTGCATAGCATGTAATACAAATGACCAGTTGATTAGTGATAAATCTATATTGGATCGTCCCTAGCTTGGCTTTTCCTTTCACCCCTTGGGCTACCCCCCATGATAGGATCGACCTTGGCTAGGTGATTCTTCCACCCCTCGGGTTACCACCCATCCACAAGCAATATACTTTACTTTATCTTTCAATTACCTTTGAGATGATTTTTTTGATAGTCGTAATATTGGAGTTGTAGGACTGTAACTACAACATATGACATGTAAATAATCACAAAAGACAACACCATAATGAAAGGAGTAAGTTACACAAATAATGAGAAGCATAGGAGGTAGAACAACACATGAACTTTATTCAGTAGAACAAACTCATGTATCTTTCTATCCAAGTATGTATACAGATTTAAAGGTGACTACGTATGGGAGCTTATGAATATTTTAGAGAGTTGATACATAGCTAATAGTTGTGTTGGAGTCGTGTAAGTGCCTTTATGTGCCAAGGAGGAATCTATGTTTCATGCCAAATAATACAAAATCAAGTAGTCTTAGATACCTCGCTGTATGACCTGGATATTACCTCGAGATAACCATCCCTTCCTTCAAATATTTATCTACAACATAGTAGGTGATAAAACTAGAATTAGCAACCAATAGATATATCTTGGTTGCCCAATCTCATAAAAAACAACATGCAGGCAGCAAGTGGATAATTATAAACCTGAGCGTATTCTTTCAACCTTTCCGTCCCTACTCGTATTTTCTAATACAAATTTCATATACATATCATGTGCAGCCTATTTCATTGCCATAACATTCTTATAATAGCCCGCAAAGCACAAAACATAACAATTCTACGCAACATACAAATAGGCGGCATAACGTTATATTCGTTCACTACATTTCAACGTGACAGTACCAAACCTATTCCAACTTTAATCAAATAGTCCCCACTATGTATACACTAAAACTAGTCCTACAGTATTTCAAAAATAGTCCTCAAAATAGGTGGAGGACGTGAGATCATAGTCCTCAATCAATCAGCCCATAAGTTCCTATTACAAATACAATTACGATATCACACAAGTACTCACTTTTGCGGACTATTAAAATGGTGCAGAAGCATTTCTACATCATTATAGAACCAATACTCATTAATACTAGTATACTCCCTTCATAATCAATCCAACTAAAAGAGAAAAGCTTTCAAATAGGCAAGAAAAATGTACAACAACTTTTGCAACAGTTGTTGTCCAACAATTTTAGCATAAACATAACAAATATAGTCTTTTGTTTTTCATAAGAAAACCACACTAAACACATAAGTAAACTTACTTACCATTACCTTCAAGGTGTAGAGTTTCTCTAAGAACCCTAAAAATCTCCTTGTGGCTGGTTTGTTAGGTTAAGAAAGTGTAGAAAAGCTGATTTTTTTCCAAGTTAAGAATGACTTAAAGGTGCTACTTGTAAGCCTTTTCAAAGGAGCCTTTGGCCGAATTTCTAATGTGGTTTAAGCCTCACATTATCAATGTGGGATGCAGCAACTTGGCCCTCATACTTGGCTTGTTTGGGGTCTCTTTGGTTCCCTTTGTGTCATGTCACGTCTAGGCCCTAGGCTTGGGTCATTAAAGCCCTAGCTTGTGGTTTACAAGAAGCTTGGATTGAGAGTCCCTACTCAAACTGCCATGCAGTTGTTGATAGTGGATCGCATGGTGAAGAAGCCTATGCAGATGTTATATGACATATTGGTAAAAGTTGTGAAGTTCATACTCCCTATAAACTTTATGATCCTAGATTGTAAAGTTGACTTCGGTGTCCTAATCATCTTGGGAAGACCATTCCTACCCACTAGACGAGTCCTACTGGATATTGATGCTGGTTAACTAATGTTTAAACTAAATGATAAAGAAGTCATCTTCGATATTCGTCAGTCTATGAAGCATCGAAATGAGTTCAAGAGTAAAGTTTGGGTAATTGGCAAAGTATGAGTAAGCAATTAGCCTAAGTCATGCCGCGACAATAAATCAGGCGCTACTTATGAGGCAACCCAAGGTTTTTCATGTAATAGCAGAGTTACAGGTTTATTTTCAGTTTTTTGGATTCACAGGTAGTTTATTTTATTGTGCTTTTTATTGTAATTTTGGATATTGGGCTAGTTACATATAGGGTAACAGTGTATTTTATGATGAGTATGCAGGTACATGACTAAGTTTGCCAGTTTGGCTGAGAAGTGCATCATTTGAGTCTTTACGTCTGTGTTTATAGGTCATAAATCACTTTACAACACGTACCCCACCTCATAGAGAATTTCAGTAAGCAGGAAATTACACACTCCTGTCCACGAGCCAACTTTATGATTTGAAGATCAAACTATGAGTCGTGAATGTGGCTCGTGGACCCCAAGTAAGTTTTTTGGAAATTTTGCTAAGTGTTGTGGGTTCTAAGACCAACTTTACAAGCCATAAAATCTTTTACGACTTGTAGACCAGTCCATAATGCCTAGTCTTGAAAAACTAGGGTTTGGTTGTTCTACAAAACCATTATTTATGAGCTGTAAGATCCTTTACGGCCTGTAATTGGGGGTTTTTATATCGCCCAGGCCCAGTAATTTTAGTTGACCCGGTAAATATAAATAGAGGGGTCAAATTATTTTGACCTTATAATCAACCTAATTTACAAAATTAACTCAACCTACCCTACACCCTCAAACTTTCGATCACCTCCGTCCACTGTCAATCAATTTTCAGCAAGAATTTTGGTAGCCTAGGTTTTTTTTTCTAGTTGCCTCCTTCATCTTCTTCACTTTAATCTCAATTCTTGGTAAGTTCTCAATTTAATTAACACCTATAATTTGCCTTGTTTGAAAGATTAAGTTGAAAGTCTTATGGGGTAGGGTGTTTTGACACACAATCCTTGTTTGAATTTGAATTATGTTACTTAAAAAAAGGTTGACCATATTTGAATTGTTATTTATGTCCTAAAATGGGTAATTTGGCCTTATGGAATGTTAATTGTTGGTGCCTATTTAGTCACTCATCATATGTGATTGAATGATTGTGTTTGTGAATTGGTGAATGATGTCATAGGCACATGATCTTGTTTGAATCAATTAGAAATGGTTAGAATCATAGGATAGTCCTTGTTTAATCACTTTCGATGGGGTGTATGTATGAAGAAGATGTTGGGGGTAAGGGTTGTAATATTAGACTCATGTGGGTGCATGTGTTTTGCTTAAATGCTGATAATTGATTCATTGAAAAAGTCATTGGGTCCATGTGATAAACTTATAAACTCAGGTGACTAAGTTTTCTAGTTCATGAGTGACTTTTCTGGCCCGTGGAGCAATCCATGAGTCGTAATTTCCCCTCGTGTAAAATTTCAAAAACTTGATATTTCTGAATGTCCATTAGACAAAACCTTCTATGAGTCATAGATTACTTTACGGGTCATAGATAGGTCTCGTAGACCCCTGCCTGAAATTAGTTACTCATTGGAAATCTTTACGATCTAGTCTACAACTTGTAAACCACTTTACAAGTCGTACCTAGCCTCATAGACTTTTCCAGTAACAAAGATTGTTTGGACCACTGGTTTACAAAGGCTACGGCCCGTAAAGGTGCTTTTGTCGGATCCTCTTGCAAGTGAACTCATATGATTATTTGCATTCTAATTCCTGATTTGTGAGGCTAACCATGGTGTGTATATGTCAATGTTTCAGGTACTATGGCCCCAAAGGCCAAACACGCTGAGATCCAGGCTATGATGAGGAGGCTCAGGGATGAACCTTCAGATGATGAGTAGACCACTCAACTAAGTAGTTCACTAGAGGTCCTAGATATCACACTGGACCCAAAGGATGTTATACCACAGACTAGAGCCCCTACTATAGCTGGATGTACTCAGGCTCCTATTGCTCGCTCTCGTCTGTCTAAGAAGGGAGGAAGTGATGAGAGTGGTTTACCACAAATGACTCTATTTGGATAGGAGTCCAGCTTTAAGGAAGCTCTGAGGACAGATTAGAGGTGGAGTCCTCTGCCGCACCCAGATTATCATTATCTATACTGAATGCTCTCAATAACTAGTGGTGCATCGAGGGCATATGAGATATATATGTAAAAAGCACACAGCAAAGAGAGTAGGGCAAGCTAGCAAGTCTATTTATGAGGAGCCCAGAGTCATTGCCGACAAACTCGACTATGTCCTTGTCCTCCACGACACAATGATCACATACGGGCTCGAGTGGCTTACAGGATCTCTTGGATGATACTCTTGACCATGGTGAGGAAGTTCTATGCCTCTTACACAACCACTATCCAGCTTACTCTTCCCAAGGAAAAGAAGCCCTTCACTCAGCCCAACCTGATCGAGATGAGAGTAAGGGGCCGGCGGGTGGATATATAAGAGGCCACTATCTACTGTATGTTATTTGGTCCTGCATTTCCTGCCTACAAATCCACAGTAGAATTTGACTATAGGGTGGGCAGATGCGAGACCCACTTATGATGAAAGATCTTGAGCGATGAGCCACGTTGCTGAGATGGGTGGCTAGGTATATTGTAGAGCAAGGTCCAGAACCTGCTTGCGTCGCTAGTCTCTCAGAGCCTATCGTCAATGCTTTGCTTAGTTACCTTGACAAGTTTTGGTAGATGGTTCTTTGTTCACATATCCATCCAACACTTGCTGATAATACTCTGATGTCGGAGCATGCAGTTTTGGTTGCCAGCATCTTAGCTGGCTATGAGATTGACTGGGCCTGCCTCAATGTTAAGTAGATATATGAGGATGCACTGAAGACGTCCACTTCCATCCCCTTCCAATACTTAATTTACAGGCTTTGTCTATAGTCAAGGGTGGAGATACTGCATTACTGGACTAGATGATCGAGGCCCAGCATATATTGGAAACCAGGCTGATAAAGGCTAAATAGAACCCTGCGGCACTCTGGTGAGCACAACCTCTACCTATGCCTGAAATGTTCACCCTAGTGCCACCACTTGAAGATTTTGAGATTACCACGACTACTACTGCTGCTACAACTAAGGAGAGGCCCCCTTAGTCCAAGGCAGTTGAAGAGAGAAAGCCCACTATTGTTGTTCTTACACCACAGGCCACTACTTCATAGCCTACTATTGCAGGCATGATCTATGTGTCCACCGCATCTATATAGGCCTTGACACAGAGATTATCATATGCTAATTTGCAGTTGACTCAGCTTGTTCATCAAATCAAGCCATAGGTCTGCCAGGCTATTACATACTTAGAGGGTCAGATTCAAGCATTCACAATCGCTACTATATAGGGCTATGTTTGTATTGTAGATGCCTGCATCGACACCTTCAAAGAGAGGGTACAAGGGAGATTGGGTGAGGCCTGGCCTTCAGACTTATCAGCTATGCAGATGGAGATCCAGTAGCTCTAAGTTGTCTTGGCAGCAGCACTAGTGGCACCAGTTGCACTACCATCGACTATACCTCTGGTGCCAATAGTTGATTTGCTTGCTTCTGGCGAGCCTACCCAGCCTTCCCTTGGGAAGAGACCTTACACATATGATGAGATAAAGGATAGACATGTACGTGTGAGGACGATAAAGGAGTTGGAGATTGATCTTTCCTTGAGGATATTGAGGAGACATGATGAGGAGATAAGACAAGTTTAATCGATAGAGCAGGTGAAGGGTGTTGGCCCCTCCGAATAGGGTAACATTGTTAAGCGACCACCCCACAGGATGAGGGTGGCTAGACTCAGCCATAGACTAGTGCTTAGGCACCTAGGTATGTACTTTTTTCACCCTTTATATTCTACTTTGTTTTGACTTTGTGCATTAGGGACAATGAATATCTTTTTCTATGGGTTATGGGTGGTTATGGGCTGAAGTCTGAGTAACTTGGATCCATAAATACCCCAATTTTTTATTTTGAGTTTTTTTTATCTGCATTCTTTTTCCCCTTGGATATTTAATTTCTGTTGAATTGGCATGTTTAGGATGTTTACATAATATTTGTAGCATATAGTACTAACACTTGTGGCATATAGCACATTTTTATGTTTTGTTTTGAAAATGATAACCACCAAAAAATTTTGATGAAGTAGTTAGATAGCGACCATGCATGCTTAGGTGTGTGACAATATTTGTTCTGGTAAATAAGGGTACATTAAGATAAAAAGCATGATTTGTGTGTCTTTTGATGATAATGTATGCAATTCCATATGAGTGTGAACATAATTTGATAAATTCATATGTTTTCTGTTAATTCAGAACTTGTCCTATTACTCTAAGCTAGATTATAGATTAATTGATGTCACGACCCAAGCCTAGGGCCTAGATATGACTAGCAAATGGGGAACATGAAGGGATCCCAAACAAGCCTCATAGCATATCATCACACATCCTTGTTCACGGAAGCAAGTAAAATCACAATAAGAGATAGTAAATAGGGATAACCAAGGCTAAGGGATATCGTTCATATCATAATCAACAAGAGTTAAGAGAGAATCAAAACTCATAGCATAGATATATATCATGTCCAACAATACCTCTACTACATACATAAGAGTGGGGGCCAAGACAAGCAACTGGGCTCACCCTTATAGTCAAAGTATAAAATAAAGAAAGAGAGTCTTTAATACATAGCATAAAAACATAGACGTTATCCTCAGAATGAGGGACTCACCAACTAGCTTGAATAGATATCACTAGCCACATGAAGGAGGAGGATGACCAAACGGTGCTCCAGTTCCTGCATGCTAACATCATGTAGGCATAGCATATGTGTTAGTACATTTGAATATACTAAGTATGTATGATGCAATGCAACAATAGATAGGCAACATAGGCAAAATGTATAATCACAAGCAATGAATAGCATACTAATAATATGACATGTATGAATGATGCTTGAAGTAAAACTTGCTTATGTAGAACATATTATATAGGTAAGAAGAGACAATCATCATAGACCAAGAAACTAGTACTCAGAATTCAAGGCTTTGCACCCCGTTGGTAGTGGTTTAGGTATCAACTCCTCAACATGGTTAATGGACATCAGACCCTCCATCATAGTGGTCAAGGTATCAACCCCTCAACAAGGTTAATGAACATCACACCCTCTAGCATAGTGGTCAAGGTATCAACTCTTCAACAAGGTTAATGGACATTAAACCCTCTATCATAGTGGTCAAGGCATCAACCCTTCTACAAGGTTAATGGACATCACACCCCCTATCAAAGCGATCAAGGTATCAACCCCTCAACAAGATTAATGGACATCATACCCTCCATCAAAACTTTCAAGGTATCAACCACTTAGCAAGGTCAATGGATATCACATCCTCCATCAAAGTGGTCAAGGTATCAACCCTTCAATAAAGTTAATGGACATCACACCCTCCATCAAAATGGTCAAGGTATCAACCCCTCAACAAGGTTAATGGACATCACACCCTCCATTATAGCAGTCAAGATATTAACCCTTCAACAAGGTTAATGGACATCACACCCTCCATCATAGTGGTCAAGGCATCGACCACTCAACAAGGTTAATGCACATCACACCCTCCATCAAAATGGTCAAGGTATCAACCCCTCAATAAAGTTATGGTCAACATACAACATAATAGAAGCTTATCATGAAATCAACACATATATGACATACTTTCATCCTCATAGAGTCATACATCTCATATGCCAAGCATTAGGCTTTCAACAAATTAAGTATCATAATTCGAACATTTTATCAAACACTTGGCAGGTATGTAATGTTAGTGTAAAATCATGCAATTCAAGAGTGAAATCATGCAAGTAAATTCAGTGTGAAACCATCAATAGATACTTGATAACACCCTCAAGCAATACACATCAAAACCCTTCATCAAATCTCACAATAGATCTTGGTTTCGTAGCTCAAAATATGCTAAAACAGTCATAATTTCATAAACCCCAACATAGTGGGGAGTTAAATTCATAATTAGTAAGACCCATGAGTAAATCAACTTTAAAGCATGCAATTTTAGGTAAAAGGAAGGTTAAGCATCATAGGCAAAAGGAACCCATGAAAACAACCCACATACCTTGACTTTAGAGAATCCTTGTAGAAGATTGGATATGGAGACTTGAAGCTTGAGTGAAATCCTTAAGATCCGCTGAGGGTTTTGGCACTTGAATTTTGAGAGAAATGTTAGTCTAAGTATTTGGGCAAGTATTGGAGAATGTCTTGAATGACATAAGGATTTAATATGGCTAAGTATAAGTATTTTCACGCATGAGAATGCTTAGGTCCAGGACCCAAAAGCCTTGGACCAAAATAAAAATAACTGGGCACAAAATAATGCACTGGTTCGCCCCAGCTGCGTCGCGCTAGGGGCAAGCAGGCACACTATTTTTTCGTCAACTTGAAAAATTAAAATTGTGAATCGTTCGCTCTAAATTCAGTGGTAGACCCATTTTCCACTTAATTTGACCCCCTGATCAATAATATGAAGTCAAATTTTTGAAATAACGCATGAATTTTCAGATATATGGAAATTACGATTCTGGACATTTCATGGCACATTTTTGGGCACTTTTTAGGGTCGTTCCAATTGGATTAGGAAAGGATCTTAGGACATTGTTCTTAAATAATCCACTTTAGCCTAACAATGACCAACCAAATTGATGATATATCCATTGTTCCTAATGTTTGAGTATAACATGTACCTATTCTTTGGAAACACCTAATTAACTTAGCCTTGTTAGTTGCAAAATCCAAAAATTGGCGCTGCTTTTTCCTTGAACATTTTGTACCTTTACTGAGGAAAAAAGCCTAAGTTGAGTGTGGCTAAAAAAATTGGCCCTGGTTCGGAGGATGGATATTGTTCACCTCAACACAAGTCAAAAGCCTAAGTTGAGAATAGCTAGTGTAAGGGTGAAATACAAAAATAAGGGGGTGAGTTTGGAATACAGAGAAAAACAAAACATGTACTGGGTGCAAGAGGAAAATAAGTAATTCCTTAGTTGTGAGCTACAAAGCAAAATGAAGTGTAAAAACAAGGCAAAGAACTGAAAAATGAAAGAAAGCACCCAGAAAAGCTTGAAATAAGAAAAGGGGAGAATAAGGTGAAAGTAGCTTAGTTGGTGGGGCAAAAGTATAGAAAAACATAGTTTCAAGGAGGGCCTTTAGTCACTATTTTTTCAAAAAATCCTACCAAAGCCCCTTGAGCCTATGTTACAAGCCTAGAAAATCCTAAAGTTATCCTAGTCTAGTTAGTTGAAGGTTTGAGTCATGAGTATAGGGGCAAGCTATGGTATCAGGCATGATGCATGAACATCTTTTGTAAGAGTGAGTGATTTGGCATAGACCCAAAGTCAAATATGAATACATCATTGAGTGTCAAATATGGGACTTCTTTTTGTGAGAGCACTTGCATTACATTGCTAGCATTAGGCTCGTTAAGTAATTATGGACTATTGATAGTGCCTTACTTGTCATATTTGTGTTTTCACATGCATCAATATGCATTGATTTGGTAAGTAGCTATCTAATCTTGTTTTGAAAAGTTGGTATGTGTATCCGAGTCTAAGCTTTATGTGATATGTGCCATTAAATTGAGGTTTTTGTGTTACCGTATTGTCTATATACATTGAGTCTTTCACTTGAAGACAAGTAATAATTTTAAGTTGAGAGTATTGGTGTGCTACCAAAATACAAACTATTTTGATGCTCAAAACTTGAAGTTTTTTGTGTTCTCAATGCGATATTAGTGGGTTTACATGGTTTTGTGTTTACCTTTTCAAGATTACAGATTGGCCATGATTTTGGGGAGAGTTACAAAAGTTGCTGCAAATTTGTTATTAAATGACACACATTCTGGGTTGTAAACCATTCTACAAGCCACAAAGAGGTTTTGTATGGAATTCCAGTGAGGGGCCAAGTTTTTAAATTTAATTCTATGAACATGCAGATGAGTCGTAGAAAAGTTTACAAATCGTAGAAGATGTTTCATGCCCTGAGGATAAGAGAATGAAAACTTTCTAAAGTTCATTAGATAAGACCCCCTTTACGGGTTGTAAACCTTTTTACGAGTTGTAAAGGGGTATCCTAAAGAGGAAGTCAAGTTTTCTAACAATAATATACGAGACCCCGATTACGGGCTATAAAGTTTAATACGAGTCATAAAGAGCTTTTGTGAGGTGTGCCGACCAATTGTCCTAAGTCGTGTAGAATTTGAGTTTTAATTATTATAAATAGATGTTTTAGGTTATTTTTCACAAGTTCTTGTTAGTTTTGATAAGTTTTAGCCTAGTGTCAGATAACTCAATATTTTGACAGAGAAAATTGTAAGAGAGTCTTTGTGAACACTTGTGGTTGAATTTGATCTTCAAGCTTGTGATTCTTATTGACATTGGATTGCTTGTTCTTAAATCTATTGTGTAAGTGTTTAATTATATCTTCTCAATTCATAATTTCTTCCTCTACACATAGCATGAGTAGTTAAATCCATAACTAAGGTTGTGAGAACCATGAAAAACTAACAAAGTAAAATCAGATAATTCACAATTCGTGGAAGATGTATATACATGTATTAGTTAACTCTCTTTGTTTTGCATGTTTTGGAGTGATGGCCGATATCAGAACTTGCCTAATATTACTAACTAGACCAAGGTAGTAATGAATAAGAAAAGAGATTAATTAATAGTTGAAACGACCAAAAAAAAGTGCCCGAAACGTGCCTCGAAAGTGCCCAGAATCTTGCTTTCCATATATATAGGAATTCATTTGTTATTATGAAAATCCAACTTCATATTCTTGTTTAGGGGGTAAAATTGAGTGGAAAAATAGGTCTAACCCAAATTTTAGAGCAATCGTATCAAAATCTAAAAATTGCAAAATATTCTATTTAGGAGGGTCCAATTTGAAGGGAAATATCTCTTAGTACACAAATAACTAGGTATCCCACGACCAACTAACTGAAATCCCTTTGAATTAGCTTTCTAATGCATTTTGTTTCACCTTATTTCGATATTGGATGAAGGATTTATGCCCATTTTTGTAAAACTCGCCCATACAAAAAATGCAATTTCCAGTGAGCAGTCCATTTTGGTCCTATTTTCTCTTGACTTCGGTCCAAGACTTTTTAATCTTGGGACTAAGGGTTTCCATATTTGAAAATACATGTATTTAGCCTTATTTCAGCCTCATATCAACCTGAACATTCCCCAAAAATCACTCAAACATTTAGGCTCATATTTCACCCTAAATTCAAGTCCCAAACTCAAGACCAATCTTAAGGATTTCTTCAAGGATTTCACTCAAGCTT
>JAOTQJ010000099.1:9339972-9352530 GCA_025642045.1 Solanum sejunctum | reverse complement strand
AAGGGAATACAAGATTTCTTCCTCCCAAAGATAAATTCTCCACATTCTCTGTAAGCTCCTTTTGTGTGTATGAATTATAGGGAATCTGTCTGCAGAGTATGAGAATTTGAACATGGTATCAAAGCCAGAGATCGAGGCTCTTTGAGTAGCTGCGCAGACGATTCAGTTGAGCTAGGTCAAAGCCAAATCGGATAGTTTTGGCAGACGAAGGCGAAACTGCTACTGGAAGAGGCGCTAGGCCAAGCACAGTCATCAATGCAAATCACCCTCTGTTTTTGCAACCATGCGACACTCCAAGTACTACACTTATTTCGTTTCAACTCGTTGGCCCAGAAAATTATGCGATATGGAGTAGATCTATGAGAATAGGGCTTGTAGCGAAGAGCAAAATGGGGTTTGTTGATGGGAGACACGCGAAGGAGAAATTTGATGAGTCACTCCATGACTTGTGGGAGAAGGTGAACGTCATAGTCCTTTCTTGGATTATGAATTCTGCGAGCAAGGAATTGGTGAGTTGTGTGGCATACGCTTCTAGTGCATGCACAGTCTGGATGATCTGAAGGAAAGGTTTGACAAGGAGAATGGATTCAGAGTATTTCAATTGCATAAAGAGATCGCAACACTGACCCAGGGGACATCAACCATATCAAGCTACTTCACCAGGTTAAAGGACTTATGGGTAGAGTTTGATTCACTAGTGCCATGTCCTGGTTATGAATGTGCAGGATCCAAAAGGTATGTAGAGCATTACCAATACCAACGACTATTACAATTCTTGACAGGCTTAAATGAAACGTATTCACAAGCGAGAAGTCAAATTATGTTAATGACACCAGTTCCTAACATCAACAAAGCATATGCAATGTTGGTATCTGAAGAAAGCCAAAGGAACTTGGGAAAATCAGTCGAAGAATTAAGCAGCACAGCCCTGTTCAGCAACAAGATAGGACTGAATCAATATAATGTGGGTGGAGCTGCTAATCCAACAGTAGGGAATCAGAATAATCGTGACAGGGGGAACTATAAGGGGAAGAATACATTCCTGTTCTGTGACTTTTGCAAGTGGAAAGGACATACAAGGGAGAATTGTTATAAACTGCACGGATATCCAACAGATCACAAACAGAGGAGGAGGAACACATATCCACAACAACACACAGCTAATGTAGTGACAAATTCAGCTACACATAATTCGACTCAGATGGAACATTCTCAGCCTCAACTAGTGCCTAGCTCAAATCAGGGAGGAGGAATGATGTTTACTCAGGAACAATATGACCAAATTTTAAAACTACTGCACAAGGAAATACCACCTGAATCTGATAAGACAAGTATGCATCAAATATTCTTGGCTACCAACAGTCCAGCATTTAGAAAATGGATAATAGATTCAGGAGCCTCCAACCATATGGAGCACAGTCAGGAATTACTGAATAGGGTCAAAAGGATCAACAAGGAGAACATCAGGAGAGTGTACTTACCAGATGAGAATGCACTTGAGATAGCATGTGTGGGAAATTGCATATTAGATAGTGGTAATATTATCATAAATGTGTTATGCATCCCTAAGTTTAAGCACAACCTATTGTCAGTATCAAAGTTAACCAAAGACGTAAATTGTGTTGTTACTTTCTTTCCTGATCTGTGTGTCATGTAGGATCTGTTAACTGGAATAGTGAGGGGGATTGGTAAGGAAGCTAATGGCTTATACAACATTCAACTACTAGTAAAGAAGAAAGAAAGTGTCAAGAAAATAGGTGTCAATACAGTCAATAAAGGAAATGTAGATCAAGATGAAGATGTGGAGTTATGGCACAAAAGACTTGGACATGCTCCCACCAGAGTACTATCTCAAATTCCCACATTGAGAATTAAGAAGACTTGCCATGATATACATAACTGTATTGTTTGCCCTCTATCTAGGCAAAATAGATTGCCATTTCCTGGTAATTTAAATAGAAGCACAGAGATTTTTTCTATCATTCATGCAGATGTTTGGGGGCCTTATAGAGTTACTAGTCATGATGGTTCCAAGTTTTTTCTTACTCTTGTAGATGATTGTAGCAGAATGACATGGGTGTACATGTTAAGAATGAAGACTGATGTAGTTGTTGTCCTCAGGTAGTTTTTCTCAATGATCAAAACTCAGTTTGGTGCACAGCCTAAAATTTCAGAAGTGATAATGGCACTGAGTTTTTCAATAATAACTGCACTGCATTGTTTCATTCTCTTGGTGTTATTCACCAAAGTTCTTGTGTTTACACACCTCAGCAAAATGGACAAGTAGAGAGAAAACACAGACACATTCTGAAAGTTGCTAGGGCTATTCATTTATAAGGATTCTTGCCATTAAAGTTCTGGAATGAGTGTGTGTATAATGCTATTTACATAATCAACAGGATGCCTATACAGGTATTATCTGGTAAGTCACCATTTGAGGTGGTATATGGCAGATCACCTTCATTGCTTCACATGAGGATTATTGGGTGTCTATGCTTTGCAACTACTTTGCAAAATAGAGATAAGTTTCACCCTAGATCAGTTGCTGCTGTACTGATGGGATATTCCTCCACTCAAAAGGGCTACAAGTTATTCATTTTGCTTACTAACACCTTTTTTGTTAGCTGAGATGTCATATTCAGAGAATATGTATTTCCCTTTCAGTTACTTAAAGACAAGACACTATAGATATTCCCAAATGGAGTAATCACTTCTCCTAGCACAGAAACATTTACCATTCCACCATCCACTTCATTCACTCCTCTCAATACCTCTGAACAGAATTCCATACTTCCCGCATCACTACCATCACCGTCAGATACCTCTTCACCACCTGTTTTACCACCTATTCCCAGAAGATCAACCAGAACCAGAAATGCTCCTCCCTGGCTACAGGATTATGTCTGTAACAAACCCAATTCAGTAACTGCTTCAAATTGCCTTTACCCTATCCAATCCTATATGTCTCACACCAACCTTATCCCACATTACCAGGTCTATCTATCAAACATCACCCTTCACACAGAGCCACAATCATATGAGGAAGCAGTTACAAATCCCCTGTGGGTAGAAGCCATGAATCTGAAGATGGCAGCTTTGCAGGACAACAAGACTTGGTCCCTAGTTGATCTTCCTCCTGGTAAAACTCCCATTGGATGCAAATGGGTGTTCAAAGTCAAATACAAAGCTGATGGTGCTGTGGAGAGATACAAAGCAAGGCTGGTAGCTAAAGGTTACAATCAACAGGCAGGGTTGGACTACCAAGAGACTTTCTCCCCTGTTGTCAAGATGGTCACTGTTGGATTGGTACTTGCCTTAGCTGCTGCAAATCAGTGGAATCTACATCAAATGGACATCTACATTGCTTTTCTGAATGGTGACCTGCTAGGCGAAGTTTACATGTTACCTCCACCAGGATTTGGCAGTCAAGGGGGCACTAAACAAGTGTGTAGACTGCACAAATCCTTATATGGACTCAAACAAGCATCAAGACAACGGAATTTGAAGTTGGTTGAGGTCCTGACTGTTTCAGGTTTCATACAAAGCCACTTTGATTATTCCCTCTTCACAAGAAAAAGGGGAGATAGCATGGTGATTATTCTGGTTTATGTAGATGACATGTTGGTCACAGGAAATGATTATGCACTAATACAGGAAGCCAAGGAAGCATTGCAGAATAGCTTCAAGATCAAAGACTTGGGAGAGATGAAGTATTTTCTTGGAACTGAAATTGCAAGGTCAAAGAAAGGAATTCTCATGAACCAAAGGAAATTTGCTCTTGAGTTGATCCACGAACTGGGGTTGGCAGGCTCCAAACCAGTGAACACTCTAATGGAGTGTAATCAGAAGTTAACTACAGTAGGAGTATGATGAATATGTAGAGAACATAGTGACAGATGATGAGCTAACTGACCCTAGACCATATCACAGACTCTGCTGGGAATCTATTGTACTTAACCATGACAAGGCCAGACATAACATATGCTGTACATATTCTTAGCCAATTCATGCAAAGGCCAAAGAAGTCTCATATGACAGCAGCACACAGATTGGTAAGGTATATAAAGAATGAACCAGGGCTAGGAATTCTTTTGAGCTCAGAAAAGGCATCACAGCTGCAGGCATTCTGTGATGCAGATTGGGCAAGGTGCCCCAACTCAAGAAGATCAGTGACTGGGTATGTGGTGAAGCTGGGCAAATCCTTGATATCCTGGAAGTCAAAGAAACAAAGTACTGTGTCCAGAAGATCGGCAGAAGCAGAATACAGAAGTATGGCTGCAGTAGTTGTAGAAATTCTCTGGTTGTTGGGAATCTGCAAGGAGCTGAAAATGGACATCAAGACACCAGTTGAGGTAATTAGTGATAGCAAGGCAGCAATTCAGATTTCTACAAATCCTATATTTCATGAGAGAACTAAACACATAGAGATATACTTACACTTCATCAGGGAGAAGATCAAAGATAGAACAATCAAGACCTTGCATATAGGCTCCAAAGATCAAAAGGCAGATCTGCTGACTAGAGCTCTAAGTAGAGAACAACACACACATCTCTTGGACAAGCTAGGAGTGTTAAACTTATTTACACTACCTAGCTTGAAGGGGGGTGTTTAGAGTAGTAGAACTAATTAGGATTTGGTTATATGTTAGTTAGCAATTAAATGTAAATTGTAGCTAGTGAAGGAGTTAGTTAGAAGGGTAAAATAGCAAATTGTCTAGTCAATTAGAGTATATATATAAACACTCTAATACTTGTACAGTACACAACTTTACTCTTTCAAAGGGAATGCAAGATTTCTTCCTCCCAAAGATAAATTCTCCACATTCTCTGTAAGCTCCTTTTGTATGTATGAATTATAGGGAATCTGTCTGCAGGGTATGAGAATTCGAACAAAAACGGTTTATAAAAGGGCTCTGACACTTAGAAAAATTAGGGAAAAAAAAAGACAGTCTACGAGGGGTATTTTATGAGTTGTAAACCCAACCACGAGTCGTGGTTACTGGTTAGTAGTTGGTGCATTATAAGGTATCTTAGTACTTTATTTATGAGAGGAGTTTATGTATCGTAAAGACAAAATGGTCCATAGAACGAGATCGTAGTTCAAGATTCAGAGATGGTCAAATCAAGTCAAGAACAACGGACAGGGTTCTACAGTCCATAGAAGCTTCTACAGGCCATACATGGGCCTAGTGGTCCCTGTCCAGCAAATTTTAATTAAGGGTATTTTCGTCCTTTCATACCCTCCAAACCTCTAAACTGCATCATTTTGGACCTACTTCTACCCCATAACCATTTTTATTCATAAGAATCTTCCCTATTCTAAATCAGAATCTTCCCCATTCTAAATCATTCACCCAAAATATCAATTTCTAAAGGTCATCTTCAAAATTTACTCAAGGAATGTCAAGCTAGGGTTTCTTTCAGTTCCTCCATAACTTCCAGGTTCCTCCAAGGATTTTCCCCTAAGTATATGAGTATTTATCCATGGGTCTTTTTCATCTGTGGAGCCCAAAAAATTCTTAATTTTTCTTTTTACCAATTTCAACCATGAATTTCATGAGTTTTTGATGATTCCTCAACTGCATGTAATATGGTTATTGACTTAATTATGCACGAATTATTACTAGTTGCATGAATTTTCTTCTGGGTTTCTTTAATTATGATTTCAATTGACATTGCTCTTCATGATTATGCATTAATTCATTAAATTACATATTTTAAAGTTGATTTGAGTTGGAACCATGAACATTACCTTGGTTTCATTATGAGTTATGATCGTGAATGAAAAAAGACTTCACGCATGTGTTTATGAAAATGTTGAATTATGATTTACGGAAGTCCTTAAAGAATGAATGAAAAATGGTGAAATGATTCTCACACCTAATCATGTATTCAAGGTATGATAAAGACAATTCTTACATTGCTTGAATCACCACAATTTTAATGAGCTACTCTAATCATCAGATATCATGAATAAAAAAGAACTTCATGCAAGTTTTATGCAAAATGTTTAATTATAATTTATGGAAGTCCTTAAAGAATGAATGGAAGATGGTAAAAAAAATATTCTCACCTAATCATGTATTTAAGGTATGTCAAGGACAACTCTCACATGGCTTGAATCAACATTATTTTAATGAACTACTCTTTTCATGATGATGACTAGTGCTGGCAAAATAAACCCGTATTTTGGTAATCCGTCCATATTTTAGTAGTTTGGCTGAGTGTCTTTTTTCCATAGGTAAAATATGGGTTTAAACCCATATTCAACCCATAGAAATATGGTATTCATGGGTAAAATATGGTAAACTATGATTTAATCAAATGGGTTAAGTTTCTAACTTCTTCTCACTCAAAATTCATTATGTTTTCTATTTTTTTATGTTTTATTGACTTAAATATTTTGAAAATATAAATTTAACTTATTTTCTTCAAATTTAACAAAAATATTTTACCTAGAAAAAGTGGGAAAATGTTTGTCAAAATTCCTTCAATTCAAAGTTTGATCCAAGTTTGGCTTTGATCAACATTTTGAGTTTTGGTACTCGGATTGGATTTCTGATAATTTCATTGGTTCTAGAAGGTGATTTTAGTAGTAGAATGAGTTTCGTCATAATTTTCAAGTGTTCCAATTGCATTAGTATCTCAAGCATCCTAAACTACTTTAGTTGTGTCGTGTCGGATTTTGAGTCAAGGAGAACTCAAATTCAAGTTCTGACAATTTTATTGAGTCAAAAACTCAAGCTAGTATTTTCACCAAAGAGTTCAAAATATAAAAAGTCCATGTAGGAAGAAGCCAAAGAGGTAGAAAAACAAATAATGTCATGCAGTAGTGTAGCATTTCTAGTGTAGGATGAACAACATAAAACAGATAAGCAATTATCTTATGTGTTGTTTTTAAGTATATAACAATTTGTTATATACTAGTTACTACTATAACAAATTCAAGGATACTACTCAATCAAACCTCTGAGTCGAAAGTTGTCTGTCGGGTCCCGTTAGAAGTTGGGTTGTATGATTAATTTGGAATTAGAATTAAATCCCAATTTAAAAATCGAATCTCGCATTGGGTGTCGAATTTAATTTTATGATACAATACAATTAAATAAAATATTTTTCATATTTTTTATCCAAAAATAAAGTAAAATATTTTATCCATATTGAATTTTAAAGTAGAGTACTATTTGCTCATTAAAATATGGGTAAACTAGTATTTTATCTAATTTATTTCTTAGCCAACCCGTTGTTACCCTTTAAAATATAGGCGGGTTGAAGAATTACCCATTTTCAACCCCCCCCCCCCCAAATTTGACCCAACCTATCCATTTGCCACCACTAATGATGTCTTAATGATTAATTGTTTCTTTTCCGTTGGAATTTGACTTAGCACCGAGAAGGCTTAAGGTAAATTTGGAAGGCAAAGGATGCTTCCTAAATAAAATCCTAGTAGAAACCTCTAATCCCGAATTATGTGTCCCTAGGGGTATGCAAAAACCGAACCAGCTGATGAAAACGTCGCTGATTTATTGTTACTGGTTATTAGGTAATCGGGTTTTTAATAGTTTTTTTAAAAAAAGAATTATTGAGTTATCGGTTTCTATTATTGGGTAAATCAATAACCCAATAAGATTATAATAATTTATTATTTTACCCCTTTATAAATATTAAATATTAATAATTTAATACTAATAGGACACTATAGCAATACTTCACCTATTTTAATCTTTACATTACTTAAGTGATTAGCTACTCACTTTACTATTTTAGTTTGTAATTAAATAATTGTAGCTTTTGCAAGTTTGTAAACATAGTCTGCGTACTCTATCTGCTTTTATTAATACAAATTCTCATTATCATCTTATCGGGTGAACCGAAAATTGAACCATTAAGGACTTAAGACCGATAAACTAAAAATTAATAAAAAAAATTTTATTGGTTTGTTATTGGTTTAGCATATTTAAAAATTGAAAACTGATAAACCAAACTGATAATGTATAAAACCGAACTGCATCGACCGATGCACGCTCCTATATGCCCCCTAGGTTTGCCTTATTGTCCTAGCTAGTGCATCCACATATCGCAAAGATATTAAAGGTTCTCATGGAGTTTACCTTGACAAAGTAGCCTCTCTCTTCTCGATGTGGGAGTTACCGGATTCCATGTTATAGATTGCATAGTCTTATTGTCGGTTAAAGTTGATATCCCACAGAATGATTAAGTTTACTTTCAAAGCTTTTACTATGAATTTGATGTATTGACCATAGGTTTTACTTATGTACTACTCTCATGTTTTACTTGGTTAGTCTTGTATCTCATGACTCATGAACCATATCATCTTATTTTTATTTATGCATATTGCTCACATACTTGGTATATTCAAAGTACTAATGTGTACTTTCTTTGCCTATATTGTGTTATAATGTAGGGCCAAATGCTCCTTCTCATTCCACTCGTGGTTAGCTCGGAGCTGTACTTGACGATTGAGTGGTAAGTCCTCATATTTCGAGGGCAAGCCTATCATATTGTTCTTGCTATCTTTGGACTTGTTACTTGAGACTATTTCCTTTTCTTTTATTGAGGGTAAGCTAGGAACTTGTCCCTCGCCTATGTTAGTTGAGGCATGTTTCGACGTCAAAGTGTAAGTCTGTTTATTCAGGCTCATTACTTAGCTTCACTTTATTTTAATGAGATTCATTTGAGACTTCACTTTTGCTTCTATGTTTTAGTCTATTTGCTTTAATTACCTTATATATGTTCATGTATGATATGCTAAGATGGCTTGATTGGAGTTCCAATCATTGTGTCATGCTTAGGGTTTAGCTGGGTTGTGACACACTCACACCAATATATGGAGGTAATGAAATTTGCAGATTTATTGTCAGCACAAACAAGAAATATCAACTGTTTAATTGAGACTGAGCATCACAACTCAACTTTCAAGGAAGAAAATGTACTTCAACGAGTGGGACTTCCTAAACTTCATTTCATTTTGAATTTCTTTTCTAAGAATAAGTACTCACTTAGGATGTTAATCATGTATGTGTTGATTATCAAACAAAGTTACCTACTCTTAATGGGCAAATCGAGCCCCTTTATTCTGAATTAAAGAATTCAAAATCAATCAAATATACTGTTACTCACCCATATGCATTAACAGTTTCTTGGAATGCAGATGTAAATTTGTTTGTACGGAAATATGTAGGTGGCAATTCTGTGGTATGCAAGACCTGGAATATGGCTCCAACTAGTGAGTTACCATCCAAAGCTGCTCGATGCAATGCATTTTGTATCTGCAAACGTCCAAAGGAAGTATGTTTGACATTAGAAGTTACATAATGAAGACAAAACACAAAAGTAAACCATATCAAAAGGTGGGTGCACTGCACCTGGCTGGTTGCATAAACTGGACACCAACCCTTACCTACAAGGCACTTCTTTGTCACATCAAAACTGAGCATGTTTAGTGTATGGTAAATGAATTTCTCCTGCTTTACCTTCACAAGTAGAAATGGAAACAATTCAGGCACTATGTAACTCTCGTACACACACGTGCAACCGACAAATTTGACCACTTGAGTATTGAAAAAGTGTGGTTCCATTAAACTAATATATGGCTAAGATGAAACATAAAACTAACCAGAAGGTTCCATTGGTCAAATTCATAACCCATGGTCAGAGATTTGCCCGGTGTAGCTGTCCGATGTCTACAGTGGTCTTCTACTCTGAGAGTTTTCCAGATACCTATGAGTCAAATAGGGAAACAACTTGGTAAATTTCAAGAAAAATGCCATTGTTTATACTTTGACAAAGAGTAGCCGCACATCTGGAGTAACATGTTATGATAGAAATCCAACAAAAAAAATTCAAATGACTGCTACTAAGAAAGAGTTGCCGCAGATCTGGAGTAACATGTTATGATAGAAATCCAAAAAAATAAATAAATTCAAATGACTGCTACTAAGAAAAGTTAACTGGATAGAGAGAGAGAAAACATGGATCATTTCCTCAACTTGCATCAATAGCTGAGATGGTTCACTATTAGCTTACAGGATTTAAGAAAACTGACAGTTGAGTCACACAAGGATGAAATAGACTTTTCTAGATTAACGGATAAGTAGAGAAATATCTTTTGAATTGTGATCTAAAAGATCAAAAATTAAACCATTCTTACAGTTCAAATGGATTTAATCCAGTTGAGTTTCATGTTCAAAATATCTGTCATCAATAGCATATAAAAAGTTTGATAAGCCAAATCTGCTGAAAATAGCCTTCCTAATATAGTTGAGATTAAGGAATATAAAATTAAACTAAATCTATGTTTGGTACTTTTAGATATTTCAGAAAGGAGATAATCATACATGACGATTAACACTTAAATTTAAGTACGAACCTTCTTCTATAACTGTTATATAAGCAAGAACCAATTAAGAGTTTGATGCCTGGCAAACTGTACCAGTTATATGGTTACGTTGAAGTCCATTCACTTCAAGCATACACAACTAAACCCAAAAAGTGATTTTGTGGCATACCTCCGTTATCATCTCATACTGTCTGCCTATGTCATCTGTGAATGGATACGGGTTTGCTCCAAATGCATCACAAATTTTTAATATCTTGTTCTTTGCCCTTTCCCCAGAGTAAAAGATAACAAACACATTTTTTTCAACCTGAGAATAAAGAATAAGCTCAGAGCACTTTAGGCATATGATTATCTTCAATCTCAATGAAAAAGAAGTACAGCCAACAAGAAAGATAGGGAAAGCTATCAGATAAACAATAAGGTATCTCTATATCCTTCTAAGGAGGATTCCGGAGTGTGAACTTTACACTTTTAAGATCATGACACTTATATCTTCTAAAATGAAATAGCTGAAAATGAAAACTATGAACACCAAATTCTAAGCATCCAATTCTGAAAGCACAATAACTTTAAGCATCATATGAGCCACTGTAAGTGAAGTACTGGAGTTAACCTCACTGCCTGACAATTGATCGGTCACATGATTCTCCACAGCCACTTGCTTTAAGAATACATTTCCTCTGGTTGCACGAAAAAGAAACCTTTCAAAAGCCATAGATTTCTCTCTAGCAACAAGCCCACTGACAAATCCCAGCTTAACTTGTTTTGAAGGATCACCAAAGGCTTCCTGTATGAAAAACAAACAAACCGCATCAATTTAACACTACAGTACCCCTACCAGAAAACTGCAACAACGCCACTATAGCAGTACCTGCTCTAATAACAGAGGACTATCAATTGATCTCTCGCCATGTACATGCTCCTCCAGTTCTTTCTGTTGAGCTGTAGCACTGTTTTGAGCTGAATGGAAAACCTCACCAGCCTGATGAAACAAAAACAGCTTGTATTTAAATTATCTCTATTATATAAGAACAGAATGCTAGCCAAGCAGATACATCGTGCCCAATAGTTCTATGCTGGAGATACTTAGCATCAATAATGTAGCCTCACCTTCTGCAGAACAAGCTTATACTCAAGAAGCTCATTGTAAGAATGTTGAAGCTTTTCAGTATTAGTATTCATCTCTACTAGCTCAGCCTCGTTCACCAAGTTTGAACTTCTCATTTTTTCAAAATTTGTTAAAAGCACATGCCAACAATCAGAATCATGGTAACACTGACAGAAAAAGTGAAATAAAGGAGAATAGCATTCCATGGTGAGCCTTAAAGACAAGTAGATGAAATAAGCAGACCTCCAATTCATCCAGATTTATATTTGGACACGTTTTAGTCCTTGTTGAAGGAGTAAGCCTGGCCTTCATCATTTGTTCCTTTAGAAAGCGAAGTTTACGTGCCATTTCTCCACATCTTTTTATCTGTGGAAGTAAACCCATGCATAAGTAAAGTGAGAATATGTAAATAGAAAGTGAGTTGCATAGGTGCAAAGTTTATTTGAAATGTGTTAGGATTTTGCTTGAAAATGAATAGGACAATTATCACACATTGGAAAATTATTGAATAGTAGCTGGAGGCTTGCCTATATAAGGGAGCTTAAGTTATGTTTTCAAATATACCAAACCAAATACATTTCTAACATTGTTGTTAGGAGAATGTACTGAGGTTTTATGTGATTGTAAAAATTTTTCACATAGTGGTCGGTTGTTGTCTCTTGACAACCGTTGTGGTTTTTCCCAGTTTTGGGTTTTCCACGTTAAATTCTTGTGTTGTTTTATTTCTCAATTTTTCTCCGTTTTGCAAAAGGGGCGGAGATCTTGGGATTTACGGGAGAAGGGTTTTATTTTTTCCCAACAAGTGGTATCAGAGCAAGGTCGCCTAACTTGAGTGGAGAATCTTAGTATGCTCTGTGGTCACAGCTTTGGCTGATCTTCCACATCAAAAAAGATTTTCTGGTTCAAGAAGCTTGTAGGAGGAGAAGTTGGTGCAATTGGAGTATCGAGGCTTGTGGTAAATTCTAGTGGTTAGAATTCTAAGTTTGGTAGTGTGGAGGTACATGTCTAGGTAGGCTCTGGCTAGGAAAGACTTGGTATTTAAGTGGTCACGCCGGACCCACCTCTCTTTCCTGGGAACTTACCTGGTGTG
>JAOTQJ010000099.1:9314273-9324692 GCA_025642045.1 Solanum sejunctum | reverse complement strand
ATAGGTACATGTGATTGAATACTTAATGTGTTGTCAAAAGTTTGTGTAAGTAAAGGTTTAAACTTGGTTAAGCTATCCAATTGTGATAACATTTGAGGACGAATGTTCCTAAGGAGGGAAGGATGTAAAACCCCATACCTTACACTACTAGTAAAATTCAAATGAAGCATGACATGGTTTGGTCGAATTAGCGCTAATTTTCAACAGTTCTTGAATCTTGTGTTAATGGGCTATATGTGCGTCTAACTCTTAAGAGGGTCGAGTGTACACATGTTTTGTGTTTAATTGAGGAGAGTACGACCTTAAATGAAGTAGGATAATTGAGGTTCTTGTAGGACTTAGGAAGCTAGCAGGTGAATCACCTACTTGATTAGCTTAAATTTGCAAGCTAAACGGAGATGAGGTTCGATGTCGAATTTGTCTAAGCTCGATTATGAGTAAAGTCCGTATTAAGAGTGTAAAGTTAGCCCATGTTTTAGCATAATAAATAGGCTATATGATCAGCCCAATAAGTATAACCAAAAGAGCCCAAAGACATCACAGGTTCTTGGATACTTTAGCCCCAACCCAAGTGAGCAAGAAAGCTGAAAATAGGCAGCACAAGTCCAACCAATTTGGAGAACAAAAAGATCCAAATAAAAGGAGGAAGGAGCTACATCACCTACTTGGTGAAATAAGGATGAGAATACCTCATTATGTCGGCCAAATCACACTATAAAAAAGGGTCAAAGCAGCTCCCAAAAGTCATTTCTCAACTTGAACTCACAAAAAAGACAAATTTGTTTTCAAAGTTCTCTCAACTTTTCTTCACTTTGTAAAGCAGCTAAAAGGGACTTCTAGGGTTCTTGGATAAGCCATAAACCTTGAAGTAAGTGGTAAGTAAGTTTACAAATGTGTTTAGTATGGTTCTATTATGAAAAAAAAGAAGTATATGCTAATATGTTGGTGTTGGAAAATCTGAACAGATTCTGTGCTGAAAGTTGCTGCACCTTTTCCTTTTGTTTGGTTTATTTCTCTGTGGTTTGTGAGTTGTATTATGAAGAGAATTTGGTGTTATTAACATGGTTGGAGTTATAAATATCACCCTAAGGTTACTGCTCTGATTTTAGTTTCATTTAACAAGCGCATTTTATCGAGTTATCTTAAGTGTCATGTTGATTGGAACTTGCGGGCTGTTGTATATAAGGCTATTAGCTCACGTTCTTCATGACTTCTTAAGTGCTGTTACAAGACTATTTTAGGTCTATTTAAATGTACAAATGTTGCTGGAATATTTTGATTAAAGTTGAAATAAGTTTGGAGTAGTCGACATCGAAATATAGCGAAGGGAGGTAACGTTATGCTGTCCATTTTTAAGTTTTGTAGAATTGTTATATGTTGTACTTTGTTGGCTGTTGTAAGGCTGTTATGGCATTAAAACAGGATATTCATGAAGTGTATGTGTGAATATGTGTTGAAAAGGATGATTAGAGATGTAGAGGTTGGAAGAATATGCTCGGGTTTATAAATACCCTCTTGTTGTCCATGTGTTATTTTGTTATGTAATTGGACCGCCAAGGTGTATTTATAGGCTATTAATGCTAGTTTTATCACCTACTATGTCGTAGATAATTATTTGGAGGAAGGTAAGGTTATCTCGAGGTAGTAATGAGGTCATACAATGAGGTATGTAAGGTTACTTTATTTAGTATCACTTGGCATAAAACATAGATCTCTCCTTGATACATAAAGGCATTGGTCAACTCCGACACCACTATTAACCATGTCTCCACTCTTTTACATATTCATATGATTCCATACATATTCACCTTCAAATCTTCATGCATTCTTTGATACTAAGTTACATGAGCTCCTGTTACAAAATAAAGTTCATGAGTTGTTCCATTTCATACCCATTTCATCATTTGTGTAATGTACTCTTTTCATTGTCATATTGTCTTATGTGATTCTCCACATGTCACATGCTACATATACAATCCTACAGCTCCAATATTATGACCACCAAAAGAATCATCTCAAAGGTAATTGAAAGATAAAGTATACAATTTTTGGTAGGTGGTAGCCTGAGGGGTGGAGATAGCACCTAGCCAGGGACGATCCTATCAATGGGGGGTAGCCCGAGGGGTTGAGTATGACCTATCCAGGGATGAACCCCATATAGTTTCACTGATCAGTTGGTCATTTGATTTACAGCTGTGCACAAATTATACAGTAAAGGTAAAGTAGTATAAAGAACATAAAGTACATGGTTCCACAGTATGAACAAAGGTGGTCCCAAATCTTACACCAGTGCATGGTTTCATTTGAGTTATTACTTTATATATAGTATATCCCACTTTACATACTTAGTATATTATCTCATACTAACATCCCTTACAGGGGACTTGCATTTCATGCTGCAGTTACAGGTGCTAGTAGATCTTCCAGTAGAAGTACAGGACATTCAACGGCTGTTACTAAGCTCCAGGTTGCTTCAGGGCTTTATATATGTCTATAGCTTTTGTGTTTTTATTGCACAATTTGTTGAGGCAAGGCCTGTCCCGACCTTTATTAGACGTTTTCCTTTATTTAGAGGCTATATAGACTATGTAATGTAAAGTGTGGTCATGTCTCGTACTTTAAATACCATGGCCCCAATGGCCTAGTCATATATAGTTCCTTTTGACTTGTTATCACTGTTTATCTGCTTTAAGGCATGTCAAAGGTAAGAATCTCTTATAATACATATAGAAAGCATATAGATACAGGTTGGTTCTCCCGAGCCTTATCGGCAACGGGTGCCAGTCCGCCCTAATGGGACTTTGGGGCGTGGCATTATTAGTGTTGAGTATTGTATTTCCTTGATTGGGGTATTCATGGCCTGTCATGATGTCATCTAGACTTGTCTAGTAAATGCTTCATAGGCTATGAGTATAGATTATTGAGTTGATGTAGATAAGCTTATTTTCTATTTTAAAAACTATGATATATTAACGATATGCATTCTTATCTTCATCTAAGGTTCCTTCTTATTAAGTAGTATTCTTCCACTATTGAGTGTGATGTGACTATAACACCAAGTGGTTTGCTCTAGGGGCTAGCAGTAGTCTCTGGGTGCCGGCCACGCCAAGGGTATCCTTTCAGAGCGTGACAAGATTGAAATAGGAGAAAGGGAAAATGAGTTGAAAACTAACAATGTTGGTAGGTAAAGAGTGTAGAAAAACACCGTGTTAAGAACGAACTTTAGTCACTATGATACTAAAACATCATACCAAAGCCTCTGAGCCTATGTTACAAGCTAGTAAAGTTCCAAAGTGATCATAATCCAAGTAGTCAAAGGTCGTAGTCATGAGTATACGGTCAAACATATGGTATTGAGCATCATATATGAATGTGTTTTGTGAGGGCAAGTGATTTTGTATAGTCCCAAGATTATACATGATAACATTATTATGAGTAAGATATGGAACTTCTTTCTATGAGGGAACATGCATTATATTGTTAACATTAGACTTATTCAGTGATTGTGACTTGTTGATAACTACCTCACTTGTCATATTTGCATTGTCATATGTATTGATTTGTATTGGTTTGCTCACTAGCTATATGATGTGTTTTGAAAGTAGTACGGGTTTTTGTTGATATATTTCACTAGATTGAGGTCTATGTGTTATTATACTACTTATATAGATCGAGTCTGTTGCATGAGGATAAACAATAATTTTAAGTTGAGGGTCTTGATGTGCTGTCAAAATACAATACTTTTGACGCTACAAACTTGGAAATTTGTGTGTACTCAATGCGATGTTAGTTGGTTTAATGTGTTTTTATATTTGTTTTGCAGGATTTTAGGGTTGACATTATTTTTGGGCAAAGTGTGCAGAAATTACTGAAGCTTAAGTTCCACAAGACCTTTTATGGGATGCAGAGGATCCTACAAGCCGTAAGAATGGTTTTGTGTATATTTCTAGTGAAGGGTGGATTTCTAAAGTTCAGTCTATGAACATGCTGACGAGCTGTAGACTTGGTATCATGCCTTGACAATCAGAAGATGGCGATTTTCTAAAAATCCATTAGATGAAATCCCTTATGGGCCATAGAACTTTATATGAGACATAGAGGGGTGTCATAGAAGACAACCCCAGAGTAGAAGCAGCAGTCCATGAAAGCCTAATTACGGCCGTAAGCTATTATACGGCTTGTAGAGACCCTCGTAGAGCCTGCTGACCCACTTATCCTATTTGATTTTGGTTTTATATTTTAAACACTGTAAATAGGTTTTTAGGTTATTTTTCATAGAGAACGAAGTAGAGGTACATTAGATAGTTTAACAAACACTTGTAAAAGTTCATTTCATCTTTTAATTTCAGTCTTGTGATTCTCATTGAAGAGTTTTGATTTCTTGCACTTACTTCTCTTGTGTAAGTGCTCAATTATGTTATTCAAATTCATAAGTCTTATATTTACACTAATCATGAGTAGCTAAATTCACAACTAAGGTTGTGGAACCATGAAGAACTAACAAGGTAAAATCGAATAATTCATAATTCTTGAAAAGTGTGCATGCATGTGTTAATTAATTCTCTTCTTATTAAATGCTTTCTAGTGATGGCCAACATTAGAACTCGGTTAGTGTTACTGACTGGATCAATGTAGTAGTGAATGGAAAAGAGATTAATTAATAGGATTTGATTGATGTTTCTCATCTAATCAACTGAACTAGGCCAATGGAAGGTTGTACTAGAACAATAGGTAAGGGTTAGTAATGTCACATTGCAAGGATGGACCAGATCATATAGTGCTATTTGCCTCTCATTTGAGCCAAAGGATTTTGTAAACTTACCTACCATTCCACATGCTATACACTAAAAAAAACTTGATTACCTAGTAATACTGAGTTAGGAAATAATGGGGAACATAATATCCTAGTTCCTCTTCATATTGGTTTAGCACTTATTTTCGCTTAGCATTACTTTTTATAGTTATTATAAACCCCCCTTCGGGGAGATAAGTCAGTTAATCAACCCTAATTGCAACTAAATTCTTCTAAGTCTACCATATTCCTTGTGGGTTCGACCCTAACCTTGGTTAGGTTATATATGTTGACAGCAATTGCTTTATCTTGAAAAAGGAGGTGTAGCTTGGGCGACATCAACATAAACTTAAGAACTTAAAGAAAAGGTAAAATACTTAATTGGGAACTTTATGGGTGAAAGGATACCTATAAATCAATTCACATACATTGGAAGAACTGGAGAGAAATAAACTTGTAGGATTGAGAAAGAATCATGGAATGCTAGCCTTGGCCTAGCTTGTTCTTGAGAGTCCCTTTTTGGCTTAGAAATTTTGAAAGTAAAGAATGGAGGAGTGATTAAGGGAATTATGGCTTAAGGCTATTATAGTGTCCCTTTCTCATCCCTCGAATAATATAGCATTGGAATAGAAAAGATAGAAATGACAAAATTGCTCCTCGTTAAAATTGGCGAGACCGACATACGAGACCTCGATTATAACCATAAGTGCCTTCATCTATTGACATATCTGACAATCCTAAAAACTGACTTTGCTATACTAAAAACCATGAAGCATCAATACAAATCATGAAATATCTTATGGGTCATAGTTGGACTCATAGAGTCCTTCCAGACTTAACCATTTTTCCTCACTTTCTTGGCCTTACTAACGAAAAGGATCCAACAGGCTGTAACCCATTCAACGGGCTGTCTGATAACTCGTAAGTCACTTTCCTAAAAACTCTAAATCTCCTTCATGTCTGTGGTCCCTATCATGAAACTATCTACGGGTCGTAAGGTCCCCTACAAACTAACACTTGGTCCATGGTTTACCCCACACTTGAGAACTTTTCTCCTTTTTGAAGTTCAATATTTTAATTATGATACCTACGGGTCGTATGTTAACTTACGGGCCATAATTCACCTCGTAAATTAGTCTCTATATCATTTTTCCGACCAACTTTTCTATACTCAGGGCTCCTGAACCGTGGGTCATTACACTTAACACTATTAAATTATGTCTTGATGTATCATATATATAAATAACTCTTGTCTCTTAGACCAAGGACTTAAAAATAATAAGTTAAGCTCCATGGATAAGACTTGACAAATATCACATTGTGTTTTGATTTATAAGATACTCTATAGCTATTGCCATAGAGGTAAGCTTGTTAGTCGATGGAGTTCCAAACAATATGTAAAGCCCCGTGGGCAAGACTTGATACTAGCAAATTCCTTATTGATTTATTAGATACTCTATAAGTCTTGTTTTAGATGCAATTTAGCCCAAGGACTTCAAAGAACAAGTTTCACCCATGAGCAATATTTTGAACTATTGTAACTAACTTATGAGGAATGCAATAACTTTTACTGTATATGCAAAACATAGATAAGGGAAATATTTACACTATTTCACGATGTATAACTTATGAGATATTCTATAACTTTTGTTTTAAATACAAGGCTTAGACTAAGAACTTCAAAATTACTAGTTACTCCCTATGAGCATAAAGAGTTGTCTAAAAAAATATTTAAAGTGTAGAAAGGTGAAGAAGTACTTTGACTCAACTTAAAGTAGAAGGAAGACTTTTTTCTTATAAGACTTCTCTTATTGGGGGAAAAAATTACGACAACTGCAGTTGGGGGACACCCTATGTAATTGTCTACTAAATAACATGAAGCAAACATAAACTAGTAAATTCGTTAATATAGTTTTAGTTTTTTGTAATTGTACTGCTGTGTTTAGTGAAAATGGCTATGAAATATCATTTCCATTTGTATAACCCATGGGTCCGAATTATATAAATTCAAAATTTATATAATTTGGTTTCTAATTATATAAATCTAAAATTTTTCTAATTATATAAATCTAGAATATGTGTATGCTTGCCATAGCTTGTATATGATTATCACATTAATATATTTGATTTGTATAAGTTGTAAAAAAAAATTTAAATATAACAAATACAAAACTTGTATATTGTTACCCTATTTGTATAAAGGTAATAAATTACATAAATGAATATGTATATTTGACAACAAATTATACAAACAGAATTATCTATAGTAACCAAAACTAGAGCAATGAAGCACCATTAGGTAAGTTGTAGCTAAAGAGCATAACATAAGATACTTATTAGTAACTATTTATGAAAATTTCTCAAAAAATTAAGTATCTTTCAAGTAAGAGCCCATTTTGAATTAACTTATTTTTAGTGTTTTTATGTCAAACTAGCTTTTAGGTATTTTCTGAATGTTTGGATAAATTAATTAAATGCTTATAAGCACTTTATTTTAAGCTAAAATACAAAAAAAAAGATAAAAGTTTTTCTTAAATTTAGTGAAATGAACAAAAATACCCTCAGTAAATAGTTTGATTAAAACCTGCCTTGGTTGTCAATATTGGGTCCAAAAAAATTATTAGTGTTATTTAATGGGTTAAAAGTATCCTTTCGAATAAATATATTTATATTTACACACATTCCTTTTGTAATGATGATTATTTTAGTTGAAAATATTTATCTTTCTTCAGCTCAAAAATATTAAGAAAGAAAAATAATTTTTTTACTAGAAACCTTTTATCATTCTTTGAATGAAAATTAATAACGGAGTTACTATGTCAGCACAAATGATTATTACAAGGCAGTTTGATAAAAATATTGCTTTTAAAAGTACCTCATTCTCATTTCTTTTCTTGTAAAGTCACTTTTACTAATTAATAAGTAGGTGTCACGCCCCGAGAGGGTACCCAAGACGTGACCGACACCCAGAGACTATTGCTAGTCCTCAAGAGAACCACTTGGCCTCATTATAATCATTCAATCAATAATCTCTATTAATCAGTGGAAGACATAAGTAAATAAATGGTTATATCATCATCTAGTCTCAGAGGATATAACTAGTAAAAAGGTTATTAGAAAGAACTAGCTCAACAATCCTAACATCAACATTCAACTCTAGTCTATGAAGCCTCTATCACTATCAACCGGTGTCAATGGTAGACCCATGGCTATCTTAAATCCAAATAAACTAAAACTAAATAAATCTAACTCTAAACTAAGATGAAATAAATAGAATGAATCCTCCAAAGTAAAGGAGGTTCACCAAGTAGCTGACTGTTCAGATCCTTAAGGATTCATCTACGGACGATCCTAAACCCTATATTGCATTATAAAATGATGCAGTGCCGAGTGACATCAATACGTGGAATATCCGGTATGTAAAATAACTGAATGAAACAAAAACATATAGATGGAATAATGAAACAGAAACATGTAGAATAATATGGAACAATCATCAACTCATAATAGTAACTAATCAACATGTCAATCGTCTTTCTAAAGAAAGAATAAAGAGTAGACAAGTGACTATCAACCAATCAAACTTCCTCAATCAAATCAGACTCAACCCCATAGAACTCAACTCAAATTATCTCATTTTATCACGACTCAGACTACTCAATGTGGAAACTTTCTAGGAGTTTCTCTTATCCAACAACAATCACTTATGAGCCAGTGATTGTACAACAAGCCATTATTGTTGCCACAATTGTTCCATACTTGCCAGGTAGAGAACAAAATTAAAACTATAATGGATAATCCAAAATGGAGATGGCAATCTACAAGTCCTCTATTATTTTAGGGACTTTTATCCAGAGGGAACCTCCACATAATGTAATGTGATGGGTCCTAGTCCTCACCTATGTTTGCTATGTAGTTTGAAGAGTGCGAGTTAGATTAACTCTTACTCTTTTAGTGCTCGATACTCCTTCTGTGACTCAATGCTCATAAGACAATCCATCGCAATCAAGCCATCTCAATTAGCCTCGTGGAGACACTAATCATTTAGTTAGTCTCATAGAGACTCTCGTCATCTCATTAATCAATATCTCATTTGATAGCTCAAGGCTTAGAATAATCATTAGGAAATAATTAAATAGATAAAGCACTAGAGTTTATTTATATAGACTCACAGGACCATCAAGTTCTATCAACTCACTATCATTCTCACATCACAATCACAATCGACATTCTCAAATCAAGGCTCTAAACTAAATTTCTAGGTTTATTCATATATGTTTTCAAAGTTCACATATGGGGTTTATACAATATCTCATTGAACAGTTTCAATTCACGAAAACAAGTTTATGATGATCATCAATATAAGAATATACATATTAGTTAATATAAGTTTCAAAAAAAAACATCAAGAATCATGTATGTATAGACTTTCAACTCTTCTATGACTATCATGGGGCACATGAGAGAACAATCTCATGTTTCTAGTTTAGTCTTACATACAGGGGGTAAAGCTTTAACAATCAATCATCAAGAATTCTCCCATGAATTCACCAAATCTTATGTTCTTCTCTTCTCTAATCTCAAGCCCTAACTTTCCTTAAGACTTAGAAAGGACTTAGAATGAGAGTTTAGAAAGGACTTAGAATGGGATACTTTATGATGTGTTAGTTTAACTGAAAAAATTCATATTCCTAGTAGACTTTATGATTCTAGATTATGAGGTTGACTTTGATGTCCCAATCATCTTGGGAAGACCACTCCTAGCCACTAGATGAGCTCTGGTGTTGGTTAACTCCAAGTTTAGATTGAACGATGAAGAAGTTGTCTTTGATATCCTTCATTCCATGAAGCATCTAGATGAGTTCAAATGTGAAGTCTAGGCAATTGGTAAAGTCTGAGCAACCAATTGCCTTAGTCATATCGCGATAATAAATCAAGCGCTACTTGGGAGGTAACTCAAGATTTTTGATGTAATAGTGAAGTTTTAGGTGTATTTTTCTGTTTTTGGATTCATAGATAATTGTTTACTTTTGTTTTGATTGTAATTTTGGATAATGGGTGGTTGCATATAGGGTAACAACATACGTCGTGAAGAGTATGCATATATAGGACTAAGTTAGCAAATTTGGATGAGAAAAACATCAAGCTAAGTTTCTGCAATTGGGTCTATGAATAGTAACTCAGCTTATGAATTGTAGCCCATCTTATAGAGATTTCCAATAAGCAGGAAAATTATGCACTCCAATGCATAAGCCAACTTTATGATTCGTAGATCAACCTATGAGTCGTGAATAGAATTCGTGGACCCAGGTAAGTTTTTAAAATTTTTCTAAGTTTTTAGGGTTCTATGGAACCATGACTTATGAGTTGTCAAGTCATCTATGACTCATAGTCAGTGTTTTGTAGATCCAGGCACAGTTAATTTACCACTAACCCAGTAAAGGTATACAATGAGGGGTCAACTTATTTTGACCCCATATTTGACCTAATTGACTAAAAATCACCCATTTAGTTCTTCCTTTGTTTCTCCAATCAATTTTCTGGCCAATATAATCATTTTTCTGGCAAGACTTTTGGCAACCTTAGGGTTTCGAGATTAATCACCTTCTCTTTTTTCTTCAAATTAA
>JAOTQJ010000099.1:9285206-9314173 GCA_025642045.1 Solanum sejunctum | reverse complement strand
TAAGTTCTTATTTTAATTTAAATCTCTAATTTACCTTATTTTTAATTGCTTGATTTGATGATTATGATGGGTTTGGTATTTAGACATATAATCTTTGAACAAAATTGAATTGTGCCATGTGAAATAAGGTTGTCCTTAGTTGTATTGATTATTTGAATCTGTAATTGGGTAGTGTGTCCTTATGAATGTTAATTGTTTGTCCCTACTGGATCATTCACCATGTTTGATTGAATATTGAATGGTTTACAATTGTGAATTGGTGATTGATGACATAGGATCATGTTACTAATTGAGTCAATTTGAGATGGTCGAAATTGTAGGGTAATTGATGCTTAATCATTTTTTGATGGGGTGATTATATGTTCAATCTATTGGGGGTAAGGCTATATGATTGAAATTGTGTGGATTCTTGTATTCTTGCTTTGATGCTGATAGAATTATTTATTGAAAATATCTTTTGGGGTCCGTGTGATGGACTAAGAAACTCAGGTGACTGAGATTTCTGGTTCACGAGTTTCCTTTATGACCCGTAGAGAATCTCTAAGTCATAATTGCCCATCGTGTAGAATTTCAGAAACTTGATATTTTTCAGTTTCCATTAGATGAGACCTTTTATGAGTATTATCATTTACAACTCGTAGATCACTTTATGAATCATAGATAGGTCTCTTAAATCCCTGCCTAAATCTAATTATTAATTAGAGTTCTCTACGACAGTAGTCTACGACACATAAGTCACTTTACGAGTCATACTTAGTCTCATAGACTTTTCTAGTGAATAAAATTATTCCGAACTAATGGTCTACGAGAGCACTTTATGACTCATAGTGTTCACTACAACTTGTAAAGGGGCTTTCGTAAAGCCCTTCTGTAACTATACTCAAATAATTTTTTCATTTCAATTCTTGATTCTTGGGGCTAACCATGATAAATTTATGTCTATGTTTCAGGTATTGTGGCACCAAAAGGTATATGTGTGAGATTGAGGTTCTGAGGAGAAAGCTCAAGGGTGAGAATTTAGATGACGAACATTCGAGTGATGAGTAGACCCCTCAGTTAAGTAGGTCACTAGAGATCATCGATGTTAGAATGGACCCAAATGTTGTGATACCACAGACCTGAGCTGCAACCAAAGGTGGGCATACTCAAGCTCCGGTTGCTAGTCTTTCAGAGTCTGAAGAGGAAGTTAGTGATGAGAGTAGGAGAGACATTCCACATATGACTCCATCTTAGAGAGGATTCTTGTTCTAAGGAGGGCTCTGAGAAAGGAGCAGATGTCGTGTACTCTGCCGCACCATCATCATCAGCAACACTAGATGTCTCTGGTAACCGGTAGTGTATTGAGGGCATGGAGGTGATATATTTGAAGGTCATGCAGTCAAAGGAGCGGGGCAAGCCGACCTGTTCTATCTATGAGGAGCAGGGTGATTTTAGATAGACTTAGCCGTAACCTGATCTACATGACATGATGATTCGTTATGGGCTCATGTGGCTGACAGAGTCTCTTGGTCTGTACTCCCCGATGCTTGTGAAGGAGTTTTATACATCCTATGTAGCCATCATCCAGCGTTCTCTTCCTAAGGGGAATAAACTTCTCACTCAGCCCAAGTTGACAGAGACACGACTGAGAGGTTAGCGAGTAGACATTTCATAGGAGACTATCTGTCGTATGCTTTTTTGTTCTAAATTTCATGACCCCGAATCACAACAGAGTTTGATTATAAGTTGGGATAGGCCAGGAACCCATTGATTATGAAGGATACTGAGCATCAAACCACTATTTTAGATAGGTCGCTAGTAATATTGTAGAGCAGGGTCCGGAACCTACTTGGGTCTCCACCCACATGGAGCCTATCATCAAGGCTTTGTTCAACTTCCCCACTAAATTATGGTGGTCCATTATTTTATCAAGCATGTGTCTGACCTTGGTGGATAATACTCTTACTCCAGAGCATGCAATTTTGGTTTATAACATCTTGGTTGGCTATGATATAGATTGGGCCCGCCTCATAGCCAAGTAGATACATGAGGCCTCATTGAAGAAGGCTACCTCCATCCCTTTCCCTTGTTTGATCTACAGACTCTTTGTAGAGTGTATGGTGGACATTTTTCATCAGCTGGACCAGTTAGTTAAATCCTAGCACACTTTGGAGCCCAGCCTGATCAAGGCTGATGAGAATTCAATGGCATTTCGGCGAGCACAACCTCCACCTCCGCAAGATATTTTACCCTAGCGCCATCACCTGAGAGTTCTGAAAGAGACACCACCACTACTACTACTACTATAGAGGAGAGGCCTCCGCAGCATAGTGCAAATAAGCAGAGAGGACCCAGTTTTGTTGCTACCACAGCGGAGGCCACTACTTCACAGACTCCTACAACTTACATGGTCTATATGTCCGCCACTTCTATTTAGTCCATGTTAAAGAGATTATCATATGTTGAGGCCTAGTTAACTTAGCTTATTTAGTAGATTAGGCTGTGGGATTAACATGCTATTGCAGATTCAGAGGGTTGGAGTTAGGCATTCACGATTGTTAGTATTTAGGATCGTATTTTCATCATGGATGCCCGTATCGATGCATTTGTGGAGCGGGTATGGAAGAGATTGGTTGAGGCTTGACCTTCAGATTTGTCAGCCCTGCAATAGGGGATCCAGTAGCTCTGGGCTAATATAACAACATCACTATCAGTACTAGTCATACTACCAGAGATGACTTCTATGGTACCGATGTTGGATTTATTTTCCTCTGAGGATCCTACAACTACTTTCCTCAGGATGATATCTTGCACAGATGAGGAGCTAGAGGAGAGAAATGTATATGTAATGCTCTTAGAGGATAAAGAGTTCGAGCTTGTCGTAAGGAGATCGAGGCACGAGAAGGAGATACAGCTAGCTCATGAGCATGATAGGTTGAGGGGTCTTGGCCCCTCTGAACCGAGTACTATTGTTGAAAAGACTACCTTGTAGGAGAGGGATGACTAGATACAACTAGCGATCGCCACCTAGGCGCCCAGGTATGTTTATGACCCTTTACATTCTTGTTTTGATTGATTTTATGCATTAGGGGCAATGCACATATTTTTCGATGGGATGTGGGTAGTTATGGGCCATAGTGAAGTCTGAGTAGCTTATAGTCCATAATTACCCTAATTTTTGATCCCTAGGTTTTTTTGCCTATGTTCTTTTTTCTCGTGGATATTTATATTCTGATAATCCGGCATGTTTAGGATGTTTAGATAATATGTGTAGCATATAGTACTAATATTTTTGGCATATAGAATGTTCCTATGTTTTGTTTAGAAAAATGGTAGCCACTAAAAATTTTGATAGTAGCTAGATTATAACCATGTATGGTTAGGTGTTTGACAATATCTGTTTTGATAAGTGGGGGTAAATTTAGATAGAAATATGATTTGTGAGTCTTTTTTGATAATGTATGCAATGCCATGTGAGTGTGAGCTTATTTTGCTAGATTCATGTATTTTGTGCTAATTCAGAACTTACCCTGTTACTCTAAGTTAGATTGTAGATTAAAAGGATTAGGAAAGGATCTTAGGCTTTGTTCTTTAATTAGTCCACTTTAGCCCAAAATAACCAACCAAATGACGATTTATCTCTTGTTCCAAATATTTGGGCCTTACATGTACCAATTCATTCTAAACACCTAATTAACCTAGCCTTATCTAGTGAAAAATTTTGAAATTGGCCTGGTCTTTCCTTGAGCATCGTGAACCTTAACTAAGGCAAAAAGTCTAAGTTGAAGGTAGTTACTCAAAAGTGACCCTTTTTTGGAGGATAGATATTGTGTACTCCACCACAAGCTAAAAGCCTAATTTGAGGGTGGATGGTGAAAGGGTAAAATCATAAAAATAAAAGGGTGAGTTAGGAAGGAGGAGAAAAAGAAGAAAAATCATTTACCTTTAGCCAGAAAAATAAAAGATGCCTAGATTGAGCTAGAAAGCAAAAAGAATCATAAAAACAAGGCAAAAGGCTGAAAAATTAGAAGAAAGCACCCGAAAAAGCTTGAATAAGAAAAATGGGAGAATAAGGCAAAAATGACAGAGTTGGTGGGGAGAAAGTGTAGAAAAACACAGTTTCAAGGAGGGCCATTAGTCACTATTTTCCTAAAATATCATACTAAATCCCCCTGAGCCTATATTACAAGCCTTGAAAGTCCTAAAGTGATCCTAGTCCAGTTAGTTGAAGATCTGAGTCATGGTATTAGTCATTATGAATGAATATCATTATGCGAGTGAATGTTTTTACACAGTCCCAAGATTAAGCATGAAATAATCATTGAGTGTCAAATAAGGGACTTTTTTCTGTGAGGGCACTCATTGCATTGTTAGTATTTGAATTATCCAGTGATTGTGGACTATTGTAGTCCCTTGCTTGTCATAGTTGTGTTGTCACATGCACCAGTTTGCATTGGTTTGCTAAATAGCTAACTGATCCTATTTTGAAAAGTTGGTGTGTGTATCTGAGTTTAAGATGTATATGATATATGACATTCAGTTGAGGTTTGTGTGTTACTGTATTATCTATATAGATTGAATCGTCACTTTAGGAAAAGAAATAATTTTAAGTTGAGGGTTTTAATATGCTGTCAAAGTACAACACTTTTAATGCTTAAAACTTAGGATTTTGTGTGTTATCAATGCGATATTTGTGGATTTTATGTGTTTTTGTATGTAGATTTGCAGAAAGACCGATTGACCATGCTTTGGGTCAAAATTGCAGAATATTTCTGGTTTTTGATGACTTACGAGACCCTCTACGGATTGTAGAGCATTCTATGAGTCGTAGAGGCAGTTCCCTAACAAATTCTAATTGAAGAATGAATTCTAAAGATCAGCTCAATGAGCTATGCATATGACCCGTAGAGCATTCTACAAGTCGTATTGATGGTTTTCGTAAAGATTTCCAGTGAAGGACAATTTGATAAATTTGAAGCCTACGAATATGCAGTATGAATCATGAATTGGTTTACAAGTTGTAAAGTGAAGTAGTAGAGGAGAAGTCAAAGATCCTAGGAGCTGATCACGAGACCCCGACTATGAGTCATAAAAGACACTACAACTCGTAGAGGCCTTTTGTGAAGTCCACCAACCAATTTTTCTATATTATTTAGGACTTAATTATAATTACTAAAAATAGTACTTTTAGATTATTGTACAGAGGGGGACATCATTATTTAGTACTTTTAGGGTTTACACTTGGAAAACTCAATACTTGAGAGAGAAGATTGTAAGAATACACTTGTGGGTAAATTTGATCTTCAATCTTGTGATTCTCAATCAATTTTGGGATTAGGTTGATCTTCAATTCAATTGGGTAAGTGTTTAACTATGTTTTCTCAATTTATAATTTCTTCATCTACCCATAGCATGAGTAACTAATCCGCAACTAGGGTTGTGGGAACCATGAAGAACTAACTAATTAAACCCGGATAATTTGCAATTCTTGGAATAGGTATATGCATGTATTAATCAATTTTTTTCATTTTGCATACCTTTATTAAAACCCGCGTAGTGTTACTGACTGATCCAAGGTAGTAATAAATAGGAAAAGAGATTAATTAACAAGATTAGACTGATGTGTTCTTATCTAATCAACTAAATCGGGCCAAGGAAAAATTGTACTGGGACTTATAGGTAATGGTTAGTATTGCACACTATGGAGATGACCAAGTCGCATAGTGAAATTCGCTTCTCACCTTTAACCAAAGGGCTTGGTAAACTTAAATTACTATTCTAGTTGCTATACACTAGATAAGAATAGAGTTATCCAGTGATACTAAGTTGGGAAATCATGGGGAATACAATGCCCTAGCTGCTCTTCATTAGTGATTATCTATCGTGATAGGTAATTTAATTTACTTTCTTATTGATTATTGCAACCCCCCCCCCTTGAGGAATTGAGTTGGTTAACTACTTGAATTGCTTATTAGTGAATTGGTCTCAAGTCCACATATTCCCTGTGGGTTCAACCTTAACCTTGGTTAGGTTTTATATCTTAACAACAAAAGCTTTATCCTCTAAAAGAAGGTGTCACTTCGGCGACATCATGTAGCTCTTCACACCAATAAAAAGGACTCTATTAGACATGGCTTTATAGACTCCCAAGGACTCTTAAACTCATGCTCTAATACTATGTTTGTCATGCCCCAGGAGGGTACTCAATACGTGGCCAACACCTAGAGAATATTGCTAGTCCCCAAGAGAACCACTTGGCCTCATCACATTCATTCAATCAATAATCTTTATTGATTAGCTGAAGATATAAGGAAGTAAATGCGTGCATCATTATCTAGTCTCAAAGGATATAATAAGTAAAAGGCCTGTAGCTAGGGGAAAGAACTAGCTCAACAATCTTAACATCAACATTTGATTCTAGTCTATGAGCCTCTATCACTATCAAGTGGTGCCAATGGTAGAACCATGGTTATCTTAAGTCCAAATAAAGTGAAGCTAAAAAAATTGAAATCTAAAGCAAAATAAAATAAATATAATGAATCACTGAAGTAAGGGAGGCTCACCAATCAGCTGACTGCTCATATCCTTAACGATCATCTGTTGACAATCTCTAATCCCTATATCTACATCATAAAATAATCCAGCATTGAGTAGCATCAATACGTGGAAGGTACGGTATTTAAAATAGTTGAATGAAACAGAAACTAGTAGAATAATATGGAACAATCATCAACTCAAAATAGTAACTAATCAACATGTCAATTGTCTATCTAAAGCAAGAACAAAGAGTAGACAAGTGACCCATCAACCAATCAAACCTACTCAATCAAATCAGACTTAACTCAATAGAACTGAACTCAACTCATCTTATCTTATCTCTACTCAGAATACTCAGTGTGGGAACTTTTGGGGAGTTTCTCTTATCTGACAACAATCACTTATAAGCCAGTGATTGTACAACAAGTTGTCATTGTTACCATAGTCATTCCATACTTTCCCAATAGAGAATGAATCGAAGGAGACGACAATCTACAAGTCCTCTATTGTTTCAGGGACTTCTAACCAGAGGGAACCTCAACATAATATAATGTGATAGTCCTAATCCTCACATACACTTGGCTATGTAGTTTGATTAGTGCAGATTGGATTAACTTTTACTCTTTTGGTGCTCGATACTCCTCCCTAGACTCGATGCTCATAAGACAATCTATCTCAATCAAACCATCTGAATCAACCTCATGGAGGCACTCATTATTCAATCAATCTCATAGAGACTCTCATTATCTCATCAATTAATATCACAATTGATAGCTCAAGGCTCAGAACAATCATTAGGAAATAACTGAATAGACAAATCATTAAAGTTCATTTATAGAGACTCATAGGACCATCAAGTTCTATCAACACATCATCATTCTCACATCACAATCACAATCGACAATCTCAAATCAAGGCTCTAGACTCAATCCCTAGGTTCATTTATGCATGCTTTCAAAGTTAACATATAGGTTTATATAAGATCTCATTGAAAAGTTTCAATTCAAGAAAATAAGTTTATGATGATCATCAACATAAGAAAGTACATGTAGTTAATATAAGTTTCAAGAAAAATAAACTTCAACAATCACGTATGTAAACTCACTAGACTTTCAACTCTTCTATGACCATCTATGGGGAACATGAGAGAATAATATCATGCTTTTAGTGTAGCCTTATATACTTGGGGTAAAGCTTTAACGATCAATCTTCAAGAATTCTCCCTTGAATTCCCAATCTTACATTCTTTCTTCTCTTCGCTTCTCTTCTCTTAAGCCCTAACTTTCTCCAAGACATAGCATGGGATTTTAGACCCTTTTTATGCTCAAAATGACCTATTTTGATCGTGTATTGAGTTCAGGAGGGGTTGAAAATCATTCGGGATGCCCCTCATAAAATGAACAAAAAAAATTCACTTTGGAATAGCCTAGTCTGCGACGCGGACTGGGCACACACACATATATTTTTTTTCAAAAATTTTTCAAATGAGTTTTTCAATTCCGTCAAAAAAAATTAAAAAAATAAGTGCATCTCCGCTATAGAGGCACAATGCACCTCTGTTGCATACCAACACCATTTTTGTGTTTCGGATCCAAAAATTATCTTTAGATTCGGTCGCTCTAAAAAGCGATCAAGACCATTTTTCCACTCAACTTTTCATGTTGATCACATATCCTGTCTCAAATTTACGAAGGAGCATGGAAAGATGCATTAGCGCATACCTCTCCTCTATGGATATTTTGGTAATTTCAACGGGTGTTACAATAGGAAATAATCTTTTTTAATTTTATTTTATTTTAACAATTAAAATAGAATAACACCATATACCTTTTTAAATGATAATATATATCATATATATAAGATCATACTAACCCTGTCATTAATTTTTATTCAGATAAATGATAATAAAATTCTAATAAAATATAAATTTCTTTTTATTTCACAATCTTTTCTTAATTGAAGTAGGATACATATTTTTTAATTAAAAATTATCATTATGAAAAGAATGTGTTTAAGAAGAAAAGAACTTTATTTATTTGAAAAAGGGCATTTTTTTATCCATTAAAAAATAATAAGGCATTTTAGGACCAAGCTATTTGCAATAAAGATATTTTTAAATCAAACTATCAATTAAGGACTTTTTTATTTCATATAGTTTAAGGGTGTTCTTGATCCTTTTTTAAATAATAAATATAAGTCAAAAGTCAATTCAAATCATCTCTAAATTATTTTTTCAAAACATTAACCCTTATAATCCCCTAAAGAAAATACTTAAAATTTTCATTTACATCTCAAAAAATTGAATCAAATCACAAGAAAATCTTAATAAAATAAATGTTGAACCAGTAACTCATGCAGAGCTTATATGTACAATTAAGAATATTCATGAAATAACTAAAAGATCCAATCAAAGAAAAGACTGGTAGATCTTTATACACACACACACAAATGTGTGTGTGTGTGTGTGTGTGTGTGTGTGTATTATACACACATATGCGAGGATAGGAAGAAAAAGTATGATAAATAAATGCGAGTTAGGTGGTAGAGCCGACCACATATTGTAATCTAATTAATTGATTAGAGATAGGTGGCATTGAAAATTGGCAAAAACAAAAATAAGAGAGATAACTACTCAAAAAAAATTATTGAAGTAAAGAGAAAGCTTTGAAAATTAAAATTTGATATTATAATCAAATAAACTTTGAAAGCACAAAAGAAGGAGCAAACTCTAATTAAGTATTCTTGAGAGAGAGCTTCTTGAAAGTGAAATAAGAAAAAAATGATACCACAAATGAAAAGGGTAGCTCTATTTATAGTGTTGACACCCAATTTTTAGCTTTCACAATCTATAATAATTTTTTGAGATTCTTCAATTTTCAATAATTTCAAATAATTATTTTTCAAAAATTCAGAAAAAATATTTTAGGTTATTTTTATTAGTATTAATCTTTTAATTATACATACACACACATGTATGTCTCTCTCTCTCTCTCTCTCTGTGTGTGTGTGTGTGTGTGTATATATATATATATATATACATAATATACGTATTTTTCATATATTTTGTAATCACATACTTAATTATTACTTTTTATAATTGTTCAAAACTCATTCCAAAAAATTTTTATTTCAATAATTATCTTAGTTTAATTAAAAGTTATTTTAGAAATTAATTTGTCATTAATTAAGAGTAACACCCTAGATCTTAAGCTAAAACCCGAGTCATTCCTCGTATGCGTATGGGATCAACCTGATAACTTCTAATACTGTGGGGTCAATTCTTAGGTTTTCAAAGTGTATTACATGTGGTTTGGGGTCATAAGGCATCTCTTACATCAAATCAAGATCAAAGGATTCCAGTCGGCTAAGTTTCGGTACGTTAAGGGTAAACTTCAAATTGTAATATCTTTTAGCACATAATGAATTAGACAATCCACTACGTACTTAATTATAGATCTTTGAATTAGATTTCCAATACATCTAATTTTGCCATATTCCATTTTTGGAGTAACAATTTATGGCCATTTTACTAGACCTATCTGGGCTATCAAAAAGGGTGACTATCAATTTGACCGTCAGATGGCCTCGAAAAGCTTAACAAACTATCAAGAAGGGCTATCTGAATGCCCCACTTGGAATACCACCAAAAGATTTGGGATACCACTGAATGATTCGGCTGTGGGACCCCTGGATGGAACACATCAAAATGTCATTTTATGGATTTGTGATGATATGTTTGCATTCCCAAAAGGAGTTTTCAACTCATTTAACCTAAATACACCTTCCTAGGCCTATTTATATGCCCAAATAACCTTCCCCTTCATTTATTCCAAATTTTTCTCTCAAGGAAGAAGGCAAAATCCTCCATGAAAAACACGCTTCAATTTCTTCCATGCTTTTCATCAAATCCAAGATTTTCTTCAACTTTCTTCTCTTTTATGCTCTAAGGTATGTGAGTTCCTTCATTCATGGGTCCTTCAACTTTCTTCTCCTTTACCAAATTTCATGATTTTTAAGGTTGAATTCTTTATGGGTAAATCTTGTCATGCATTCATTATATACATGATTTAAGTTGGAATTTTTAAGTAATGATTTGATTATGCTTGAATACCATTGAGGTTTGATATTATTATGGATTTTATGATACACCATGCACTTTAAATATCAAAATCTACCATGTCATGTTCAACAAAACCATAATGAAAAACTTTATACAGTATGGACATAGGGCAATCCCTATAGACTCTTTTAAGAGCAATAGACTCACCTGAGAGTATACACTGAAAATGGTTAACTAACAATTTGGGATACATACCAAACCTTCTAGCAATGGATGAGGTAATGAAAGATAAACTCAAACTTGGATCCAATAAAGCATACACATCATAATCATAAACCTTTAATACATAGGTGACAACATTGGGAATCTCCTTAAACTCTTGCCCAACATGTAAAGCATAGAATCGATCACTATGTGGTCCACCTCCTAGAGTTTGGATATCTCCTTGCGCTTTCCCTCTTGGAACAATTTTACCTTGAGGACACCCTTCCCTACATTTGGTAGCAATAGTAGCACACTCGAGGGTTTTGTGGCCCATTTTAAAATAACCAAAATAAGCACCTGATCCTCTCCGGCAAATAACTCCATAGTTCTTGCTATACCATGGCACTTAGGAATAGAAGAATCCACACCCTTAGCACCACTAACTTGAGACTTATAGGTGGGCACCTTATCGTTAGCCAACCTTTGGCAATAAACTTAAGATGTTCCTTGGCCTAGTTGGAAACGGCCATTACCATGGACCATAGTATGTGGAAGTACACCTTCACGTTAAGCCCCTTTTCTCCCTTCCTCGTAGGCTATTGGATAAGACTTCATCTTATGTCCAATACTATCACACTTAAAATAACCATCTATTCCCGCTAAACACTTTGCTTGATGCTTCTTGCCAAACCATTGACAAATGGGGAAAAGACATCTTTCTATATTGAACTTGAGTGTGAAATACCAACAGAAGATGAAACACCATTAACTTGGGCATTCTTGGCCTCCCTCTCCCCTTTCTTATCACATATAGTCCGAGGATATTCGCCTGTTGATTTAGTTGAGCAGTTACAACTTTGGTTAATATCCAAATAACATTGTGAAACTCAGTATTATATATGTCCATGCTTGGAAATTGATCATCAAGCAAGGGATGGTTGCCATCTTGTCCACTATTTTGATGGGTTCGAGACATATTCTAAAACATAAAGGATAGGAATCTAGAATAAAGCTTAGAGGATTTATCTCTATTGCACAACATAGATCACGAAGAAATGAGTCATTTACTAAATGTCTGAGGCCTTCTATTCATAATTATAGTGCTCTTCACAACTATAAGCAAGACTCTACTTGATGCGGTACATTAAATTTTCGAGGCCTATTTTAAACCTAGTGCTCTAATACCAAGTTTGTCATGATCTAATGCTAGGTCTATGTGTGTCATGGAGAATAAGGAACCTGAGGGTACCCCCAAACAAGTCTCCATAACATAAGTAAGTACATCCTTGGTTAAGAAGCATGGAACAATTATCAACAATTAGTACTAAGGGGATTTGGGTCTTAGGACACACTCTATAGGTACAAGGGATAAAGAATTTCCATCATTAAATAACATCAACTAAATCTAACGAAAATGGAGCATGGGACACACTTTATGGGAAGTATACACTTAGGAATTTCACTAACTTTCTAATTGACCACAAGCAACAACAAAACATCGGATAAGGACTAAGGGAAAATCTCCACAATTACAACAGTGTCGCATAAATCATAAATATCATGTCATCCAACAATATCTCTAATCATAGTGGGATGGTCACCAAGACATGTCCTGAGCTCACCCTCAAAAGAAAAATAATAATATAATAATATCTTAACATAAGCAAGATAGAAAATGGACATTATCCTCAAATGGTGGACTCGGCACAAGCAAGTCTTCAATAGATCGTTCTATCCATGAGGAGGTGGATGGATAGGAACTCTAGTCCCTACATGGTTACATCATATAGACAAAAAGTATGAGTTACTACTTAGAATATACTAAGTATATGGTGTGCAATGCAATTAAAGATCATAAGCCATAATAGAAGATATGCATAATCATACACAATAGAAATAAGCTCAATATAATATAAATGATCAATACCTAAGTCAAAACATTCATGGAATATCTTAACATAAGCAATATAATTTCGTGGTCTGCACTTGGCATTTTAGACTTCATTGCTATGATCCACCTCTATGAGTTGTAGTCTGGTCTATGACTCATAGTGCCTTCTTATAGTCCACTTTTGCATTTCTTGGTCCAATCTGAATTAACAATATTAATTACTATTAGATCGTAGAAGGACTACAACTCGTACCTTGAGCTCGTATGGTTGAACTTTAAATTCTCAGATTTTTATTTTTAGATACTCTTAATTGTTATGGATAGCTCCTGCGACTCGTAGCTTGGGCTACAACTAGTAATGTGGCTCATAGTTCAAAATCAACAAAATTTGCAACTTTTCCCAAAATCTAACCAACCTATATTTTCTACAAAAATAATCACAAAAACACATGAAAACTATAAAAAGTTGCATTGAGAACACACAAAATCCTAGGTTTTAGGCATCAAATGTGTTGTATTTTGATAGCACATCTATACCCTCAACTTAGCATGTCGTCAAGCGACGACTCAATCTAGATAGATAATAACCAATATATAGCAATTAACTTACTAGCATATACCTTACTCAATTTCAACTCAGGTACCCATAATAGTATTCTCAAAGCATGATCATGTAGCTACTAAGCAAAATCACAACATATTGACTCATTTGACAATCCAACTATGACAAGTGAAGGAGCATCAATAATTCACATTCACTGAACAAGTTAAATGGCAACCATGCAATGTAAATGCCCTCACAGAAAGGAAGTCCCTTTTAAACAATTGATATGATTTCAAAAGTTACTCATGGAACTGTGCAAGCATACTCACTCTCATAGATGATATTCATGCATGATAACTAGTACCATAGGCTTGCCCATATACTCACAACCCGAATATTGGTTAATTGGATTAGGATCACTTTAGGAATTCATAGGCTTGTAACGTAGGCTCATGGGATTTTGGTGTGACATTTTGGACAATTAGTGACTAAAGACCAACCTCGAACTACATTTTTTAACACTTTCACCTTAACAACTCAACCAGTCTCAACTTGTCCTCCCTTATTATTCATTTTCATGCTTTCTGAGTAATTTCTCTTCATTTTTTCAGGTTGTGCCTCATTTTCAAACTAATTTTGTTTTTTTCACTCATACAAAGGCATCTTTGTCTCTTACCTGGTACATGTCTTTCTACTCTTTCTTTTATCCCCAACTCACCTCCCCATTTTAGCTATTATACAACAACATAGACCACCCTCAACTTAGGCTTTTAGCCTGAGGTGAAGTACACAATATCCAATCCCTAAACCAGGGCCACTTCTGGTCACCACCACAACCTAGTCTTTTTGCCTCAATCATGGTTCACAATGTTCAAGGATAGACTAGGGTCAATATTAAGGTATTTCACTAGATAAGGTTAGGCTAGCTAGCTATTAAGAAAGAAAAGGGTATGTGTAAGTCTCAAACATTTGGAACAAGAGATAAACTATTTCATTTGGATGGTCATTTAGGCAAAAGTGGACTAAATCAAAGAACGAGGGCCTAAGATCCCTTCATAATCTATACAATCTCTAGTCCAACCCAAATTAATAGGGCCAGTTTTGAATCAGTAAATAATGCATGAATACCACAAAATTAGCTCACACGTACATGGCATTGCATACATAGCCAACAAAGACTCATAGATTATGATTCAAGCATCACATTGCCTTCACTTAATCAAAACACATTGCCAAATCAATCAAACATTCATGATCGCAAAATAACTACTAATCAATAAAAATTTTTAAGGGTACCAATTTTTTCAAAATTTTTATAAACCATCAAAACAATGTACATGCTAAGATTTTAATCACCATATACTGCAAAAATTATCTACAACATGTAAAACATGTTGGTTCAACATAAAATAAAATATCCACGAGACAAAAGAACACAGGCAAGAAAACCTTAGGATCAAAAATTAGGATATCTATGGATTAAAAGCTACTCGGACTTCACTCTAGTCCACAACTACCCACAACCCACCAAAAACAATGTACTTTATCCTCAAATGTACAAGGAAAAAACAAAACAAGAATAGGGGGTCAAAAATCAAACATCAAATGGTACCTAAGCACTGGTCTCCGACTGTCATGAGTACTCCCTCCTATAGGGTAGTCTGTGTTGTAGTCGTGTTAGATGAGCCAATGCCCTGCACTCGATCAAGTTCCTGGGCTCTCCTTAGCTCCTTTTCCTCTCTTGATGTCCGCAATACGAACCTACTAATCTCCTTATCCAGCTCCTCATCACCCTCAAAGGTCTTCTTCCACTTGTGCCAGTCCTCTGTGTCAGCATCCTCCATAAGTCACTTTCGGGGAGCACTGTGTAAGGAATATGGGATGAAATGATCCCCAAAAGTGCCCGAAGATAAGCCTCGGAAGTGCCCATAATTGTAATTTTCTTATATCTCAAAATCTGTGCATGATATCAAAAATGCAACTTCATATTCTTGATCAGGGGGCAAAATTAAATAGGGAATGAGTCTAACCCTGGTTTTAGAGCAACTGTAGAAAATTTTGATTTTCCCAAGTTTGCACAAAACAGTGGTAGAAACAGTGTATTTTGTTGCCAGTTTTCTTATTTCGGCCTAAGGCCTTGGGGTCTTGGGCCTAAGTCTTCCTATGCGTAAAATCACCTATACTTGGTCATTTTTCAACTCCACATTATACAAGACATTCCCCAAAACCCTCTCTAACACTTAGACAAATATTTCACCCAAATTCAAGTATCCCAATCTCATTCTGGATCTTAAGGATTTCATTCAAGCTTTAAGTTCTCATTCAAATTTTCATTAAGGAAATCTCCAAAATTGAGGTATGTGGGTTTCAACCATTGGTTCCTTTCACCCATGGTGCCTAACCTTCTTTTTTACCTGTCTATGGGTACATCTTATTATGAATTTTGATTATAAACTATATTGGGGTTTTATGAAATGTTGTTCAACTATGCATGTTTTGAGCTATGAATCTAAGATCTATTGTAAGATTTGATGAGAGGTTGTGATGTATCTTGCATGAGGGTACTACCAAGTGTTGGTGGGTGGTTTTACATTGATTTGTCTCGCGTGATTTCACTCTTGAATTGCATGATTTTGTACTAGCATTACATGCCCGCCAAGTGTTTGATAAAATGTCCAATTAAGGATTCTTGAGTTGTTGAAGGTCTAATGCTATGTTGAGACTTCTTCTTTATGTTGAATACTTATTATCATGAGGGTGAGCCCGAGAAGTGTCTTGGCTCCCGCTCCATTTTAAAGTAGAGGTGTTGTTAGATACTAAGTTTGTATATACTTTTGAGCTTGACTCTCCATATATTTTTATACTTATGAAAGACTTCCCTTAGTCCCACTTCCCTTTTTATACTTGAATCTTGTTGATATTTATTTTCATTTCCGCATCCAAGGATGTGTACAAGGTATGCTAAGAGGCTTGTTTGGGTTGTCTTCAGACCTCCCATTCATCGTGTCACGTCTGGGTCCTAGGCTTGGATCATGACAGAAGTTCTCTTTAAATTTTTATGTTTGAATGTTGTATTTTCTTTTCTCACAAACTGATGTAATAATGTAATAGTGAAAAATTGGAGATTTAGTTTAATGGGAGAGGAGAATAATTTGCTAAATGTTTTCTTTCTTTTTTTTTTTCTTTTTCTTAAATGTCTTGCTTGTCTGTCTGATGATTTTTTATGCAAAGTTATTTTATGATTAATATGTTAAAATGAATCTTGTGTGCATTAATTAATTTAATTATGAATTGCTTAAAAAAATAAATTAACCAAGTATGTTTCTAACTTTTTTTAACACATTTAATTTAGAATTTGTCATGCTTACGTTAGAAATCATGTTTAGGATACATAATGTTTTCGTGCCTATAGAATTCTTCGTTAACTATGTCATGCTTATTTTTCTTTTCACATATTATGAGCAGAAATCATGTTTTAGGACATTTAATATTTTATATTAGAAATCATACTTTCAGGATATTTACTATTTTATTTTAGATTTAAACAAATTTTCACAATGTAACTTAAATGTGAAAATTTAGAAATCATGTCTCTAGGGCTTTACTCTCTCTAACTTAAATGTGCTTAACAATCTTTAACACTTAAAATGCTTTTTCTTATCAAATATTTTAATCTAAAATTTCCTATTAAGTTTTCATGTTCGGCACACAAAATAAATTTTTGGCATTGTTTTTGTGTTTGAAGTATGTTATTTGTACAAGAGGCATACTTGAGATTTTTTGTGCTACTTTCTAGTCCTCTATGTTTTGTTTGACGCGAGTCTAATAGGATCTTATATTACTTTTAAGTCTAGAGCCTACCAAAATAGAAGTTCAATGCCTCTTTGACCATAGGAAGGGACGTTAGACACTTTAGGACTCATTAGAATTTCTCATTTCTTTTAGTATGCTTATAGGATATTAATAAACCAACCTAGGAGGGGTAGGAGTATATAGAACTCTCGAAAAGGATGATCTGAACCCGAGATTTAATAAGAACAAAACTTTGGTTTTTGTCTTTAGGCTTAAATAAGTCATGTGAAGCTAAACTGACAAAATCTAATTTTGTCTTCTGAAATAGAAGCCGAGTAAACTAATTCGAGTGGAATTAAATATTGTCTAGTTTAATTTTTTTCCTTCCTTTGTTTGGTTTTAATTTAATTATTTGGGGTAGTTAGATTTATTTTCTGTCATTATTTATTTGCTTACTTTCTCTCCTATTTGTTAATTTATCACTTAGAATTAATCAAGATAATTTTCTAAAAGAGACCTCTATTTTCAACCATCACATAAATGAGAGATACGATTGGGACCCATATTTGTTGACCTCGAAGGGTTCTAACACCATCCCTTCAAGGTGACTTGAACCCTTACCCATTCTCTGGTGACTCAAACCTTTAGAGTTGTAGATTAGAATGGTCTCCTACTGCACCTTAAAATCATTAGGTGGCGACTCTTCTTACTTTTTCAACATCTCAAAAGAGTCTTTGCCACGACGTTGTTCAGGTTCTATTTCAACGCAAGAAAAATAGGGCACGACAAGGTTGCTGAAGATTCAAGAAAAAGAAGTTGCTCGTTTGTCCCTTATTCTTCAAAGTCTTCACCTCCAGACCTCTGTGCTCCAAAATATTCCCTTTGTCCTCTCCTTTTTTAGTGGCAGTCTCTTGTTGTGCTTGTTATATTCAGTGGTTTGTACGCTTTCTTTTGTTAACTAAATGAATGCTATGATTATTTTTGTTTATTCCTTTATGAATACCCTTCTCTTTATGTGTTGCTGCTATTTATTGCTATGAGTTTATGCTATATGTGTGACACTTAGTATGGTTTACTATTTTTCCTTTTTTATGATGTCAAAAAGGAAAAATTATATTGAGAAAAGGGGAGGCAGGGGAGAGCATGTTGAAATGGGGAATATGAGAGAGCATGTATATTGCTAAAGCAATATGTTGAAAGGGGGAAGCATTTCTTGTTTTTTGAAGTTTTGCCATAATGTTTTCTATCATCAAAAAGGGAAAATTTGTTAATATAAATTTTTGATGGTTTAACAAACTCTTGAATTGGACCTGATCCTATTCCAAGTGATGGTAGGTGTACTTAATTAGTATAACTAAAGTGCCACTTGGTATGGTATACTGCCAGTAACAAATTTATATTACGTGCTTGAATATAGCAGTGTAGTCGGCCCATTGGCCAATAGAATGGCACTAAGTAAAGGTGGCCCAAATAGATGGTGGCCAAATATCATACGTGAATATATATATATATATATATATTACAAATGTGACAATTTGATAACCATTTTCAACATCAAAAATGTAAAAAAAATATTCTTCTAGAAATACAACTGAAGAACACAAAGGCTCTCAAGTTTTATAAATTTTGTTTTTATTGTTATTAGTTTATTTCTTAGTGGTTTTGGATGTAAATCAGGTCCTGTATTTGAGTGCAATTGGATTGCAATTAACAAACTTCCATACAGTCGCAAATGACTAATTTGAGTGCAAACAAAATTACAAACTTACGACAATCAGAAATCGAAGAAAATTAAATTTAAAAAGTCTAATAGAGAGAAAACATGCAAAAAATATAGAAGAATATTTTTTAAAAAACAAAACATAAAATACACTTACTTCTTAAGACTTTAGTCATAGCAATATGGAATATAGAATTAGTACATATTTTTTGAGTTTTTATCAATACATTTTTCCATAACTAATCAAAATTCAAGAGTTGTCTTCATCGAGTCAAACTAAAGCATCAATCAAATAGTATAATGATGATGTAAGTGCTTACTATGTTAACAATAAAAAAAATCTTGAATACAGATCTCATGAAATAAAAAGGATAAATTTAATAAATAATTTGACAAGAATAAGATTTATCAATATTAAAAATAGCAATTACCCAAATAATTAAATATGATTATGAAGGTGAAAAAAATGAACTCAAACTATACTGTAAAGAATGAATTCATAAAATCAATCCTTGAGACAAACCTAGTTTGCGAGGTATTTTCACTAAGCCTACCACAGAAAATATTATGATATTTATAGTTGAATAGGTGAAGTTGTGATTGTTATTGTGGTCTTCTCCATCATGATTGTTTAGAACTGTAAGAAAAATTAATGAGATAAAAACAATGGGTCGTACTGTTTCATTAAAGCTACAGTAGTAGTTATTGCCACTAGCGAAATTCTCTCCAATCTATTTCTGTTTCACTAGGAATACGAATCATAGTCCACAAACTAAATGGTTTGTGTAGATTGATGAATATCAAATCCAAAATCCCCTTTATTATTTTCTTACGATTTTATTTTTACCGATACGCTAGTTTTCAAAAAACGATTAGATAATTTCTCACTCTTCCACTCTTAACAAGAGTCAACTACTCACCCTAAAATAGGGGAGTCGTTAAGCAGTTGCAAATGCTTTCTCCTAGTTGGATACTAATTCTCCATCATATATGGACACTAACTATCCATCCTCATCCTTATAGGATAAGGATGGATAGTTATTATTTAACTGTACCACATTATTTTAAAACTAGATTCATAGGTCGAATTAAGATTGGATCGGGTTGGTCCACATGGGCTATCCATGATCCCAAAATTCTTACATCTCCCACATCACACATGGCGGACAAGATCCAAATCAAGATTATATCAACAAAATACACAATTTATACGGGAAATATTTCATGCAACCTATAAGCATAAAGGCTTGCCTTCAAGGTTGTATAAACGTTATATAGGAAGTCAATCATGTGTAAAAAAATTCACTATCAATATGAGGATATCAATGCTCATAATATCCCAGACTTTAACTATTCCAATATTTGTTCATCTTATCTCTCATCCTCTTTAAGAGGTGAACTCGAGTTCACATTTAATTTTAGTTTTTATAGTTTTTCCTTTCTACTAGAATCTATCTGTTTTCAGTCAACTGCATTCCTAGACATACACCATATTTACCAATCATTATTACTATTAGTAACATGCTAAATTAACAACATTGATTGAAATGTCAAGAAACAGTAAAAGGTGAAATGATGAAAAGTTCAACTCTGACTTTTCAGGGTCTCACGCAATGAAGAAGTCGGGATCATTCTTTCATTAACCCCTTGGTCACACAACACACATGGTATAAAACACATTCTATGATGTTCTCACCATATGCAAGTGTATGTGTCTCATTCTAATATCATACAGACCTTGGTCTAGACATTTTTTATGTCTCTATAGATATCCCCAAACTCATTTTCTCAAAGAGACTTTTGTCTGGTTTCCAAAACAAGTCTAAATATCATAAGATCCAAGCATATGCCCTAGATGTGACATGGCGAATGGAAATCCGAAGGGACTCAAACAAGCCTCTTAACAAAGCAATCACACATCCTTGGTCACAGAAGCAAAGTAAAAAACAACAAGAGATAATAAAAAGGGAAATCGAGACTCTCTGATAGCATAAACAAAGAAGAGTCAAAGCTCATAGCATAAGTACATCATCTGTTCCAACAAAATCTCTTATCATAGACTGGAGCAGAGGCCAAGTCACTTTTTGAGCTCACGCTCATAGTATCAAGAATTCAACATAAAGAGAAAACAAGTGACAAGAGTAAGATAGCAAGTGTCCCTGAAACTTGAGGACTCACGAAAGCTCTTCTTCCAAAATACCAAGACTAGCCACGTGGAGGATAATAAACAGGTGCTTTGGTTCCTACATGGTAACATCATGTAGGAATAGAGTATGTGTTAGTATATTTGAATGTACTAAGTATGTAGGATGCAATCCAACAAAACAAATGCAACTTAGTCAAAATACATAAATATAAGCAATGGGCAAGTATAATAACAATATGGCATGCATGACCAATGATTAAAGTAAAACATGCTTGTAAAACATATAACTTGAGAATATAGATTACATGTATAAGAAGGCACCATACTCATAGATCAAGCAAACTATTACTTGAAATCCAAGGCATACCACCCCCTTGCAAGGTGATCGAGGTACCTAGCCCAGAAAATGGTAGATGGGCATGTCACGCCCCATCATAGTTGTCAAGGTATATACCCCTCAACATGGTAGATGGGCATAGCACCCCCCCCCAATGATCAAGGTATATACCCCTCAACATTGTAGATGGGCATAACACCACCACCACCCCATTATAGTGGTTGAGGCATATCACCCCCTCAACAAGGTGTGGTCAACTTGCAACACTATGGATACTTTTCATGAATTCAATACATACGTACAATATCTTTGTCATCATTGAGTCACTTAACTTGTAAACCATATCATGTACCATCAATAACCCAAGAATTTATGTCAAGACATTTTATCAAACACTTGGTAAGTATGTAATGCTACTCCAAAATCATGAAATTCAAGAGTGAAATAGTGTGAACAAACTCAATATAAATCAACCCTCAAACACATAGTAAAACCCTCATGAAAGATACCTTGAAATCCCTCATCAAACCTCATAACAGATTATAGTTTCATAGCTCAAAATAAGCATAGTCACAACAGACAAACTATGTCATAGTATAAGCTTGAAATAGGTAGACATGTGTTTTCAGTCTTCATTTCATGAAATCCCAATGTAATTTATAATAATAATTCATAATAAGTAATACCCATAAGTAATACAACTTAAAAACATGCAAGTTTCATAAAAGGAAAGGTTGGGCACCATGGATGAAAAGACCTAATGGTTGAAACGCACACACCTTGAATTTGGTGATTTCCTTGAGTTAGATTTGAATGAGAACTTGAACCTTGAATGATGTTCTTGAGATCCAAAATTAAGCTTGGGGCACTTGAATTTGGATGAAATGTTTGGTTAAGTATTAGAGAGGGTTTTGAGAGTGTCTTGAGTGATATAGAGTTAAAAATGGATAAGTATAAGTATTTTTACGCATAGGTGGGCTTGGGGACAAGGCCCCAATGCCTTAGGCCGAAAAAGGAAAAATAATAAAGTCACAACAATGCCAGCAATAGGTCCGCATCGCGGAGCCATTGCAGATAACTTTTGTCCCCAAAAATTTTGTGAAAATCAATTTTTGCTATGGGTCCTCTAAAATACGGATTATACCTATTTCCTACTCAATTTTTCCCCTGATCAAGAATATGAAGTTGGTTTTTGATATCATGCATGAATTTTGAGATATATGAAAATTAAGATAATGGGCATTTCCGAGGCACATTTTTGGGCATTTTTGGGGGCTTTTAAATATCTTCCCCTTAGGAACATTCATCCCCGAATGTCAAAAAAATGTACATAAGAGAAGTAACCAAGAAGATTTCAGCCTGACATGAACGTAACAAATGCTCTTATATATCATTTTCTAAAATCTCAACATGAGTGTCAAAAATCATCACAAACTTGTCAACATAAATATGAATACATGCACATGACATAAGGGCTGAAACTTAAGACTTGAAATCATATAAGGGAACTTAAATTATTACCTTAGGCTTGAGTAAAGTGGAAAATATACAGATATCGCTTTCTCATGTCCGCCTCGGCTTCCCATGTGGCACTTTTAACTTATTGGTTTCTTCAAAGAACCCTGATGGAAGCTACATCCTTGTTTTTCAACCTATTCACTTGTCTATCTAATATTTCTATTGGAACCTCTTAATAAGTAACATTATCCTCCAACAAACACACAACATCCAAAGGTACAATAGCACTTGGGTCACCCACACACTTTCTCAATGTAGACACATGGAAGACTGGATGTATCATATTCATTTCAATAGGAAACTCCAACTCTAGGCCACCTTACCAAACCTCTTCAACGCTCTATAAGGACCCACAGACCTTGGGCTCAATTTACCCTTCTTGACAAATCGAACTACACCCTTCATGGGTGAGACTTTCAAATAAACCAATCACTAACCCTAAATTCAAGATCTCTCCTTCTTACATCGGAATAGGATTTTTGTCTACTTTGGGCTATTTTCAATCTCTCCCTAATTAACCTCACCTTTTTCAAGGCTTCCATGACCAAATCCGGACCTATAAAAGTCATTTCACCCACTTTAAACCACCTAATTGGTGATCCACAATGCCTACCATAAAGAGCTTCAAAAGGAGCCATACCAATGCTTGAGTGGTAGCTATTCATGTAAGCAAATTCAATTAGTAGAAGATGTTCATCCCAATTTCCTTTAAAATCCAAAACACAAACTCTAAGCATATCCTCAAAGGTTTGTATGGTTATCTTGGCTTGGTCATCCATTTGAGGGTGAAAGGTCGTACTAAGCTTCACCTTGGTAGCAAGACCTCTTTGGAAGGACCTCCAAAAGTGAGAAGTGAATTGAGCACCACGATTTAAAATGATAGACAAAGGCACCACATACCTAGCCAACTCATGAATATACAATTTAGCATAATTTTTAGCACCATAAGTAGTTTTAACCAGTAAGAAGTAAGCCAACTTTGTCATTCTATCAATCATAACCTAAATAGAATCAAAATGCTTTCTAGTCTTAGGCAACCCAACCACAAAATCCATGTTCATTTCCTCCCACTTCAAAGTAGGAATCTCTATATCTTAGGCTAGGCACTCGGCCTTTGATGTTTGACTTTTACTTATTGGCAATTGTGACATATGGATACGAACTTAGCAATGTCTCTCTTCATACTACCCCACCAATACACTTCCCTCAAATCTCTATACATCTTTGTAAAACCGGGTTGAATAGAATACAAAGAATTATGAGCCTCATCTAAAATCTTCTTTTTCAAGTCATCAACACTAGGCACACACAATCTACCTTTGTACCTAAGGGCACCATCTCCCCCTTGGGAGAAAACCTCCACTTTATCATCCCTCACCAAGGCTTTAAATTCTAGCAAGGTGGGGTTAGATCTTGTTTTGCCTTTAACTCCTCAATCAATGAAGATTTAGAACCATCAACAACTATTGCACCACCATTGTCAACTTCCTCCAGCCTAGCCCCCAATCTAGCCAACCGATAAACCTCTCTAGCCACCCTTTTGCCACTAGCATCAACATGTGCTAGGCTACCCATAGACACCCTACTTAGAGCATTGGCCACAACATTAGCCTTACTAGGGTGATAATGCACACTCATATCATAATATTTAAGGAGTTCTAACCACCTTTTTGTCACGGTTAAGATCTTTTTGAGTGAATACATATTGGAGACTCTTATGATCAGTTAACACATCAACATGAACCCCATACAAGTAGTGACGCTAAATTTTCAAAGTAAATACCATGGCCGCCAATTCAAGATCGTAGGTAGGATAGTTTTTCTCATGCACCTTAAGTTGTATGGAGCCATATGCTATCACCTTACCATTTTGCATCAAAACACGACCCAAACCAATTCTTGAGGCATCACAATATACAACAAACCCTTCCAACCCTTCCGGTAGAGACAAGACAAGAGCAAAGATAAGCTTATGTTTCAAAGTTTGAAAACTCCTCACATTCATAGGTCCTTACAAATTTTGCCTTATTTTGGGTCAACATAGACATATAAGAAATAATAGAAGAGAACCCATTTACAAACCTCCGGTAATAACCCGCCAAACCTGAGAAACTCCTAACATCCAATGGAGTCAAAGGTCTAGGCTAATTTCTAATCACCTCCATCTTATTAGGATCCACCTTAATGCCATCCCCCATCTACATGCCCTAGGAAAGCAACCTTTTTCAACCAAAACTCACATTTGTCATATTAGTATACAACTTCTTCTCCCTCAAGATTGGCAACATTGCTCTCAAGTGATTCATTTGCTCCTCCTCACTATGGGAATAAATCAACATATCATCAATAAAAACTACCAATAACAGATGAAGGTAGAATTTGAAGACCCTATTCATAATATATATAAATATAGCTGGTGCATTAGTCAACCCAAAGGACATAACCACAAACTCAAAGTGCTCATACCTAGTCCAAAAAGTCATCTTGGAAATGTCACACTCCCTTACTTTCACTTGGTGATACCTGGACCGAAGATCAATCTTAGAAAAGTGACTAGACCCTTGAAGTTCATAAAAAAGGTTATCAATCCTTGGTCGAGGGTACTTGTTCTTTATGGTAACTCTATTAAGTTGTCGGTAACCAATATACATTCTAAGAGAACCATCCTTCTTCTTCAGAAACAACACCCATGCACCCCAAGATGATTGACTAAGCCTTATAAACCCTTTTCTAACAAATCTCTCAATTGCTCTTTCAACTCTTTCAACTCCGCTCGGGCCATACTGTAAGGAGGAATAGAAATGGGTTGAGTGTTGGGAAAGAAGTTCTATACCAAAGTCTATTTTCCTTCGGGAGAAATATCGGGAAGCTCATCAGAAAAGACATCAATGAACTCATTAACCACTAGAACCGACTTTATAGGAAGGACCTTGGACTCAATGTTCTTAACCCTCACAAGATGACAGAGACACCCCTTAGAAATAAATTTTTGGGCCTTAATGCAAGAAATGAATCTGCCCTTGACCACCACATCACAACTTTCCCACTCAAGGACGGGCTCATTAGGGAATTGGAACTTGACCCTATGGGTTCTACAATCAATAGAAGCATAATATGCATGAAACAAATCCACCCAAAGAATGATATTAAAATCCACCATATCTAACTCAAAAAAAATCACAAGGCAAGATTTTATGCAAATTGAACATGGTACAATTTCTATAGACTCTTCTAGCAATAATGGATGCACCAACAGGAGTAGATACTTCATAAGGCTCACACAATAATTAGGAACTAACATGAAGCTTTTTAGAAATAAAAAGAGTAACAAAAGAAAGAGTGGCACCTAGATATATCAAATCACATATCAAAATCAAAAACAATTAATATACCGGTAATGACAATGGGCACCTCATCTACCCCTTGTCTCCCTTGAAGAGCATATAATCTATTTTCCCTTGGGGCACCCCCCTATTTGCCTCCTCTTGGTTTTAGACCGGCATTTACACCTTGGCCTTATAGACGACTATCTCTACCTTATTTTTATTATGAGTACAATCCATCACCTTATGACCTACTTCACCACAACCATAGCAAGCATTAGTGTTCTTCAAACATAGGCTATTATTGCCTCTACCGGATCTTAGGCACATAGGGTTAGGCACCACACCACTGCCACTTTGGACCCTTGGGTTGTCATTAGCAAACCTTCTATTAGGAGCACTGGAAGACCCTTGCCCTTGAGGAAACTGCCCACCCCTAGGACTTTGGAACCTACCTTCAAAACAGGCCCTTTTGGCCTCACCACTTCTTCTTTTTCTAAGCTTCCCCCCTCTAGTTGTTTGGTGTAAGTCATGACCCAGGATAAGTCCATATAACTTACCAACATGGTCGTTCGACACTCCTCATTAACCAAGTCAGAAATACCTGACATAAATTTGTTCATGCTACACCTTGGCTTGGCAACCTGTTGAGGGCATACTTGGAGAGTTGGTTGAACTTGAGGGAATACTCCCTCACACTCATAGACCCTTGCTTTAGATTCGTAAATTCTATCATTTTTGCCTCCGTAAGCTCAATGGGAAAGAACAGGTTGAGCAATGCTGCTTTGAGCCCTTCCCAAAAGATGACATATTATTCTACTTCTCCATCTTCCATTGTGCGAACAAAATTTAAGCCACTCCCTTGAGTTGGTAGGTCACCAACTCCACCTTTTTCCTCTGAATTAACCCCTATAATAGATAACACTTTATACACCTCATCAATAAAATCATAAGGATCCTCATTTACTTTAGACCCATGGAACTCTGGTGGGTTTATTCTAGTAAAATTCCTCACCATTGAAGCCGGAGTAATAGCATGAGGGTCTTAAACCCCTTGGTTGATTTGGTTGTCCATGGCATGAGCCAACATAGTAATAGCATCTTGAAGCTCTTCTTGGTCCACTACCCCATCTTGAGGAGTGGGAGGAGTCGGTTGTTTCGGGTGTATGAGCTCTTCTTCCTCTTAGAATAGGCATGATCCAGAATAGCAAAGAACATTCATTGGAGAAAAAGTCTTACCTTACTCCTAAAGTACGACATAGATCATCAAGAATGAAACCATTTCCTAAAATGCCTCATAGCCTCTTATTCATAGTTGTGGTGCACTTCACAACCATGAATAACACTTTAATCAATGTGGTGTGTTAGATTTCGAGGACCATTAACAATTCTAGTGCTTTGATACAATGTCTATCACAACCCAAGCCAAGGGCCTAGATATGACACAGCGAATGGGAACCTAAAATACCCAAAAAAGTCTCTTAGAATAGCAATCACACATCCTTGGTCGCGGAAGCTAAGTAAACAACAACAAGAGATAATAAAAAGGGAAATCGGGACTAAGGAAAGTTTTTGATAGCATAAACATAGAAGAGTCAAAGCTCATAGCATAATTCCAACAACACCTCTAATCATAGATTAGAGTGGGGGCCAAGATGCTTTTCGGCCTCACCCTCATAGTATCAAGAGTTCAACATAAAGAGAAAGCAAGTGACAAGAGTAAGATAGCTAATGTCCTCAAAACTTGAGGACTCATCAAAGCTCTTCTTTCAGAATGCCAAGACTAGCCATGTGGAGGATGATCAAGAGGTGCTCCAGTTCCTACATGGAAACATCATGCCTAGAATATGCATTAGTATTTTTGAATGTACTAAATATGTAGGATTCAATGCAATAAGACATAGGCAAATTAGTCAGAATGCATAAACGTAAGTAATTGGTAAATATAATAACAATATGGTATGCATAATCAAGAACGGACCATACTCATAGACCAAATAAGCTATTACTTGGAATCCAAGGCATATCACCCCTTTGGAAGGTGATTGAGGTATATACCCCTCAACATGGTAGATAGGCATGTCACCCCCCATCATAGTGGTCAAGGTATATACCGCTAGACATGGTAGATAGGTATAGCACACCCCATCATAGTGGTCAAGGTATATATATCCTCAACATGGTAGATGGGCATAGCACACCCCATCATAGTGGTCAATGTATATACCCCTCAACATGGTAGATGAGCATAGCACACCCCATCATAGTGGGTGAGGCATGTCACCCCCTCAACAAGGTGTGGTCAACTTGGAACACTATGGATACTTTTTATGAATTTAGTACATATATACAATACCTTCATCATCATAGAGTCACTTAGCTTGTAAACCATATCATTGACTATGAATAACCCAAGAATTCATGTCAAGACATTTTATCAAATACTTGGCGGGTGTGTAATACTAGTTTAAAAGGATGCAACTCAAGAGTGAAATAATGTGAGAAAACTCAATGTAAATCAACCCACCAATACATAGTAAAATCCTCATGTAAGATACCTTGAAATCCCTTATCGAACTTCACAATAGATTATAGTTTTATAGCTCAAAAAATGCATAATCACAATAGACAAACCATCTCATAGTATAAGCTTGAAATAGATAGACATGTGTTTCTAATCATCATTTCATGAAACCCCAATATAATTTGTAATCATAATCCATAATAAGTAATACTCATAAGTAATACAACTTGAAAACATACAAGTTTCATAAAAAGGAAGTTTGGGCACCATGGGTAGATTTGAGTGAGAACTTGAAGATTAAATATAGTTCTTAAGATCCAAAATTAAGCTTGGGACACTTGAATTTGGATGAAATATTTGGCTAAGTGTTAGAGAGGGTTTTGAGAGTGTCT
>JAOTQJ010000099.1:9236575-9278533 GCA_025642045.1 Solanum sejunctum | reverse complement strand
TGATCATCAACTTCCTTATGGTTCATGGAAAAGTATCCACGAATGAAAATTTCAACAATATAAGATATAATAATTATTATAATCTCAGTGCATAAATATATCTAATTCAATGGAAGAGGAATTAACTCATTTAGAATTCAAGAATTAGGGTAAAACTCTGTTTGAACTCAATTATGAAGAATCAACATCTAGGGCATGTGGATGAACTCAGTCCAACGCTATGGGTAGCCTTATATACCAGAAAAGTTGATATTACCATCAAAATTTAATGAGCACTAGCTTGCTTGGAGAAGATCCTCGATCTTGATAGTTCTTTTAAAGTGAAAGAACTTTGAAGGACGTTGGTTGAAGTAAATTTCTTTGATTCTTGAGTTATTGACTTTGAATCTTTAGAGTTGTTGATGAATAATCTACATTCTTGAAAAAGAAGAATCAAGAAATCCTTTGTTGGGATTCTTGAATTCATCTTCTTGAAATCCTAGGTTATAATTTAATATTATATTAGAGATTCATGAAAAGATAAAGAAATCTAGGTTGGGTAGCTTGAAATTCATAAAGAATAACTTACCTTGAGGAGGAATCTTCAAATCTAATTCTAACTCGATGACTTTCTTGATGATTCTTGAGCGTTTATGTTTAGTAATGAAAGAGATTATTCTTTTTAATTATGAAAACTGTTGTTATATGCGTTTTGGGACCTTAAATAGATCCCCCAAAGGTCTTAGGATAAAAGTACCTTCAAAAGAAAAAGAAAAAAAAAGTGTCATAGCTTATCCAGTAAGGGTCTGCATCAGGTCCGCGACGCGCTCCAGGCGCGGACCTTCAGACAACTCTACTCTCCCTCACTAAAATAGTCATAACTTTCTACTCCAAACTCTGATTAAGGCAAAATAGGATGAGATGAAAAGATAATTCAAAGATCTTCGATCTGATATATTATGGGTCATACCGCACATTATACTTTAGGAGATATGGTCATTTGAAGTTGACCCTTCTATCAACTCATATGAAAACTTAGTTGCTAGAAATTATTTGGACTTGGCTTTATGTAAAAAGATCCTTTATGACTCTCAATCATATATAGTATACTTTAAATACTTAGGAATTGATCCTAGTATGTATATACAACCTAAAAGTCACTGGTCTATCTAATTTTATAAAATCTTATGTTAGAACTCAAATGTTAATAAAGTTTTTAGCTTAACTCCGTACTAGAGTGTTCGTGTGACATTAGATCATCTCTAATTTTATTTTCAAATTAAGAAATTGATTTAACACTTATATGTCTAGATGAAGAATGCGGTAACGCATCTAAGTTGAGACTTGAGACTCATAAAATCCATAATTTTATTAAAAAATTAAACAAATTAAGATTCATAGATACAATTTATCCCCAAAAAAATAATTTAAGATAAATATATATTGATAAAAGTGGTCGTGCTAGAACCACAGGACTCAGGGGTACCTAACACCTTCTCCTCGATTAATGAAATTCCTTACCCGATCTTTGTTATCACAGACCAAAATTAAAGAGTCATTTCCTTTTGATTAGGGATTTAAATTAGGTTACTTGGAAGAGCAAAACTAAATTCCACGTGGTGACTTTGAATAAATAAAATAATTCCTTTTTTAACATTTTATTTTAATTAGAAAAACTCTATCTTTTTCAAAATCACACTCGGGGAAAAAAATAGGGGGTGTGACATCTTTGGCAACTCTTCTAGGAATAACCAGAGTTCGAGCTTTGTTATATTGATTGATACTTGCTTTAATTATTCAGATATATTATGTCGACTCAAGGTGGTATTTGCTCATTTTTTATAGTGATATTGTTGAATGACTTATAAACTTTCTTATCTCGCACACCTTCTCGAAGTCTCTCAAAACATAAGGTAGCCAGGAATGCAGTTAAGCATCCTACTTTCTGTTGAGACAAAGATAGAGTATCTTGGCACCCAGTGTAGGATTATTAGTTGCATAGTTTTGGCAGAGATGGACTAACAATGAAATCAGAATAGCTCTGTTATCAATAAATTATCCATCCGTGGCTCGAGTGTCTGCTCGAGTAAGCCAATCTAGACACCACCTTCATAAGGACTTCAAACTTAGTAGAACAAGCCTCAGACAATGGTTATCCTCTTATGATACACTTATCTGCATCATTTGCATTTGACTCTGTATGGCTAAACACATGTATTGGTTTCATATGGGATATGAACCATATTTTATACCAACATGTTCATGACTATGTGTTACATTAATAAGAAAATTATTTGAATGTTATCATTAAATGCTTTTGGGGGGGGTCAAATCTCAAATAGTTCGGTCCTCACATATTTGCAGTAAGATGTCCCAAATAAAAGATGTTCTTTCAAAAGTCAAACATATTTACGAAAAGATAGTCGAACTACTCACACCTGATTCTCATCCTAAAGAGATACGTAGGCAACCCTTCTTGGGTTTGGTGATCATTATTGACAAAACTTGTAAAAAATCTATATTTTTTTATTAAATATAAAAAGAAAATACAAACTTTTTTCCTATTCATAAAAGTAAAAGAAAATACTTATTTCTTATAGAAAAAATAAACATGAACATTTCTTTGATTCAAGAACTATGCACACCTGATTCTCACCTTGATGAGATACGTAGGCAACCCTCCTTGAGTTCGGTGATTCTTATTTTAAAAATACAATAATAATAATTTTTTATACAAAAAAGAAAGATTTGATCTTTATTTTAAAAATAAAAAAAAGGATCCTTATTCAAAAATTCAAAAGGAAGTTCTTATTTTTTTGTGTAGAAAAGAAAAATAATTTTTTTTTCTTATTTCATAAAATAAAAAAATTATCCCTCTTCAAAATAAAAATTAAAAAAAAAATTGTCTTGATTGTTACCAACATACTTAGAAGTGTACATGGGAAAAAAAAGAGTTAGCTATTTGGCATAATAGAGAGTACCAACTTTGTTGTGACCTATCTATATTCTTTTGACACCTCTTAATTGTACTTATATCACACTTGAAAAATTCTCTTGCTCAAAGTTAAGGGTAAAAAAATTCAATCTTATTGTTTCATATGCATTGTGTGGTGAGCTTTAGATATAAAGTTCAATGGCATGACTTGTTGATCTAGAACTTGACCCGAATGTTTGTTGAGGCGAAAGTTTGAGCAATGTTTAATTTGGACAAGGATTATAGGCTTTCTTTGATCCAATTGTGCTTGTAAGTCTAGCCTACCAACTGACACGTGATCCCTAGTGTTTTCCTTTTTGAGCCTAAAATATTTTTTTACAATAACTATATCTTAGCCTATATGCTTTTGAGTGCACAAATGCATCATTCTATTATTCTCCCATCACTGACAAAGTTTTAAGTCAGATGGCAAAGAAAAGATGAAAAATATGACAGTAAAAAAGAAGAAGAAGAAGAAGAAACTCCAACAAAAGGAGAGAAACTCAAGAAAAAAATAGGAGAAAGTCACCAAAAAAAGGCAAGATCAAATGTGAAAATAAAAAAACAATAAATCGAGAACATAGTGCAATACTTAGGGAGACAATAGTCACTTTATCCAAAAAAAATTATCTTACCCATTCCAAGCCTACATTTTAAGCCGAATACAAGTCCTACTTGATTTCATTTTTGATGTTCTCACATTAGTGGATACTTACATGAGGATCAAGCATATGGTATCCTAATCTCATGCATTGAACATCTTTCTAAGTGTGTGTGACTCTCAAGATGTCATACGATCCAAATTCTTCTATTTCATGTGAATTGGAACTTTATTTCGGTAAGACACTTGAAATATGAGGACATGAATAATTTTAACCCCATATTAGATGCAAGATGAATAAATCTTATTAAATACTTAAGTATGTTTGAGGTATCATTTGAAACTACAGAAATTACTTCAAAGTTGACCTCAAATTTCCCTAAGAATAGTTGAAAGTTATTCATATGCATAATACTAATTGTTGGTACCAGCTAAAGTCAAGTCATAATCAATCAAAAATTATTTTTTTTCCTTTCCAATATTCTTTTCAAAAGAAATTCTTTTATAAAGAATATATAAGAAAATAAAATATCTTTGATTTTACTAAACTACGTTTGACTTGATTCTTGTTTCACAAGATACGTAGGCAACCATATTACTGGGGTTCGGACCAACCAAATAAAAATCTCAAAATTACATGTTTTAAAAACTAGGGAAAAAAATTTCGTATTGTTGGAATTTAGATTAACCTCAGGACCCTCCTGGATAATAAGATCAGGACCTCCATAGATAAAAGGACTTAGTGTAGCAGGACACTCCTTGATAATGGGATCAGGACCCTCTCGAATAATGGGACTTAGTGTAGCAGGACCCTTCTGGGTAATGAGATTTGGACCCTCCTAGATAATGGGACTTAGTATAGCAAGACCCTCTTGGTTAATGGTATCAGGACCCTTTTGGATAATGGACTTAGTAAAGCAGGACCCTCCTGGATAATGGAATTTAGATTAGCAGGACCCTCCTGGATAATGGGATCAGGACCCTACTAGATAATGGAATTTACTGTAGCAGGTCCCTCCTGGATAATAGGATCAGGACCCTCCTAGACAAAGAGACTTAGTGTAGCAGGAACCTCCTGGATAATTGGATCAGGACCCTCTTAGATAATGAGACTTAGTGTAGCAGGACCCCACTGGATAATGGGATCAGGACCGTCCTAGATAATAGGATCAGGATCCTCCTGGATAATTAGACTTAATATAGCAGGACCCTCCTATGTAATGGAATTTATCATAGCAGGACCCTCCTAGATAATGAGATTTTGATTAACCTCAGGACCCTCTTGGATAATGGGATTTAGAGCAGCAGGACTCTCGTGGATAATGGAATTTAGATCAACAAGACCCTCGTGGATAATGGGATTTAGATTAACATCAGGACCCTCCTAGATAATGGAATTTAGATTAGCAGGACCCTCCTGGATAATGGGATACAGGCTAGTAGGATAATCATGCATGAACAAACTAGAAGGAACCAATTTAAGTGAATCTTCGCAATCAATGGAGTTACTTGAACATGTCAGAAGCATATGAAGAATGCATTGCAACGAAGCTCAAGTCATCCAGAATCTTGATTCGAAGATAAGCATTCTCCTTCATGCATGCTCACAAAATTTTTTTTGCCATAAACTGGGACAAAAATTTTGTGCTATTACTTTTGTGTGTTTTTATTTTATGAACCTAGTTGCAAAATAAGGTCAATTCACATGTCAAGCTCAAGATTGTGTCAATAAAGCAAAGTATCGCCAACTTTGCAACTCATTTTCAATTTAATACGAGTTGTTCTTGAAGACATGACTAGTTTCCAACAACGACTAGCAGAAGCCTACTTAGGGAACAAGCTAACTTTCAAGTTCATATGAGATAACATCTCAACATTTGAAAAGACATGAAAGCCCGAGATAGGGAAGCTATATAGATAGGATCTTGTCATTGCTTTTCTTTTAGGTTTTATCTTTCATTTGTATGTAAAAAGTAGGAGCTATGAACTGGACCCTCGATAGACCTCACCTTACTTCCAACTCATCACTTCACCTACTTGAACTACACGTGACTTGATTCCATTATGACCTGGGATATAGTGGCAGTCCAAAACCAAGACTCATTCGCATCTTTTTTCTCAAAAATAAGAGTCAAGTAAAAACTTGTCACATTGTCTACTTCTTTGTCTGCAAACTCTTCAAGTTTCCAGTCAAAGAGGGGCAAGTTGTAGACACGTAATTTTTTGCCAAATCTAAGTTATATATGTTTTTTCGTACTTAAATATTTATTTTTAAAATTAAATTAAATATTATTTTTTTATCTTACTTATAATAAGTTTGTTTAAAAATAATTTGAAAATTATAAAAATAGAACCACTTTTTAGTGAAAATTTTATTTTTCTAAAAATAAAACAAATTATAAAAGTATATATGTTTTTCTTTAAATTTTGATTCTAATAAATAACACAATATATTTATTAATTTCTTAATTATATTTTAGTATTAACTAGTTACCTTTTTATATTAATTTAATAGTTTTTTTTCAAAAAAAAAACTAAACAAAAAAAGAAAAAACGAAAAAACCACTAAAATCTACCTCCCCCACTAGTCACTAACTTCCCCAACTAAACCACACAACACACACATTTGCACACTCACAAAAACTCTTCTCTCACGCGATATAGAGAACAACACAAAAGAACACACATAAAAAACACAATACATTCATTCATACACACCCATGGCTAAAGGAAAGAAAAAGAAAATCCTACACCATATTTTTTTCCTTTTTCCCACATGCACAAACATACCTAAGGAAACAATACTATAATTCATCCTTTTCCTACACCTGATATATTTTAAAGAATCTGCACAGAGGATACCTAAAGAAAAACTCCCAAAAATCACATTAACAAAAAAGAGACGAAGTTTGAGGTTTGCCTTCGCAGTTCGAGTTCATGGTTCCTGTTGTATTCTACTCTTTATAATTATTCTTCACAAGAGATAACACTTACCTTTCTTATCCAATTTAATATGATTGCAATACACTAAAGTTATCAAACTTCATATGTGTGTGACCCATTAATATTCTTTGACATTGTAATATGAATTATGTTCAAATCTTTCGTATCAACTTTTTGCTTAGATATTTCATATTGTTAAATTTAGTATAAAACTGTTAAATAGTTTATTTCATGTTGAGTAAATTCATTGTCCAATTATGATGATATGTGCATTTACAATGTAATAAACTGAAATAACAAAAATAATTAATGATATGGATTCTTTATATAAAATATTGCTTCTTTGTAGGTTCTTCTTTTATTTATATGACTAAAAAACTTTGGTGTTCAGAATTCCTAACATGCAGAATATGCAAAACTTATATAGAAAATATATTTGAGTGTTCTTGCTAATATCATGCTCACTTTTCTTAGAAAAAAATATAAAACGAAAATAAAAATGAAAAGTTTGTAACCTTTTACATATCATTAGAGAAATTATTTTTTTTTAGAATACTAATTTAAGAATTTTATGATTGATCCAGGTAATTAATATTGAATTATACTTTTTGTGAGTCACAATGACTAATTCGTTTTTTTCAAAAAAAGTTAATGGCTTTTGACTTTGTAAAGAAGAATAATGAAAAATGATTAATTAAGAAAAAATCAAGGATGTGGTGACGCACCATGATTAAATGAGTTTAGTAATTTTTTCTTCTTTAATCCCAATTAAAATTTGCTTAACAAATTATTAAGATGTAGAGAAGGCAATCATGCCTCTAACGTCTAGACGAAGAATGCGGTAACACATCTAAATTGAGACTTGAGACTCATACAATCCACAATTTTATCAAAAATTTACAAATTAAGGTTCACAAACATAATTTATCTCAAAAAAATAATTTAAAATAAGTATAGGTTGATAAAAGCAACCATGCTAGAACCACGGGACTCTAGGGGTGTCTAACACCGTCACCTCTATCAACATAATTTCTTACCCGATCTTTGTTATCGTAGACCAAAAAAATAAAGAGTCATTTTCTTTTTGATTAGTGATTTAAATTAGGTGACTTGGAATTCCAAAACTCAATTTCAAGTAGCGACTTTGAATAAATAAAATATTTTTTTTCAAAATATCACTTTAATTGAAAAAACTATCTTTTTCAAAACTCGCGGGGGAAAATAGGGGCATGACATATCTATGGGACTTAGTGTAGTAGGACCCTCCTGGATAATGAGATTTAGATTAACCTCAGGACCCTCTTGGATAATAGGATTTATTGCAGTAGGACCCTCCTAGATAATGGGTTTAGATTAACCTCAGGACCCTCTTGGATAATGGGATTTAGATTAACATTAGGACCCTCCTAGATAATAGAATTTAGATAAGTAAGACCCTCGTGAATAATGGGATTTAGGCAAGTAGGATCATCCTGGATGATTGAACTAGAAGGAACCAATTTAAGTGAATTTTCAAAATCAATGGAGTTTGCTGAACAAGTCAAAAGATATGAATAATGCATTGCAACAAAGCTCAAGTCATCCAGAATCTTGATTTAAAGCTAAATGTTCTCCTTCATGGATGCTCACAAAATTTTCTTTGCTATAAACTGGGGCAAAAATTTTGTGCTATTACTTTTGTGTGTTTTATTTTGGGAATCTAGTTGCAAAACAAGGTCAATTCACATGTCAAGCTCAATATTGTGTCTATAACGCAAAGCATCATTAACTTTGAAGCTCATTTTCAATTTAATAGGAGCTATTCTTGAAGACATGACTAGTTTCCAACATCAAGTAGTAAAAACCTACTTGGGGAACAAGCTAACTTTTAAGTTCATATGAGATGACATCTCGCCATTTGAGAAGACATGAAAGCCTGAGATGATTCAAGGGAAGCTATATAGATAGGATCTTGTCCTTGTTTTTCTTTTAGTTTTTGTCTTTCAATTATATCTAAAAAAGGAGCTGTGAACTGCACTCTTGACAGACCTCACCTTACTTCCAACTCATCACTTCACCTTCTTGAACTACACGTGACTTGATTCCATTATGACCTGGGATATGAAGGTTGTACAAAACCAAGACTCAGTCACATCTTTTTCCTTGCAAGTAAGAGTCAGGTCAAACTTGTCATGTTGTCTACTTCTTTCTCTGCAAACTCTTCGAGTCTTTAGTCAAAGAGGGGCAAGCTACAGACACATAATTTTTTACCAAACCTAAGTTATATATGTTTTTTTGTACTTAATATTTATTTTTGAAATTAAATGAAATATTATTATTTTTTATCTTATTAATAATAAGTTTGTTTTAAAATAATTTAAAAATTATGAAAATAGAGTTACATTTTAGTGTAAATTTATTTTTTTAAAAAAAAGAAAAGAGAATTTATAATAGTATATGTTTTTTCTTTAAATTTTGATTCTAATAAATAATACAATATATTTATTACTTTTTAAATTATATTTTAGTATTAACTAGTTACCTTTCTATATTAATTAAAAATAATTTTCTTTTTTCTTTTCAAAACAAAAACAAACCAAAAAAAAAAAATGAAAATAGGAAAAAATCACTAACTAATCTACCTCCCTCACTAGTCACTAACTTCCCCAACTAAACCACACAACACACACATTTGCACACTCACAATAACTCCTCTCTCACACGACATAGAGAACAACACAGAATAATACACTCATAAAAAGCACAATACATTCATACAGCACACCCACGATTAAGGGAAAGAAAAAGAAAATGAAAATCCTACACCATATTTTTTCTTTTTTTCCATATACACAAACATACATAGCAAAAAAATCTACAATTCATCCTTTACCCACACCTCATACACTCCAAAGAATCTGCATAGAGGACACCTAAAAAAACCAAAAATCACATCAACAAAAAAGAGATTGAGTTTGAGGTTTGCCTATGTGATTCAAGTGCATGGTTCTTATTGTATTCTACTCTTTGTAATTATTCTTCACAAGAGATAACACTTATCTTTTTTGTCCAATTTAATATGATTGCAATACACTAAAGTTGTCAAATTTCGTATGTGTTTGACTCATTAATATTCTTTGACATTGCAATATGAATTATGTTCGAATCTTTTATATCAACTTTTTGTTTAGATATTTTATATTGTTAAGTTGAGTGTAAAACTGTTAAATAGTTTATTTCATATTAAGTAAATTCATTGTTCAATTTTGATGATGTGTGCATTTACAATTTAATAAACTGAAATGACAAAAATAATTAATGATATGGATTCTTTATATAAAATATTGCTTTTAGTTTATAGGTTCTTCTTTTATTTTTATGACTAAAAAACTTTGGTATTCATAATTTCTAACATGCGGAATGTGCAAAACTTATATAGAAAATATATTTGAGTGTTCTTACTAATATCATGCTCACTTTTCTTAGAAAAAAAAAGATAAAATGAAAAAAATAAAAAGTTTGTAACCTTTTTCATCTCATTTGAGTAATAGTTTTTTTTAGAATATTAACTTAAGAATTTTATGATTGATCCTGGTAATTAATGTTGAATTATTGAATTATGCTTTTTGTTAGTCACAATGACTAATTTTTTTTTAAAAAAAAAAAGTTAAAGGCTTTTGACCTTGTAAATAATAATAATTAAAAAATAATCAAGAAAAAATCAAGGATGCGGTGACGCACCATGCCTAAATGAGTTTAGTAATTTTTCTTTCTTTATTCCCAATTAAAATTTGCTTAACAAATTATTAAGATGTAGAGTAGAAAATCATGCCTCTAAATTCTAGATGAAGAATGCGGTAACGCATCTAAGTTGAGACTTGAGACACATAAAATCCATAATTTTATAAAAAGGTAAACAAATTAAGATTCATAGACATAATTTATCCCAAAATTAGCGACCGTGCTAGAACCACAAGAATCAAGGGGTGCCTAATACCTTCCCTTCGGTCAACAAAATTTCTCACCCCGTCTTTCTGATCGCAGACCAAAAAAAAATAAAGAGTCATTTTTTTTATTAGGGATTTAAATTAGGTGATATGGAACTCTAAAACTCAATTCCAAGTGGCGACTCTTAATAAATAAAATAATCCCTTTTTCAAAGTGTCACTTTAATTGGAAACTCTCTATTTTTTTTCAAACTCGAGGGGGAAAATAGGGGTGTGACAGATATGAGTGAGATAGTGAAAATTGGTTCTGAGGTCTTTACCAGTTGAGATGTGATGCTGAGATCATTGCCAATGAGATTGTGATTATCAGATCTTTACTAGTGATATTGTGATGTCAAAATTTTTGCCGGCAATGATATTATGCCGAGGTATTTACCAGTGATGATGTGATGTTGAGGTATTTTCCAATGATATTATGATGGCGAGGTTATTACCAATGATTATTGCATAAGCATTGCATATCATCTTTGCATTGAAATGCGTCAGAAAGTGCTCGAAAATGTGTCTCGAAAATGCTCATATTTGTAATTTCCGTATATCTCAAAATTTGTACGTGATATCAAAAATTCAACTTCATATTCGTGATCAAGGAGTAAAATTAAGTGGAAAATGGGTCAAACCCAAAATTTAGAGCAACCATATCAAAACTTCATTTTCACAAAAATTCCTTATCTAGTGTCTATCGCACCCCTAGCACAACGCAGCTAGGGCTTGGAGACTTGTATTTTTGTTGCCAATTGACGGTTTTCGTCCAAGGCTTTGGGTCTTCGTCCTAAGTCTTCCCATGTGTAAAAACACCTATACTTTGTCATTTTTAAACCTCATATCATTCAAGACTTTCCCCAAAACCCTCTCTAAAACTTGGACAAATATTTCACTCAAACTATAGTGTCCCAAACTCATTCCAAATCTTAAGAAATTTACTCAATCTTCAAGTTCTCATTCCAATCTTTACCAAGAGAATCTACAAAGTTAAGGTATGTAGGTTTCAACCATTCGATCCTCAACCTTCCTTTTTATACAAGTTACATGTTTTCAAGTTGATTTACGTATGATCATTCTTACTATGACAATTATAAACTATGTTGGGGATTTCATGAAATGTAGACTGTTTAAGCATATTTTGAGCTACGAATCTATATTCTATGATGAGATTTGATAAATTATTTTAATGTATCTTGCATGAGGGTGTTATCAAGTTTTTGTGGGTTGATTTACATTAAGTTTTCTCATATGATTTTACTCTTGAATCGCATGATTTTGAACTAGCATTACACACCCACCAAGTGTTTGATAAAATGTCTAATTTAGGGTTCTTGAGTTATTGATGATTTATTGCATGACCTATGATTTTAATGTCTATATGATGATGAAAGGAATGTATATATGTGTTGATTTTATGAAAAGTATCTATAGTGTTTCAAGTGACTACACCTTGTTGAGGGGGTGCTATGCCTCAATCACAATGGATGGTAGGGTGTGGCAACTATAAACCAAATTGAAGGGTTAATACCTCAATCACCATGGATTGTAGGGTGTGAAAACCATCAACTAATTTAGGGGTTGATACCTCAATCACCATGGGTGGTAAGGTGTGACAACCATCAACCAATTGAGGGGTTGGTATCTCAATCACCATGGATGGTAGAGTGTGACAACCATCATTCAATTGAGGGGTTGTTACCTCAATCGTCTCTCCAATGGTGTGGTAGGCCTTGGATTCCATAATGATAGTCTCTTACTGCACATGTAGTATGTTCTATATAAGCATGTTTACTTCAAGCATCATTCATGCATGCTATATTGCTATATGCTCATCCAATGCCTAATTATGCATTTTAATTATGTTGCTTATATTTTGTAGCATTACATCCTACATACTTAGTACATTCAAGCGTACTAATGCATACTTTATGCCTACATGATGTTACCATGTAGGAACCAGAGCTCCACTTGATCATCCTCCCCCTTCAAGTGGCTAGTACTATCTCCTGAAGCAAAGCTTGGTGAGACCTCAACTCCCAAGATGCTATCTTTGATCTTATGTTATGCACAAACTCTCTTTCTTTTATTATATGCTTTGAATATAAGGGTGATCCCGAAAACTTGTCTTGGCCCCGTGCAAATTTTACATTTAGAGGTGTTGTTGGACAAGTTATGTAATGACGCTTTGAGCTTGACTCTTTTATGTTTATTAGGCTATGAAAGACTTCCCTTAGTCCCTTTATCCTTATTTATATTCTCTTATTATTGTGTAATTGCTTTCGTGACCAAAGATGTGTAAATGATATGCTAAGAGGCTTGTTTGGGGTCCCTTTGGGTCTCCATTCGTCCTGTCATCTACGCCCTAGGCTTGGGTCGTGACATGCATATTCTTTTGTGGCATGATATTATTCCTATTATTGACTTTGTTATCACTTGTGAGTTGTGGCTTGTGATTTTGACTTGTGATATGTGAAAACTATCTTTATTATGTATTATGTGTTGCTACTCTAAGATGATGTTTCTGTGCAGGTTGTAGTTTTGGAGGTCGATTTGGATGAAAGGAGTTTGTGTATTCTATTGGATTTACTTTATTTTGTTAGTTAACTTACGCGGTAGCATGTTGCTTTTGGTACTCACCCCTTGCTTCTACACTTGTGCAGGTTCTGTGTCCGAACAGTAAGTAGTAATTTTCCTTGATCATCCGAGGCTTCCCAGGAGATTTAGAGATATAGTTGCTATCATCTGGCTAACTCTCTTAATCCTATTTCTTTTGTGATTTGTTCTATTCGAGAAGAAAGACACTTCAAACTTATACTTGTGTGATTTTCTGTATTGCTAGTGGCTTGTACATGTGATAACCAAATCCTTAGGTGGTATTTAAGATTATTAAGATTTTCATTTTTAGTTATCTAATCTATTTAGTTACTTCCTCACATAATTTTTATTTTTTGTTGCGTAAGGTTGACTTGTTCTGGTGGGATTGAGCAAGTGCTATCACATCCATTTGTGGGTTGGGACAGTTAATATCAGAGCCTAGGTAAATAGGTCTCACATGTTTGCGAGTCAAGTCTAAATAGAGTATTGAAGATCGATATGGAGACGTTTGTATCTATCTTTGAGAGACTATGAAGACTATTAGAAAACTTCTTTTTATTTATTCTCTCTCATCATGCGTGGTTATCTTCATTAGTACTGAGTTGAGCTATGTTTTTTGACAGATGGCAACTACTAGAGCTATTATTTATGGTGGTAGAGGTGAGGCTGCTCTCGAGACAGTTGTTGAGACCCTAGTTAGAGATAAGGGAAAGGGTCAAGCTAGAGGTCGTGTTCGTGAAGTGGAATTAGACGTGTTAGAAGAGCAACACCCTATAGAAGGCAGGCTAGAGGGGCTTCTCTAAAGCCATAGATAAAGCTTGATGAGGAGCAGGCTCTTCCATAGCCCACAACTGAACCTTTGCTTTAGGACACCCTATTGAGGATAATGCATATGCTTGAGAACCTTACTTAAGGGGGTGTTACGATAGGCACATAGAGAGTTTCTCAGATAAGAGTATGAGGGCATGCTTCAAGGCACCATTAGGGCCCAACTCACCATGATTAAGTGGGTAAGCCACAAGTGGTTCCTTCACCAGCTATTAGAGTACAAACTACTCCAGAGGCTTTTCTGGCAGTAGATGATCAGCTTTAGTTACAAAAGATTTTAGAAGATAAAACTACCTCTATTTAGGGTGGTAGGAATGAGTACGTTGATGAGTTTTTGACCTTATGCCATGAGATGGTAGAGGTAGTGGGTTTGATTGATCAATATGGTGTCCATTTTATTACCCTCCAGCTCCATGGACTAACCAAAGAGTGGTCGAGGACTTATGTGAGATCCAGACTAGTCGGATCCTCTTCGGTGGATTAGAATGGATTCTCCAGTGGTTTTCAGAATTACTTTATTCCTTGGAGTGTACAAGAGGAGATCCAATTGAGGTTTGAGGACTTAAGGCAGGGTGATATGGCTGTTACTGAGTATGAGGCTCATTTTTGTCAATTATCTTGACATGCCTTAGCTATGATTTCGGATGAGAGAGTTTGCAAGTTTGTGAGGGGTTTGAATTTCTCTATTAGATCTTATGTATTCAGAATAGCTCGTAAGGAGGCTTCCTTTTAGTCTATTTTGAGCACCACCAAGGAGGCAGAGTTACTGGTTCGAGAAGAGTTTAGGGACCCTAAGAAGGCTCGTACTACCGGTTAGTTTTCTGGTACCTTATTGGGAGGTAGAGGTCTGCATAGGAATGGTGGATCTTTCAGCTATCATAATCTGGTATATGTATCTATACGAGCTGCTAAAGGTGGACAACTGTCTCAAGGGTCCTATAGGTCCACCCATGGTTGTCATAGCAGTTCATTTGTTGGACAGTAGTCTTTCGCAATAAGGTCTTGCTTTGGGTGTGGGGATCCAGGCTACTTGATTCGACACTGTCCCTTTCAGATTCATTCGGTACCTCATTGCACTTAATCAACATCTCTAGTTAGAAATTTAACTCCACTAACTAGGGGTCGGGGAAAGCGTCAAACTATTAGAGATGGCAGGACTTTAGCTATGGGTGATTTGGTTTTACATGGTGGAGATTGAGGTGTTGCTCAGAGCGAGGGTGGTAGAGGAGCTCAATGCTATGCTTTTTCTGGGAGACCCGATGCTGAGGCTTCAGACGCAGTTATTACAGGTATTGTTCCATCTGCCATTGACTTGCATCTATGCTATTTGATCCTAGATCTACCTATTCATATATTTCTATATACTTTTTGTCTAGGTTTGATTTATTATGTGATCGTATACCAGTTCCCGTCCATATTTCTACACTAGTAGGTAAGCCTTTAATAGTGGATTGAGTATCGATCTTGCCTTATTTCTCTGGCTGAGTATAATACTTGGATAGATATGATTATTCTAGAGATGGTAGACTTTGATATTATCTTGGGGATGGATTGGCTTTCTCCTTATCATGTTATTCTTTATTGCTATTTAAAAACTGTGAGCTTTGTTATTCTTAGTGTACCAAATATTGAGTGAAAGGGTCATAGTGGTTATTATCCTAGAAAAGTTATCTCCTACATCCATGCTCAGAAATTGATTGATAGAATGTGTTTGTCTTACTTGGCTTTCATTCGAGATACTAGTATTAAACCACCTTTTATGGAGTCCATTCCTGTGGTTCCGGAGTTTATAGATGTGTTACTAGACTTTCAACTGTTCCTCCTAATAGGGATATTGACTTTCTTATTGATTTAGAGCTAGGCACTGAGCCCATCTCTATCCCTCCATATTTAATGACTTTAGCTGAATTAAAAGAATTGAAGGAGCAGCTCCAAGACTCGTTGAGCAAGGGATCTACTAATCCTAGAGTATCACCTTGGGGTGCCCCAGTCTTGTTTGTGAAAAATAAAGATGGGTCTATGAGGATTGTATTGATTATAGGTAGTTGAACAAGGTGACTATCAAGAACAAGTACTATGTTCCCCGTATTGATAACATGTTTGATCAACTCTAGAGAGTGGCTCTATTCTTTAAGATTGACTTGAGGTCTGTTTATCATCAACAGAGGATTAAAGCATCAAATATTCCTAAGACAGCTTTTCAAATTTGTTATGTCCACTACAAATTTTTGGTAATGTCTTTTGGGTTAACTAACGCCCCTACAACATTCATGGAGTTGTTGAATAGGGTGTTTCGTCCGTACTTAGATTCTTTTGTGATAGTATTCATTGATGACATCTTGGTGTATTCTAAGTCTGAGGTTGTTTATGTTCGTCACTTGAGGATAGTGTTATAGAGGTTAAGGGAGGAAAGATTATATGTAAAATTCTCCCAAGTGTGAGTTATAGCTTGATTCAGTGATATTCTTAGGGCATGTGGTGTCCAAGGAGGGGATTAAAGTGGATCCTGTTAAGGTTGAGGCAGTTAGTGATGTGGTGTAAAAATACAACACATTTTGTGCCTAAAACAAGGGATTTTGCAAGTTCTTAATGCTACTTTTTATGATTTTTATGCATTTTTATGTTGTTATTGCAGAAAATATAAGTTGGCATGATTTTGGGAGAAAATTATAGATTTTGCTGAAGTGCATGACATATAAGCCATCCTATGAGTCGTAGCCCAAGCTACGAGTCATAAGGTGCTCTCATAGCAAGAAACAGTGAGCAAAATCAGGAATTTGCTAAGTGGAGGTTATCCCTACAAGGCCACTCTACGAGTCGGAGGTATCACTACGACTCGTATAGGTGGGATCGTAGCAAAAAATAGTGAGATAAAAGTTTGGACCAATAACTGAAGGCCTAGAGTACGAGAGGAGCATACGAGTCGTAGCCTAAGCAACAACTCATAATAGTGGGTCATAACAGTCAAGTCCAAAATGCCAAGTGTTGACTACGAGACTCTGATTACAACTTGTTGGTCACCCTATGAGTCGTACCTATGCGACGTATTTACTACCAGCTGTCTTTTCTATTTAATTTTTAGGGTAAAATTATAAATAGTATAAATACTTAATAATAGGCTTTTGCAATAGAGCTCAGACTTGAATATTTTTGAGATTCCACTTTGAATATTGTCTCTAGAATATTTCTAGTGTTTAGTGTAGAGTTCAAAAATGTAATTTGAAGACACACTTTGGGGGTTTGAAAAATAACATTGTACTCATCTTCCTTTAATCAAAGATTATGGTTTCCAACTAGAAGGTGTTTTTGGTTCTTCATTGTTTTGGGTAAACTCTCAACTGTCTTTTACATTCATTGTTGTTGATTTTGCCTTAGCCATGAGTAGCTAAGCACCCACAACTTGGGGTTGCGGGAACCATGAGTAGTTGACTTGAAATAACTTAGACTTTGTGCATTTCTTTGATTGGGGTTTTCCATGTATTGTTTATTTCCCTTTATTTTGATTGTTATTTGGTGGTGGCCAACACCAAACACTGCCTACTATCATGATCCTGACCAAGGTAGTGACGAATAGGAAAAGAGAAGTAAATGATAGGATACAATTGATGTGTTCTTATCTAATAAACCAGACCTGGCCAAGGGGAGGTTGATTGGGACAATGGGTAATGGTTAGTTGGCATACCATGGTTACTGACCAAGTGCCATAGTGAAATTTGACCTTCACCTTCACAAGAGGGCCGGAAGAACCTAAGTTAACGTCCTGCATGCGAATCCCCAATTAGGGTTATATTGTCTAGGGTAATTGAGTCAACGAATCATGGGAAACACAATTTCCAAGTTGTCACTCAATTTGTGTGTCTTCTTGCATACTTGGCGTAGTGTTTATTTTTGTTCTTCATTTTAAATCTCAAATTCCCCCTATTTTAGAGAATATTGTGATTGATACTTGAAGTGATTGGTAATGGATCAACTGAGTCAAGCCCCATATTCCCTGTGGATTCGACCCTAACCTTTGGTTAAGTTTATTGCTGACTGCGACCGCTTTGTTATTGGAGCGTGAACATAAAAAATTATGGTACTGTTGTCGGGGAATACAACTAGGTTCTTGACTTGATTTCACTATTAGTTAGTTCAAGTATTAGTTTCTAAATTCTCTTGTATTTTACTTTTATTTTTGTTTTTGTTGTTCAATTTTATTTGCAGGGTGTACTAGGTTATATGTCCAACACAAAGAGCCAAGGAAATCTCTTAGCTCTGATTAATTTGGAGGTCTATCGACTTATTAGAAGAATGGCTAATGTGAATGAGGATATTGTGGTTGAGGAAGAAATAAATGTAAATGATGATGATTCGGAAAGAGAGGGGAATCCACCACCAAGGGTCAACAAGCCACAACTTAGGGACTTCAAAGAAAAATTTTGTGGATGAAATCAATATTGTTCGAACCCTATGGCCATGGAAGTTACTAGTGCTATAGTGTTACCTCCATTATCGGCAGATGCTAATTTCATGGTATCGAGTAGATCACCCCAAATGCTCCAAAACTGTGGTTTTCACAGTGTTACATTCATAGGATCCCCATCGTCATCTCAATAATGTTGTCTTTGTTTGCAAAAGTATCATGGGGACACAAAATCATTCTTTGGATGTAGTTGGTTTGCGAGTATTCCCATTATCACTAATGGGTAATGCAGCTGTGTGGTTGTCTGAGCTTCCTCAAGGTACCATAACAAGTTGGGCAGAGCTTCAGAGAATTTCTCTAGAAAGATATTTTCCAAGGTCAAAGAAGCTTAAGCTCAAATATTAAATAAATAATTTTGAGCAATTGCCTAGTGTCTCTGTTAGTACCACATGGGAGAGATTCACCAAATGTTTTTGAATGGTTCCTGATCATAAGATTGTTGATGATGCCTTGGTTGAGATGCTCTATCGGGCGCTTGACGAGAATAGTCAAGCTTATGCTGACACAATCATGGGAGGCATGTTTTATGATCAACCTTTTCCATTGATCACCGAAAGGATTGATCAAGTGGTGAAAACCAATAGAGCATAGGGTCAAAGAGAAATAGGTCCTATGAAGACTTCTTCTGTGGTAAACACCAACAATGAGAAAGCTAAGGTCAATGAGGAGATTATGCAATAACTTGCTCAACTTTGCACAAGCATGGACTTAGTTTTAAAGTAAAATCAAGTAATTGTTCAAGTGGTGACTCACCAACCTCCTAAGGCTCCCATGTATGAAGAACCATTCTTTGATGAAGATGCTTGCTTCGTAAGTAACCAATCGACTAGTTTTCGGAACAACCCCCAAAGTTCCAATTCATACTATTAGAGGCAAGGTTCTGGGAATCAAGGTCAAGAGTATAACCATGATGGTGCATATAGAGACAACTGGTGTGGTTATTATGAAAGGGAGAGAGTATCGGATGCCAAATAAGGTAGAAAAGATCGTTATAGCAATGGTCCTTATGTGCCACCTCACAACCATGATATTGAGCCAAATACTTCTAGGATCGAAGAAATGTTTGACAAGATGTTGAAAAGAGCCGACCATCAAGATATAACCTTGAAAGGAATAAAATCAGATATTTCAAGTATAAACCAAAAGATAGAGTTCATTCGGTTGCTATTAAACAGTTAGAGTAGCTATTTGAGCAAGTTTCTTCACAATTTAACCAATGCCAAAAGGGCACCTTGCCAAGCAATATAGTTCAAAATCCAAAGAATGATGGACAAGACTAAGAGTGGTAAAAGCACCATAGATCCTCCTATGTCGATGGTTGAGGATGAAGCTTCTGAAAAGGGTATTGATGATGAAGTTGTAGTTGAGGGAGAAGATTTGAAGAGTGTTGGAATGCAAAGAGAAGAAGTGAGAGAGTAAGAAAAAGTTTAGATGATTCCAAAACCTCCTCCCCCTTCTCTTAAAGGCTTAAGAAAAAGGAAGAGGATGGCAAATTCAAACACTTCCTCTTGATGTGAAAGCAATTATCCATCAACATTCCCCTTCTAGAAACTTTGGAAAAGATGCCTGGATATGCCAAGTACATTATAGATTTGGTGACAAAGAAACACACTTTGAGCCTGTAGTGCCATTATGACTATATGCCATGCCTAAAAGCGAAAGGATCCCAATGCATTCACTATTCCTTGTACCATTGGTGATGAGGAATTCGCAAAAGCATTATGTGACTTAGGAGAAAGTATGAATCAAACGCATCTTACTATGTTCAAAAACTTTGCCTTGGCACTCCTAGTCCAATAAGAATGTGTTTACTCATGGCAGATAGAAGCATAAAGAAGATGGAAGGGATACTTTTTGATATGATTGTAAAGGTCGATAAATTTATCTTTCCCATGGACTTCATGATCCTTGACTATGTGGTTGATTTTGAGGTTCCTATTATATTTAGAAGACCATTTCTGGCCACCAGGAGAGTCTTAGTAGATATGGATTTGAGTCAACTTCGGTTCAGAGTTAATGATACAGAAGTTGTGTTTGACACCACCAATCAATGAAACATCCAGATGAGTTTAAGAGTGAAGTTGGGGCCATTGAAGACTTTTGATAATGGATAATGACAAGGTTGAGCCACAAAGTTAAACAAGGTGCTTATTCAGAGGCAACCCAAGTATCTCTTTTATGTTTTTGGATTGTTTTAAGATTGTTTTGTTTATTTGAATTGTTAGGTAGTAGTTTGATGTTTATCTTGAGTGTTAAGTGGATTAGTTGTATTATTTTGAACGTTGGAGTATTTTGAGGTTTGGTTTGCAGGCATAAATCAAGAACTAAAGATTTGAAAAATGTTGCAATTAGAGTAGCCTCTACGAGCAGGCCTATGAGTCATAGTTCACACTAATACTCAAAGTCATGACTAGTAGAGGGAAATAGTAAGGATTTAAAGTTGACACATACACTACGAGCTAACCATACATTTGATAGGGTCCCCTACAAGACGTAAATGGGGTTCGTAGTGCCCAGGATGAAATCTAATTTTCTTAAGTATTAAGGTATGCTACAAGACCAGGACCTATGAGTTGTAGGAGTCCCCATGACTCGTATTCAGGGTTTCGTAGCCCCAAAATATAGCAGTTTTAAAGTCGACCCGGTTTGGTATATTAAAGGGTCAAATGTTCATTTGACCCCTTATTTCTCTCTCTTGAATGTTTTTCCTCCCCCCAAAATTTCCCCAAGTCCTTTTTCTACTATTTTCGTCAACCCTCACCAGAATCCAGCAAGTTTTTTTGGTAAAGCATCACACTATGGTTTTGGATCTCTCCTATTTCTCTCATTGCATCTATTTGATCTTCATTTGCTCATTTGGTAAGTTTTCGTAGTTAAATTTGGCACACTCATATTATGATCTTTGAATAGTGTTGAATGAGTGTGAATTTTTTGATCATAAAGGGTATATCCATGAGAAAATGATTGTATAAGCATGACAATTATGGTTTGGGTTTGTTAAAATCCCTAGCATGATTTCAAATTGTGTGATTGCTCTGGTTGAGTTATTGTAATATTGGCATATTGATCATATGAGTTTAATTCTTGATTTTTGATATGTTGGGGTTGAAATTTTGGGATAATGGTATGTGTTCAAATGTGCGAATTCATGATACCTTTGTGTGGAGTTGTTGTGAACTCTTTCTGCATCTCCATTGTTGTGTATTGTTGTTGATGATTACCAATGGAAGATTAGTTGATCTTGGGTACATCTTCAATGTAATTGGGGTTTGTTGTTCGATTGTGGGATGACAGTTGATTGTGTTTGCATGATTCATAATGGGGTTAACTGTGTGTTTGTGGATAATGTGCTGCTTTGATGTTGCTTATTTTTGCCAATAGAATGATCCTTGGTTCTTGTGGGAAGGAAATAGGCATAATAGGTGCCTTCTGTTTTTTGCTACGAGGACCCCCTATCACTCATAGTTCACCATATGAGTAGTAGTGGTCCCTCGTAGGAAGTAACAGTCACCTATGGTTCCTTAACACTTACCATACGAGACCCACCTATGACTCATAGTGCCTACTACAAATCGCAGTGAGGGACTTGTCATACCTGCCTTTTTTGAATTGTGTCTGTTCCCTGAGCCTCATATCTCATATCAGAATGTTATTTTATTCGGGCACCTTAGTACTATGAGGCTATAGTACAACTCGTAGGTCACCCTATGAGTCATATGTATGCCTCATATCTACAGACCTGCTACTGGTTCAGTGTATTTTATTTATGTTTTCTTTTATTGGTTTTGTTACTCTTTGCTGATTCTTACTTGTGGTTGCTATTTGATTGAACACTAGGGTGCTCATTGTGTGTTATAGGGTTGAATTTTCATGTCATATGGCACCAAAGGCGAGAAACGAATCTAGTAGAGCTTCAATTCGATGATTAATGGATGATCCATATGATGATGAGCAATTTGAGGGATCTATGGAAGTCCACAGACTCCAGATAGACCCTGAGGCAAATATGCCTCAGACTCGAGCCCACATTATACTAACACCAATGGAAGGTAATAGTCGCTCCCAGTCTAAAAAGGAGGGTAATGAAGATGGGTCAGACTATGGCCTCTCACTTTTGCTATCAGGGTCTATTGAGGAATCTCAGACCCAACCTAAGGGGGCTGATTCTCAACCTCCGGTGGATCCTACTGCTACTGTCACCTCCATAAACCCCAAAAATACTAGATGGTGCATTTCAGGCATGAAGTAAACATATGGCAAGGCGTTGGAACCAAAGAGTCAAGGAAAGCCTATTTGGCAATTTCACGAGGAGTCAAGGCTCAAACACTTTGGATTTAGTAGGGTTCCAGACTTGGAGGCAGAGATCAACCGTCATGGGCTTAGATGGTTATCACAGAAGTTGGGCAGGTATGCCCCATATCTAGTTTGGGAATTTTATGTTTCCTACTATGCCACTATTCTCCAAGATCTTCCTAGAGGGATAAAAGCTATAGAGTGGTCGAGGTTGCGAGAAGTTATAGCTTGAGGGAAATTCTTGATATTTAGAAGAGACTATCAGGAGGGTTCAATTCAGGCCAACCACAGAGTATGATGATAGAATTGCAAAGATGAGGAAAGTGGTGAGCGAGAAGAATGTGGAGATGACGATCGAGTTTCTCAGGTGGATAGCCAACCAGATATGGGAGAAGGGTGTTGAGCCTACGTGGGTGACAAACCACGCTAATCAGATCGTGAAATCCACCTCTCATTCCGAGCCAAGTTTTGGTGGTCTGTTATCTATTTGTGCATCAAGCCTAATTTTACGGATAATTTGATCATCCTGGAGAGAGATATACTATTAGCCAACATTCTTGATGGATACAATATTGATTGGGCCCGAGTCATGGCCAAGCAGATCCATGATTTGGCAATTCGTACTCAGACCTTATTGCCTTTTACCATCCCGATACATAGATTGTGTAATAAGGCAGGGGTATCTGTCTCTATTCACTTGTACCAACATATAGAGGCCGCATCATGGATCCCAATTGATTAAGGCTGATGAAAACCCCGTGACACTATAGAGAGTAGCTTCTCCTCCTATCCCAGATCCTTTTCATCAGGAGCTGACTCCAATAACCTCTAGTTGCTTTAGAGCCATCTCGAGTTATTAATATAGAGGTAATGATATCCTTTAATACACCTGCACCAGCACCTTCCTTTACTCAGGTTGACTCTGCAGACTTTCCTTTTATGTTTGCTTTTGCTTTCCGAGCACAGGTACGTAGGTTAGCAAAGATGGAGCTACAACTGAGCAAGTTGATGAGCCAACTCAAACCATTGGTTTGTCAGATAGTCCACGACTCATAAAAGAGGACCAAGGTATAAACTCATGAGATGGTAGATCAGAGAGTTAGAGTAGTTGATGCCAGGGCAAATGCATTTGAGTATAGGGTCCAGAAGAGACTCAAGGATATACAACCTGCTGATATGATTGCTATGATAGAGGAGTTGGCTAGGTTCAAGGTTGACTTGTTGAAGATGTTAGAGGCCCCGATAGTAGCCTCGGAGGAGGCATTGATAGGCGATGATATGCTTGATTTTTTTATGACTGCCCATATGCCTATGGGAAGAGGTTCCTCGAGAGTGATGACCTAGTGTTGAGCCAGAAATGGTCCAGGACAGATGATGAGCTTGCAACACTAGAGGAGTAGATTACTAATGCGGTGGTGCAGGAGTCATGAGTCATGGCGGCTATATGGAGAGATCAAGAGCAACAGATAGCAGAGGGAGCCGAGAGGTCAGGTACAGCTGTAACCCAGACCACCGAGGAGGGGATTGGACCTCAGCAGACCCAGGACCCCCAGGACCAGATGGATGCCAGTGCTTGAGCACCATATGTTTGATACTTTTTCACCCCCGTTCTTATTTACTTATGGATACTTTGTCCTTGTTTTAGACAATACTTTTATGTTGTTCTTTGGATACATTTAAATGTTTTGTTTTGAATGTTGGTTTTAAGTATGTTTTGGATGTTTTGTTTTTAAATTGTTAGTTTTTTGAGTGTGTCTGTGTGTGTGTGTGCGCGTGTGTATGTTTACTTCGAGAATAAAGTATTTTCTTTTGATGGGGTGTGGGAAGTTATGGATATATATATGTTTACTTTGAGAACAAAGTATTTTCTTTTAGTGGGGTTTGGCAAGTTATGGATTAGGGTGAAGTCCTAATAGCCTTGAGTCCATAACTTCCCCTTTTTTTTATCCCAATATTTTCTTGCTGTGTTTTTTTTTCATGTGAATGTTTTTAATTTCTGTTGAACCGACATGTTTAGGTTATTAGATAATTTGTAGATATATAGTAGTTACTATCTTTTAGCATATATATAATCTAGAACATGCTTTTTGAATGTTTTAAAAATTCAATACCCTCAATTTTTTTGAGATTGTTAGTTATTATTGCAATCATGCATATGATTATTTGGTAATGTTTGTTATGATCAAGAGAAGGAAAGTTGATGCTTGAAGTATGACCTGTGATTCTGTACTTGATTGTGTATGCAATGTCATGTGTGTGTGAGCTTATTTTGCCACATTCATATATTATATATAGACTCAGAACTTGCCTTATTACTCTAAGGTTGGTGTGGTGATGTGGTTGATTGGGAAAGGATCTTAGGTCACTATTCTTTTAGCGAGCTTACTTTTGCCTAAATGACCTACCAAATGTGATAGTTTATCCTTTTTTTCCAAATGCTTGAGCTTTTCATCTACCTGTTCTTTCTTGACACCTAGCTAGCCTAGCTATTTTTTATCAAATACTTTGATATTAGCCCTGATATATCCGTGAACATGTGAACCTTGATTGAGGCTAAAAGCTTAAATTAATGGTAGCTACGAATAGTGGTCGGGGTTTGGGGAATAGATATTATGTGCTTCACCTCAGGCTAAAAACCTAAGTTGAAGGTGGCCTTTATTATGGTAAAATAATGAAAATGAGGCGATTAGTTGGGAAAGAAAGAAGGAAATGAAAAATTCAGGTGCAGGGTGAGAAAAAGAAAAGAAAAGTTGCCTTAGATTGAGGAGAATAGCAAAAAATGTGTTCAAAAATAAGACACAGCTAAAAAAGAGAAAGAAAGCACTCGGGAAAAGCTCAAAAAGGAAGAATAAGGGTGGATTTAATGGAAATGTTTGAGTTTTGGAGGTAAGAGTGTTGAAAACATAATTCAAGGATAGCTTTTTGCCACTACTTACATAAAATGCCTTACCAAGTCCCATGAGTCTATGTTATAAGCCCATTAAGTCCTAAAGTGATTAAAATCCACTTTGTCATTAGTTCAAAGTTGAGTATAGAGGCAAGCCTATGGTGTTTGTCATTATGCATGAATTTTATTTTTGAGAATGAGAATGCTTGCACAGTGCCTGAATCTTAAATACATTTTGAGTGAGGAAAAGGGCCTTCTTTTCTGTGAGGGAATTTGCACTGCCTGATTGGCATATGACTAGTCCAGTGATTGTGGATTGTTGATACTCCTTTGCTTGTCATAGTTCGATTACTGGATACATCTTCGTGTCTTGGTCTGCTTAATAGCTCCGCAATCAGCTATTGAAATGAGAGTTGGGTACCTATAGTGGAGTTAAATGATGTATATTCCAGTAGAGTAGCTGCTATGTATTTCTCATTGTCTGCTTAGATTGAGTCACTGCTTGAAGACAAACAACAGTTCTAAGTTGAGGGTGTTGATGTGCTATCAAAATATAACACATTTGGTGCCTAAACAAGGGATTTTGCAAGTTCTTAACGCGACTTTTTATGGTTTTTATGTGTTTTTATGTTGTTATTGAAGAAAAGATAGGTTGACATGATTTTAGGAGAAAATTATAGATTTTGCTGAAGCACAGGACATACGATTCATCTTATGCGTCGTAGCCCAAGTTACGAGTTGTAAGGTGCTCTCGTAGAAAGAAACAGTGAGCAAAATTAGGAATTTACTAATTGGAGGTCAACATTACGAGGCCACTCTATGAGTCGTAGGTCTCACTACAATTCATATAGGTGGGATCATAGCAAGAAATAGTGAGATAAAAGCTTGACCAAGAACTGAAGGCCTAGACTACTAGAGGAGCGTATGAGTAATAGTGTGAGCAATGATTCGTAACAGTGGATCATAACAGCCAAGTCCAAAATGCCAAGTACTGACTATGAGACCCTGATTATGACTCGTAGGTCACCCTATAAGTCATACTTATGCGACGTATTTGCTGTCAGTTATATTTTCTATTTAATTTTTAAGGTGAAATTATAAATAGTATAAATACTTAATGATAGTGTTTTAGAATAGAGCTCAGACTTGAATATTTTTTAGATTCCACTTTGAATATTATCTCAAGAATATTTCTAGGGTTTAGTGTAGATCTCAATTTTTAGTTTGAAGACCTACTTTGGAGCCTTGGAAAATCACATTAGACTCATCTTCCTTTAATGAAAGCTTGTGGTTTCCAACTTGAAGGTGTTTTTGTTCTTTATTGTTTTGGGTAAACTCTCAACTATGTCTTTTACATTCATTGTTGTTGATTTTGCCTTAGCCAAGAGTATCTAAGCACCCACAACTTGGGGTTGTGGAATCTATGAGTAGTTGACTTGAAATAACCTAGATTTTGTGCATTTCTTTGACTGGGGATTTGCATGTATTGTTTATTTCCCTTTGTTTTGATTATTGTTTGGTGGTGGCCAACAGCAAACCCAGCTTACAATCACGACCCTGACCAAGATAGTGACGAATAGAAAAAATAAAGTAAATGACTGATGATGTTCATGCTCCAATAAGAAAGTAGTCACTGTCAGCAATTAACCTAACTAAAGGTTAGGTCAAATCCACAAGGAATATAGGGTTTAACTACAAGACTTAACTACTAATTATTTCAAGTATTCATACCTACAATATCTAAATAGGGGGTTTTGTGATTCAAAAACAAAGTAAAATAAACACTAAACTATAATGCGAGAAAACGCTCAATTTTAGGGAAAACTTGGGAACTGTGTTCCCCATGGTTCATTGACTCGATTTTCCTAGATAACATAACTACGATTGGAGATTCGCATGCAATATGGTAATGTAGATTCTTCAAGCCCACTTGTGAAGATAAAGGTCAAATTTCACCATGGCGCTTGGTCGGCCACCATGGCATTGCAACTAACTATTACCTATTATCCCGTCAACCTCCATTGGTCAGGCTTGGTTGATTAGACGAGAACACATTAACTAAATACTGTCATCTATTTCACTTTGCTTATTCATCACTACCTTGGTCGGGATCGGGATAGTCGGCAGGGTTCGGTGTTGGCCACCACCAAATAACAATCAATAGATAATACATGCAAAACACCAATAAACCTAGGTCATACCAAGTCAACTACCCATGGTTCCTACAACCACAAGTTGTGGGTGTTTATCTACTAATGACTAAGGCAAAACCAACAAAAATGCATATACAAAACATAGTTGAGAGTTTTACCAAGAGCAATGAAAAGTGTAGACACCACAACTTGCAAAACCAAAAGCTTGATAGATTGGTAATGGGTACAAAGCAAGATTTGCAATCCCCAAAATGCGTTTTCCAATAAAAAATGATAAAATAAGCTAAAACCCAAAAAGATTCTTGAGAGAATCTTTAAAGGCAAATTCTATGTTCTAAAATCTACAATCTCGTAATAAAACTCTAACTTAATATTTTTATAGTGTTTACATACAAACCCTAAAAATAACATAGAAAAGATAGCTGGCAGTCGGTCCGTCTCAAAGGTACGACTCATAGAGTCACCTACGAGTCATAGTCAGGGTCTCGTATTAGGTTCTTGGCATTTTGAACTCAACTGGTATAACCCACTGGTATGAGCCATTGCTTAGGCTACAACTCAAATGCTCCTCTCATAGTCTAGGCCTTCAGTTTTTGGTCCAATATTTTGGCTCTCTGATTCTTGCTATGAGTCCACCGATAAGAGTCATAGTGCAACTTATGACTCGTATGATGGCCTCGTAGGGTTGACCTCCACTTAGTAGATTTCTGAGTTTTTGGTCTTTGTTTCTTGGTATGACACACCCTACTACTCATAGCTTGGGCTACGACTCAGAGGTGAGCTCATATGTCCTATTCTTCAGCAAAATCTGCAATTTTTCTCCAAAATCATGGGAACCTGTGTTTTCTACAAGAACAACACAAAAGCACATATAAAGCATAAAAAGTTGCATTGAAAACTCACAAAAATCCCTTGTTTTAGGCATCCAAGATCTGTATTTTGATAGCACATCAACGCCCTCAACTTAGAATTGTTGCTTGTCCTCGAGCGACGACTCTATCTACACAGACAATGAGAAATACATACCAGCTATACCAATGGCATATATAACATTCACTCTAATCTAGAGACCCAAATATCATTTTCAAAACCAGATTGCAAAGTTACTGAGCATAATAAAACATGATGATGAATCTGGCAACCCAACTATGATAAGCTAAGGAGCATTAACCATTCACAATCACTAGTGCATCCATATGCTCATCAACTAGTGCAAATATCGTCACAAAAAAGAAGTCCCTTTTACTCACTCAAGAAGCATTTAGAATTCAGTGACTAAGGAAACATTCTCACTCTAGCAATTGAAATTCATGCATATTGACTAATACCATAGTCTTGCCTCTATAATCATCTTCTGGCTTGGTGATAAAGTGGATTTAGATCACTTTAGGACTTATAGGCTTGTAACATAGGTTCAGGGGGCTTTGGTTTGGCGGTTTAGGCAAGTAGGGACTAAAAGCTATCCTTGAACCATGTTTACCAACACCTTTTGCTTTCGTAGCCCAACCTCTTTAATTAAATCCAACCTTATTCTCCTATTTCAAACTTTTTCTCGAGTGCTCTTTCTATTTTCAACTGTGCCTTATTTCTGAACTCAATTCTTGCTACTTTTTCTCAATTCAAGGCACTTTTCTTTTCTTTTTCTTCACTCGAATTATGATTTTTCATTTGTTTCTTTATTTCCCAACTACCACCTCATTTTCATTCTTTACTACAATAAGGGTCACCCTCAACTTAGGCTTTTAGCATGAGGTGAAGTATACAATCTGTTCATCAAACCAGGGCCACAACTTTTAACCACCCTCGACTTAGGCTTTTAGTCTCAATTAATGTTCACATGTACAAGGATAGACTAGGGCCAATATCAAGGTATTTCACCAAACAAGGTTAAGATAGCAAGGTGTCAAGAAAGATTGAGTACATGAGAAGATCAAAAATTTGGAGCAAGGGATTCACTGACTCATTTGGTAGGTCATTTAGGCTAAAAGTGGGTTCATTAAACGAACAAAGGCCTAAGATCCTTTCCAAATCAACCACATTATCAAACTAATTTTAGAGTAACAAGACAAGTTCTGAGTCCATACAAGATGCATGAATGCAGCAAAATAAGCTCACAACGCACATGACATTGCACCCACGATCAAGTATAGACTCACAGGTCATGCTTCAAGCTTCAGCTTACCTTCATATTATCAGAATAAACATTGCAAGACACCCAACATGTATGAGTCTATCAATAATCACAATCCGGAAGAACTTTTTGAGGATACCTAATTTTTTATCAAAACTTTAAAAAGCATCTAAAAGACTATGTATATGCCAACAGATAACACTACTATGAATTTACATATTGTCTACAAGACCTAAACATGGCGGTTCAATAGAAAATTAAACATTCACAAGAAAAAAGAAACATGCCAAGAAAACCTTGGGATCAAAATTAGGGGAAGTTATGGACTCGAGGTTATTCAGACTTCACCTTAATCTATAACTTCCCACACCGCACCAAAATAAGATACTTTGCCCTCAAAGTAAAGACAAGAATGAAAAACAAGCACAATATATATATATATATATATATATATATATATAATTACACAAACATACACATGCACATTAAAAACCAAAAACTAACATCCACAATATAAGTAAAAACAATATCCAACAAAAAAATGTTTAAACACATCCAAAAACCAACATAATAAAAGAATTGTCTAACAATAGAACAAAGTATCCAAAATGATAAAATAAGAACTAGGGTCAAAAAAAGTCAAACATCATAATGTATCAAGCACTAATATCTGGCTAGTCTGTAGGGTCCTGGGGCACTATCTCCGCCACAGCAGTACCTGAGCTACCCTCTCTATGTGGGTTCTGCTGCTCCGATCTCTCTAAATAGCTGCCAACAATAGCAACTCCTGCACCACCGCCTCGGGTATGGGCTCTTCCTATAGTATCGGCCTCTTTTGAGTCGGCTCTTGATCATTATCATACTCAAGAGGCCTCTTTCCATGGACATGGGGATAGTCATTTATCCAGCAAATACCTCATCACCCGCCTGTGCCACTTCCAGGACTGCAACAGAAACTGCTAACATCTGCAATAACTTGGCCATAAACTTGGCCAACTCCTCAGTCACCACACTCATGTCAGTAGGCCTAGTGCCCTAAAGTCTCTGCTAGACTCTTACCTCAAAAGCATCTACTGGGCACCCACCGCTCCAACTCTCTCATCTACTAGATTGCGGGTGAATACCTTCATCCTCCCCTCTGAGTCTTGTATGGTCTGATCAACCCAAGGTCTGACCCGTGCAGATAGAGCCTGAAGTCTAGACTCTACCATAGCTACCCTGCATAATCATGCTTAAAATGCAATAGCAGATGTAAGAGAATCAACCGGTTGTTGGTTCTGGAGTACTGGAGGATGGCGTGGAATCAATCTCCACAGCTAGCGTAGGCTTTGTAGTAGCTAAAATAGTGCCGATAGTAGCTGGAGGTGCACTCTGAGTAAGATGCTCTACTGGAAATGGCTCTAGAATATGAGGGGTTGCTCGTGGTAAGGCCACTAGGTTATCATCAGCCTCTATTAGGATAGGATCCATCATGTGTGTAGCCTCTATATGCTGGTCTGGATGGGGGTCAATAGGAACACCCGCTACACTGCACAGATGATGAATAAAAATAGGAAATGGCAGTAAGGTGTTCATCCTGATGGCTACCTTATGGATCAGTTTGGACGGCTACCTCATGGATCTGCTCCAAGATGATCCGGGCCCAGTCTATCTCATAACCAGCTCAGATGTTGGCTAATAACACATCCCGCTCCAAGGTGATCACATTATCCATGAAAGTCGATCGGATATGCTAATGCATAATGGACCACCAAAACTTGGCTTGGAAATAGAGGTAAGCTTTCACAATAGGATCTGCGTAGTTTACAACCTACATTGGCTTAAAGCCCTCCTCACAAATCTGACTAGCAATCTATCGTAGAAGCTCTATCCTGGCCTCGATGTCCTTCTAAGTCACCCTTTCCTTATCTTATCAATGTATCCATTATATTCTATAGTAGACTGAGGCACTCTATAAGTGGTCCCAAACTGGATCTGTCAAATGGTCTCCTCCAAAATAGAAACTCTCGTACCTCGAACTGGCTATACCCATAACCTCGACTGCTCAATTGACTTCTTGTTCTTTCTTAACCCCCAATTAAGTATAGAAAGATACACTGCATAAAACTCATGGACTATGAAAGTGGCATACTTGCCCAGCTGTTGTGTGGTCCATCATAGCCCATATCTGTCTAACTCTTAGTCCAATCCTGGTACTTTATCCGACCCCGAATCATTCAGTCGAGACTCCTCATGAAATTGTCACACCAGTTGCCTTGTACCTTAGGCTCTAATCCCTGGTCATATATCTCCTTCATAAGTGGGACACACCATCTACAGTCAGTTGGGGTTGTGATTGGACTTTGTCCTATTAGTCTGGGAGGTGCTCTCAGATTTTGACTCTAACCCTGAGTGTGTGGGGGTCATCTAAGGTAGGGTGCTATGAGACCCATCTCCATTACTTTGTTGTTCCTCCTCTTCTGATTGGGAGAAACTGCTGACTTCCATGGGAGTCTGTGCTGTAAGTGCCCAGGTTTGAGGTCTATTAGCTTTGGGGTCTATTCTGACCTTGTGAACTTCTAGAGACCCTTCAGATCTCTCTGCCTCAGAAGATTCGTCAATTAACCTCCATTGAAAGGATTGGATTTCTCGTTTGTCCTTTGGAGGCATTGTATCAGCAAAATAGCCATACGACCTATGTGAGCATCAAGATGTTTGATCAAATGAGTCACATAACAAGGAACAAGAAATGCAAACACTGAAACATAGAAACAAAATAAAACAAAAGACAAAAATCTTTGATGCAATTGCAGGTCTGCAAGTATGAGTACAGCTACGACTCTAGGATGACCTACGAGTTGTATGCTAGCCTCAAAGTAATAAAATTTCTAGAAAAAATAAAGTTTAAACTCAGATACGAGGAGCAGTTATGACTTGTAGTGAACACTACAAGTCATAGTTTGGCCTCGTACCTATTTCTAAAGACATTTTCAAATTCTTAGTCAGGATTATGAGACCCTCACTACGAGTCATAATGGGTATTACGAGTCGTATGTAGGTCTCATATGAGAAACATGAAGAAACCATAGGTGACTGATGCTTGCTAGAAGGACCACTATGACTTGTAGGGGAGCCTACGAGTCATAGGAGGGCCTCATAGTTGGAAACGGGAGACACCAGTAGTGTCTAACACTTTCCCATAACAAGCTCAAACAAGACACACGAACTTAGGAATTTACACTTAAAGGAGCAAACACTATAATAGACAAATAGGTAGTCCCAAAATGACATCAAAAAGCTAAAGCAACCAGTATCCCTAAGAATCAAAGGCAATTCCAACTCACATCAAACAAAACCAAGATCAATTTCCTATCCAAACTAGCACTTTTTATCAACCAAACCATGCCACTGTGGTGCCGGTGCCATTCAGATGATTTCAATCAGGTTCAACAATCTAAGGAAAATAAAACACACCCACACTAACCAAATTCTTGTTCCAAAAATAATTTGCTCAATGCTTAGGCAATAAATAAGCACTACACTTAAGGGATTAAGCATTTACACAATCACAACCACCTACTCAAGAATTTCAAACATGGTTCAATTCATAAGAAAATCCTTCAAAGCATGCCAACCCTAGGTTTTGAAGTTTATATCAAAATATCATCAAATGTGCTTGAAAATTCATAGTTAAACATATACATAATCATCTATAGCATAACTCACCACCATAGTGCATTAGGGCTAACCAAGAAGCTTACCAAATCGTAGAAGAATTGAACCAATGTACTGTAGATGGAAAAATAAGCTGAAACCCTAAGAAATAGTGTCCTTGCCAGAATCTTAGCTGGAAAATGACATGGGTGGCCAAGCTTTTGATCGAAAAAGTAATTGTGAAGATGATTAGGGATTTTTCGTCGCTTTAGGGATTGGTAAATGAATTTTATGGGTTAAATTTTATTTTGACCCCCTTTTAAATGAAAGTGGGTTGGAATTTTTTAAAACTGCAGATCGGGGCTATGAGACCCCGACTATGAGTCGTAAGGTGTCCTATGACTTATAGGTCCTAGTCTTGTAGCAGGCCCAACACTTGCAAAAATTAAGAAGTCATACCTGGGCACTACGAACCCCACTTACGACTGGTCGAAGACCCTACAAATCCTAAGGTTGGCCCTTAGTGTATGTGCTAACTTCTTAATCTCACCAATTCCCTATACGAGGCATGACTACGAGTTTCAGTGGTGACTATAACTCATAGGCCTGCTTGTAGAGGTTACTCCAAGTGCTACTTTTGCATATCTTCAGTTCTTCAATTTTTTTACATGCAGATCAAGTCTCAAAACAGAACAATCTACAAAATATTACAACTGCATCAATGTCTTTCAACATAAAATGAACTTACTCTTTCTACCTGAGAATCTCAATAACTAAAAACATTTAAAACAATCAAACAATTATAAACATGCTTGGGTTGCCTCCCAAGAAGCGCCTTGTTTAACGTCATGGCTCAACTTTGTCATCATCCTTCATCAACAGTTATCAAGGGTCCACACCTCACTCTTGAACTAGTTTGGGTGTTTCATAGATTGGCAAATATTGAACACGACCTGTAAATCATTTGCCCTGAACCAAAGTTGACCCGAATCCATATCCACTAGGGCTCTCCCAGTGGCCAGAAATAGTCGTTCCAAGATGATAGGCACCTTGAAATCAACCTCGCAATCAAGGATCACAAAGTCTGTGGGAAATATGAATTTATCAACTTTAACAAGCACATCCAGAAGGATTCCCTCTGACTTTTTCTTGGTTTGATCTGCCATGATCAACCTTATTCTTGTTAGGATGGGAGTACCGAGGCCAAGCATTTTGGATATAGCAAGAGGCATTAGATTAATGCTCACTCCTAAGTCATACAATGCTTTTGCAAACTTAACATCACCAATGGTGCAAGGGATGGTGAATGCATCAGGGCCCTCTCATTTTTGAACAAGGAATTTGGTCATAATCATATTACATTGTTGGAGTTCTTGTGAGAAATCTTGGCTCAAAGTAAGTTTCTTAGTAACCAAATCCTTCATATACTTGGCATACCTACGCATCTTCTCCAAAGCTTCTAGAAGGGGAATGTTGATGGAGCATTTCTTCAATATCGAGAGGAAGTGTTTGGATTTACCCTCCTCTTCCTTTTTCTTAAGCCTTTGAGGAAAAAGAGGAGGGGGTTTTGGAATAACTTTAATTTTTCGTGCTCCATTACCTCTTCTTATTGCATCCCCGTAATCTCCGGACCTTCTCCCTCAAACACGACTTCACCACCATGACCCTTTTCATCAACTTCATCCACAATCACTGGCATAGGGGGATTTATGGTGCTTTTGTCACTTCGAGTTATGACCGCCATATAATGCCCTTCATTTTTAGGGTTTTGAACTGTATTTCTTGGTAAGGTGCCCTTTTGGCGTTGGTTCAATTACGAAGAAACTTACCTTAATTATTTTTCAAGTTGCTTAATTGCCACCGAGTGAGACTCTATTTTTTAGTTAATACTTGAAATATCTTCTTTTATTCCCTTAAAAGTCTCATCTTGGTAGTCATCCTTTTTCAACAACTTGTCAAACATCTCTTCGATCCTAGAGTTACTTGACCCGACATCACGGTTGTGAGGTGGCATGTAGGACTATTCTTATAGCCCTCTCTTCTTCCTCATTCGGCATCTAGAACTCTCTTTCTATCATAATATCCACTCCAGTTGTCTATATATGCCCCATCACGGTTGAAGTTCTGACCTTAATTTCCAAAACCTTAGCACCAATAGTCCGAATTGGACCCTTGGGGTTGTTTTGGAAACCTGTTGCTTAGTTGCTTACAAAACACACATCTTCATCAAAGAATGGATCATCATAGATGGGAGCCTTCAGAGGTTGGTGAATGACGTCTTTGACACTTGCTTGGTTTTGCTTTAAAACTAAGTCCATACCTGTGCAAAGTTGAGCAAGTTGCTCTATAATCTCTTCATTTACCTTTGCTTGCTCATTGTTCGCATTGACCGCACAAGACCTCTTTATTGCACTGCGCTCTCATTGACCCCATGCTCTATTGGTTTTAACCACTTGCTCTATCCTTGCGAATATCAATAAAAAAGTTTTGTTAAGAAACATGCCTCCCATGATTTTGTAACCGCAAGCTTGACTGTTCTCATCAAGTGCCTGATGAAAGATCCCAACCAAGGCATCATCAACAATCTTATGATCGGGGACCATCCTAAAAAATTTGGTAAATATTTCTCAAGTTGTGCTAATAGAGTCACCCAAAAATTGCTCAAAGTTGTTTATTTGATCCTTGAGCTTCAACTTATTAGATCTTGGGAAGTATCTTTCAAGGAATACTCTCTGAAGCTCAGACTAACTTGTTATGGTACCCGGAGGACGCTCAGACAACCACACAGCTGCATTGCCAGTCAATAATAGTGAAAACACTCTTAAACCATTGACGACAAGAGAAAGATTGTGTCCCCATGATACTCTTGCAAACAAACACCATATTTTGGAGATAACGGTAGGAATCCTCTGAAGGTAGCCCTGTGAATAATCCACGGTTTTGGAGCATTTGGAGCAACCCACTCAATACCGTGACTTAGTATTTTTTGGTAAAGGAGGCAGTACTATTGCACCAGTAACATCCATGGACATAGGGTTCAATTGATATTGATTCCATCCATATGTGTTTTCATTGAAGTCCCTAAGTTATGGCTTGTTACCCCTTGGCGGTGGATTCTCTTCTCTTCCCATATCTTCATTCATATTCATGTTCTCCTCAACCTCGATGTCCTCATTCACTTAAGTCATTCTATTCACGAGTAGATGGATCTCCAATTGATTAGATCTAAGGGATTTCCTTGGCTCCTTGTGTTGCATACAACCTAGCACACCCAGTAAGTAAAATCAAACAACAAAAACAAAAATAAAAGTAAAATACACGAGACTCTAAAAATTGACACTAGAACTAACGAATAGTTAATTCAAGTCAAAACCTAACTGTAATCCCTGGCAACGGAACCATAATTTTATGATAATGTTCACACTCCAATAAGAAAGTAGTCACTGTCAGCAGCTAACCTAATTGGAGGTTAGGGTCGAATCCACAGGGAATACAGAGCGTGACTATAAGACTTCACTGCAAATCATTTCAAGCATTCATAACTACAATCTCAAAATTGGGGATGGGGTTGTGATTCAAAAATAAAGAAAAATAAACACTATTCTATAATACAAGGAAACACTCAATTTTAGGGACAACTTAGGAATTGTGTTCCTCATGGTTCGTTGACTTGATTTCCTTAGATAACATAACTACAATTAGAGATTCACATGCAGGATGGTAACATAGGTTCTTTCAGCTCTCTTGTGAAGGTGAAGGTCAAGTTTCACCATAGCGCTTGGTTGAACACCATGGCATGCCAACTAACCGTTACCTATTTTTCCCGTCAACCTCCCTTTAATCGGACTTGGTTGATTATATGAGAACACATCAATCGAATTATGTCATCTATTTTCCTTTTCCTATTCAGCACTACCTTGGTCGGAATCGTGATAATAGGCAGGGTTTGGTGTCGACCACCACTAAACAACAATAAATATGAAGAGAAATAGATAATACATGCAAAACACTAACCATAAAAATTCAATAAACCTAGGTTATACCAAGTCAACTACCTATGGTTCCCACAATCCCAAGTTATGAGTGCTTAGCTACTCATGACTAAGGCAAAACTAACCAAAAGGCAAATATAAGACATAGTTGAGAGTTTTAACAAGAGCAATGAAAAGTGTAGACACCACAAGTTGCAAACCCAAAAGCTTGATAGATTTGCAATGAGTACAAAGTAAGATTTGCAATGCCCAAATGGGTTTTCCAAGAGAAAATGGTAAACTAAGCTAAATCCTTAAATAATTCTTGAGAGAATATTTGAAGGCAAGTTCTATTTTCTAAAATCTAGAATCTCGTAATAAAATCCTAACTTAATGTATTTATAGTGTTTACATACAAACCTTAAAAATAACACAGAAAAGACAACTGGCAGTTGGTACATCTTACAGGTATGACTCGTAGGTGACCTATGAGTCGTAGTTGGGGTCTCGTATCAGGTTCTTGGCATTTTGGATTTAACTAGTATGATCCACTGGTATGAGTTGTTGCTTGGACTATGACTTGTATGTTCCTTTCATAGTCTGGGTCTTCAGTTTTTGGTCTAATATTTTGGTTCTCTGATTCTTGCTACGAATACACCTATACGAGTCATAGTACAACTTATGACTCGTAGGATAGGCTTATAGAGTTGACCTCCACTTAGCAGATTTTTGAGTTTTTGGTCTCTATTTCTTACTATGACACACCCTACAACTCGTATCTTAGGTTACGATTTATAGGCGAGCTCGTATATCCTATACTTCAGCAAACTCTACATTTTTTCTCCAAAATCATGCCAACCTAATTTTTCTGCAAGAACAACACAAAAACACATAAAAATATAAAAAGTCACATTGAGAACTCACAAAAATTCCTTGTCTTAGGCATCAAAAGTATTGTATTTTGATAGCACATCAATAATAGGATTTGATTGATGTATTCTCATCTAATCAACCAAACCTGACTAAGGGGAGGTTGACTGGGAAAATGAGTAATGGTTAGTTGGCACACCATGGTTGCTGACTAAGCGCCATGGTGAAATTTGACCTTTACCTTCACAAGAGGGCTGAAAAAATCTAATTTTACCGTCTTGCACGGGAATTCCCAATTAGGGTTATGTTGTTTAGGGTAATTAAGTCAATGAATTTTGGGGAATATAATTCACAAGTTGTCCCTCAATTTGATTGTCTTCTTGAATACTTAGCGTAGTGTTTATTTTTGTTCTTCATTTTGAATCTTAAAATCCCCCTATTTTAGTGAATATAGTGATTGATACTTAAAATGATTGTTAGTGGATCAACTAAGTCAAGCCCTATATTCCCTGTGGATTCGGCCCCAACCTTTGGTTAGGTTTATTGCTGACTGTGACTGCTTTGTTATTGGAGCGTGAACATCAGTTAATGGTTGGACAAAGCCTACTTCAGCCACTACTATTAGTAGTTTTGTAGGGTTAGCTGGGTATTATCGATAGTTTACTTAGGGTTTTTCTTCCATTGCAGCCCATTGACCAGGTTAACTCAGAAGAATGTAGCCTTTCATTGATCTAATGAGTGTGAGTCATGCTTCCAAAAGGTCAAGACATTGTTAACTTCAACTCCTATTTGACACTACTTGAGGCAGGTGTGGACTTTACAGTATATTGTGATGCTTTAGGAGTTGGTTTACATGGTTTGTTTATGCTAAAGGGGAAACTGATTACCTATGCTTCTAGAAAATTTAAGATCCGTGAGAAGAACTATTCTATCCATGACTTAGATTTTGCAGTAGTACTTTTTGTAAAGTTGTTACGCCAGTACTTATATGGTGTACATTGTGAGGTCTTCACTGATCATAAAAGTCTCCAATATATATTTAGTCAAAAGGATATGAACTTGAGGTAGCGTAGGTTGATTTAGATGCCAAAGGACTATGATTTGACCATCTTGTATCATCTAGGAAAAGCTAATATGGTGGCCAAGCCCTTGAGTAGAAATACTTCTAGCTTGGGGATTCTAGTCGCCATTTGAGTTGAGAAGCAAGCTTTAGACAGGGATGTTCAACATCTATCTAATGACCTATTCAGGTTACAACTTTCTGATAAGGGTGGTGTACTTGCTTTCATTGAGGCTCATTCTTCCTTAATGGATGAGATTCGAGAGTGCCAGTTTAAGGATGAGAAGTTGTATCTTATCATAGACAAAGTGACCAAAGGAGAGACTAAGGAAGCGGTGCTTGATCCTAATGGTATCTTGAGGATTAGAGGTCAAGTTTGTATGCCTGAAGTGGTGACTTGATTAGGTTAAGTCTTGAGGAAGCTCATCGTACTCATTATTCCATTCATTTAGTAGCGGCAAAGATGTATTATAACCTAACTTTCAGAGGATACCCATTCCTACCTAGAAGTAAGAGCGTATCTCCATGAATTTTGTGTTGGGTTTGCAAGTTACTATGGGTGGTTATGACTATATCTTGGTAGTTATGGATTAAGTAACTATGTCTGCCCATTTCATTCTTGTAAGGTTAAGTATACAATGGAGAAGTTAGATAATCTTTACATCAGTCAGATAGTCATACTACATGGTGTGCCTGTTTATATTATTTCTAATCGGAGTTCACTTTTCACTTTACATTTTTGGAGGGCACTATGGCATGGACTAGGTACTAAGCTGAATATAATTTCAGCCTTTCACCCTCAGATAGACGAACAGTCTAAGTGGATGATTCAAGTGTTAGAAAATATGCTTTGAGCGCGTGTGTGATTGATTTTGGTTTTGATTGGGATCAGCATTTGCCATTAGCAGAGTTTACTTCTAATAATAGTTCTCACATTAGTATTCGGATAGCTCCATTCAAGGCTTTATATGGTAAATGATGTAGGTCTCCGATTGGTTAGTTTGATTCTACTGAAATGAACTCATTAGATATAGACTTCCTTACAAATGCTATGGAGAAGGTTCATATGATTCAGGGTAGACTATTGATAGCTTAGAATCGACAGAAGAGTTACACAAATAGAAGGGTTCGAGCCCTAGTGTTTATGGTGGGTGGCCATGTTTCGCTTAGAGTATCACCTATGAAAGGTGTTATGCGATTCGATAAGAAGGGAAAGCTTAGCCCTTAATTCATTGGCCCATTTAAGATTTTGGAGCCAGTTGAAGAGGTGGCTTATACACTAGCCTTACTACCTAGCTTATCATCCGTGAATCTTGTGTTCCATGTCTATATGCTTCGAAAGTCTGTACCAGATGAGTCTCATATACTTTCATTTGATTCAATGATGTTGAGTCCAGACTTTTCATTTGAGTAGGAGACTATAGCTTATTTGGATAGACAAGTTCAAAAACTTAGAAACAAAGAGATTGCTTTCAGGAAGGTGCAATGAAAGAACCGTCAGTTAGAGAGGCAACTTTGGAGACAGAGTTTGACATGCATGCTAAATATCCTCATCTTTTTAAAGCTTCGGGTACTTTCTTCTACCTTATGTTTGAGGACGAACATGAATTTTGGTGGTGGATAATGTAATGACCCATAATATCATTTCTAGAATTTGTCTTCCTGTTTTCTTAAAATATCCTTCTCGTAAATTGTAGTGGGTAGTTTGGACTATTTGAATACTAAGACTATTTAATTTATAGTTAAATTGAACAATTATTATAAGTGGTGAGTTAAATGTTAATTTAGTTAACATCTTATACCACTTATCTCATATAATACCTTATATCACTTTGGACCCTATTTTTGTTTGCAAAAGAAGATTAATAACTTCTCGAGAATAACACGACTTCGGAGACACCTAAATTATCGACCTATTTTGCATCAGGTAAATTCATGCATTTTGTAGTATATGTGCGTAGGGTACACCATTAATTGTATCAAGTAGGTTATGTTATAATTGGGGGATTTCGGAATCAATGGAAAGTTACATTTTTCGTGGTTTTCTTTTTGGTTAGTTTGAAACTCATTTATAGGTTCATGACTTTCTTTTTAATTCTTAGATACTTTTATAAGTTTGTACCATTGGTAGGCCCATAATTTAAAAGAAATAAATTATAGGACACTATAGTAGTACCTAGTGTGATGTGGTAGTGTAACACTTGAATTGAAAATGTGATTACGTGATGTGAATTCTATATTGGGATATGTTCTTGTGATTGATGATTATAAGTGAATTTGTTTGTGGACTTCATCTCATGTTCATACATTCTGTGTCGCATATACTTGCATTAATTTTGGATATTGATATGAGTTAGATAGTGCAAAATTTGGGCCGAGGTCTTTACCGGTCAAGATATGATCCCGAGGTCATTGCCAGCGAGATTGTGATGATGAGATATTTACTAGAGATATTGTGATGCCGAGGTTTTTACCGGTGATAATATTACTGTCACGACCCAACCCAGGGGCCGTGAATGGTGCCGATAGAACACCGCGACAACCACTTATACTGAATCTTTACTTACGACAGCTAAGGAATTTCACAAAAATTTCGACAGAGTTTCC
>JAOTQJ010000099.1:9130468-9236475 GCA_025642045.1 Solanum sejunctum | reverse complement strand
CACCAAAAGAATCATCTCAAAGGTAACTGAAAGATTAAGTATACAGTTTTGATGGGTGGTAGCTCGAGGGGGTTCATTGCGAACCTAGCATAGGGACGATCCCAATACAATCTTATGGGTGGTAGCCCGAGGGGGTTCATTGAGAACCTAGCATAGGGATGATTCCTATACAGTTCACCACTGATCAGTTGGTCATTTGAGTATAGATGTGCATAGATTTTACAGTACAAATTTTACAGTAAAGGTAAAGCAATATAAAAAACATAAAGTACTTGATCCCAAAGTATAGCTAAAGGTGGTCTCTTATCCGCAATTAGTGCATAATTTCATTTGAGTTATATTTCATGTACAATATTTTTGTTTCCTTACATATTCAGTACATTATCTAGTACTGAGTTCCTTCCAGGGGACCTGCATTTCATGTTGTAGGTACAGGTGCTAATAGATCTTCCCAGCAGAGTTCAGGACATTCAGCTGCCGATACCAAGCTCCATGTTGTTCCGGAGCATTGTACATATTTTGAGTTTATATATTTATATTATACAGTTAATTCAGACAGGGCCTGTCCTGAATATTTATGGATACTTTCTCTCGACTAGAGGCTGTGTAGACTATGTAAACTAAAGTTTGGTCATGTCTCGTACATTAGGCACTGTGGCCCCAATGGCCTAGATATACGCATCTCCATTTAGCTTGTTATAACCATTTATCTCCCTATAAGGATACCAAACATAGAAAGTTAATTACAATATATAAACAAGTGAATAGATATAGATTGGTTCTCCCGAGCCTTATCGGCAAGGGTGCCAGTCCGCCCTAATGGCAACTTGGGGCGTGACAATTATTATTTGGCATTTGAGCGTAAGTGTGCATGATTATGAAGAATGGTTATGCATTGAAATAATTTGAAATGACTTGTGCTTCTCTTGAAAGCATATATATATATATATATATGTATAAGTATTCTTGTGGGATGATGACTTAGCACTGAATGAAATTCGAGGTGTTAGGGCTATCCCTAAGGGTTTTCTTTCTCTCTCTTGAACTATGTGCTAGAATAGATATGTTGTAACCCTCTAATGAAATGACTGGGTTAATATATGGTCAAAAATTATGATATGATATGATATGAAAATCCTACCGAAATGACCAGATCGTAAGGAAGGTGGGCATCACACAAAAATGACTGGGTTGTATGGTATAGGGTAGATTACCTTTGGCAAGTAATCTTCTCTCACCTGATGGGATGTCTTTACTGGAAAAATTCATATAGGTCGCATGGGTTTGAGATGTTGATTATGGTTATATCCCCTCTATTTATGGAAGCATTATGGCATTTCATACATCATAGATTTGATGGTATATTATTATATTGTCATTTTTGTCTATATATGCCTTCTATATCTATGCCCTTGCCATCTAATATTGAATGTAGGTTTAATAAGTTTACACGCATTGCATGCTGCAAACTTAGTACATTCAAATATACTAATGCATACTTTTTGCTTGTATCATCTAACTATGTAGGGGCCAGAGATTATATTCATCCACCTTTTGATGGCTAGTTGGATTCTTGGAAGTTTTTTGTGGCGAGTCCTATCATCTAAGGTCAAGACATCATCCATCTACCTTTTATGTTGCCATCGATTATGTGATATTTACTTTGGAAGTGAGTTGGGGACATGTCTTGATCATTCATATATATCATATTGGTGTAAATACTTGAAGTTTGCTCAAAGAGCCATACCATTGATATTTTGTGATCACTTGTCATATCATAATCATACTTCTTCAATATCATATTGATAAACTTAATTGGGTTTAACCCACTTCATAATATTCATGAAAACCAATGCTCATGTATGCATATTACATGAATGATTTGAGAATAGCATGGAAAATAGAGATTCATACTTAAATCAATAATATGATATAGAATTCAAAAAAATGCAGAAGTAACTTTACATTTAAATCACAATTTCGATCACTCATGCTTAAATCAACATGTAATGGGGACATACGTGTTCAAATCGTCATAGTATCAATGCAATTCAGCATATTTTGGGCCTAAATTACTTTAAAAATAATAGTTAAACATAGCCCTATCTCAATTAAATTAAATTAACAATAATTTAAAAGACCACATATTTAAAAGCTTAAATTTCATAAATTCAGTAAAAAGGAATTTGGGGTATTCATGGTTGAAAGAGACAATGAATCAGTCCCACATACCTTGCCTAGGAAGATAATTTGAGAAGAATTTAGCTTGAAGTTGAAACCCAAATTGAATCCTAGCTTGAATCTTGAAGATGAGACTTGGAGAGAATTTTGAGAGTTTGATTCTAAAAACTAAGTGTTAGTCTTGAATGAGGGGTTACGAAAATAGATAGAGGTTGTTTAGGAGTGTAAAGGGTGGTATAAAGGTCTAAAAAGGCCTTGGGTATGGGCCAAAATATCAAAAACACCTTCATAAAATGGAGCTTTGAAGTTTATCCTGAACCTACCACGAGTGGCTTCACGGGTCGTGAAGCTTATCACGCTCCATGAAAGCACACTTTCCCTACTTATACAAGTTCTACAAAAAAGGGTATTACTTCCTACTCCAAACTCATAATTAGGTAAAACAAGATACGTTCAAAAGATAATTTAAATAGTTTTAATTTTGTATGTGTAGGTAACATAGTTCTTTTTGTTCTATGAGATATGACCATTTAAAGTTGATCCTTTTACCAATTCATGTGAAAAGCTTAGCCAATGGAATTTCTTTGAAGTTGATTTGATGAAGGAGACTTATGATGACCCTAAACCACTTTAATATTCTTAGATTGAAGGCTTGAAAATGAATGTAGCTTGACCTTGAAGGTTCCATGGGAATCCTCCGATTAGAGCTTAAGAAGAGGATTCGGAAAATATTTGAGTGAGTGAAAGAGAAACTAAGTGTTAGAATAAGAATGAATATTACTGAAGGAGTATAAGATGACTTAGGGGTTTAGCATAGCTAGTAAATTCATAAAAAAAAAACTTATAATAAAACAAAATTATGATAAGACCATTCATGAAAAAACTTTCCGAATATATCTACATATTGTAAGGGTCAAAGATCTGGAGTCTGAGTTACCTACTCTTGAATCAGTTCTAGTGGTGAATGAGTTTTCGGATGTGTTTTCCAAAGATTTTCCCAGTATTCGTCCTAAAAGTGAAGTAGACTTTGACATAGATCTTCTCCTGGATACTCAAGCTATATATCTATTCCTCCTTATTGTATGTCACCAACTGAGTTGAAGGAGTTCAAAGATAAATTGAAGGGCTTGTTGGAGAAATTCTTCATTAAGCCCAGTATATTTCCATAAGGTGCTCCAGGGTTATTTGTAACAAAGAAAGATGAGTCTATTCAAATGCGCAATGATTATAGGCAACTGAATAAGGTAACCATCAAGAATAAGTACTCATCGCCAAGGATGGATGACTTGTTTGATCAAATTCAAGGGGCCACCCAATTATCAAATATTTACCGCCATTCCAATTGTCTTCCATTGAAGGTTAGGGAGTGTCACATCCCCAAGATGGCTTTTTGAACTAGATATGGGCACTTTGAATTTTTGGTGATGTCGTTTGGTTTGACTAATTCTCCGGCTCTTTTCATGGATCTTATGAATAGTGTATTCAAACCATTTCTTGATAGTTTTGTGGTTTTCTTTATTAATGATTTCCTTATTTATTTCCGAAGTTAGTGGAAGCATTTGGATCATTTTAGGTTGGTTCTTTAGTCTTTGAGGGAGAAGAAATTGTATGCTACATTCAGCAACTGTGCATTTTTGTTGGCTGAAGTAGCCCTTTTAATATCATGTGTGTTTGGTGATGGTATTAAGGTTGACCCAAAAAACAATGAGGTATGAAGAATTTCCCTAGACCATAGACTCCTTTAGATATTTAAAGCTTTCTTGGGTTGGATGGTTATTAAAGAAGATTTGTTGACGATTTCTCATCTATTTCATCTCTATTGGCCAAGTTGACTTAAAAGAAGGCAAAGTATTTATGGTCAGATGAATGTGAGAAGAGGTTTTAGACTTTGAAAGATCAGCTTACATCGACTCCTATTTTGACTTTATCGGATGGGTTAGATGGGTTTATGGTGTATGGCGATGCTTCTCGAATTTGTTTAGATTATGTGCTTATACAACATTGTATGGTGATAGCTTATACATCAACGCAGTTGAAGGTGCATAAGCATAATTACCTGTGTCATAATCTTGAATTAGCGGTTGTGGTGTTTGCTTTGAAGATTTGGAGATATTATTTGTATGTGGTTCATATTGATATATTCAGCGATCACAAGAGTTTGCAATATGTTTTCACCCAAAGGGATCTTAAGTTGAGGCATAGAAGTTGGTTGGAACTCCATAAGGACTATTACATGAGTGCACAATATCATCCCGATGAGGCAAATATTACAGCTAATGCTCATAGTAGACTATCTGTAGGGAGTGTAGCTCACATTGATGATGGAAAGAAGGAGTTGGTAAAAGATGTTCACCAGTAATCTAGGATAGGTGTTAGGTTAGCTGACTCTAATGAGGGTGGTATTCATGTTCAGAATGGCGCTGAATCATCTATGGTTTTTGAAGTCAAGGCTAAGCAAGATTTTGACCTATCGCCAATTGAGTTAAAGAAGTTGGTTACCAAAAAAAAGATAAAGGTTTTCTCTCAAAAGGGAGATGGTGTTCTTTGGTATCAAGATCAACTGTGTGTTCCAGATGTGGATGATCTTAAAGTGATCATGAGTGAACCCCATACCTCTCATTATTCTATACACCTTAGATCCACCAAGATGTATTAGCATTTGAGGGAAGTGTATTAGTGGGATAATATGAAGAAAGATATAGCCAAGTTTGTATCCGTATGTTCTAATTATCAACAAGTAAAGGTAGACCATTAAAGGCCCAGTGGTTTTGCTCAAGGTATTGATATTGGTACTAGGAAATGGCAAGATGTGAACATGGATTTTGTTGTTGCTTTGCCCTGAACCAGAAAGCAATTTGATCCAATGTGGGTTGTCATTGATTAGATGACTAAATTAGCTCATTTCTACCAGCCAAGACTATCTTTAGCGCCGATGAGTGTGCAAGGTTATATATCTAAAAGATGGTGAGGTTACATGGTATGTCTAGATCTATCATATCATATCATTGCACCCAATTTACCTCTCACTTTTGTAGATAATTTCGAAGAGGACTTACGCTAAGGTGAAGTTCAGTACTATCTTTGATCTTTAAATCTATGGACAAGCCGAAAGGACAATTCAAACTTTATAGGACATGTTAAGGGCTTGTGTGTTAGAATTCAAGTGTAATTGGAATGCTCGTCTACCACTCATCAAGTTTGCTTATAACACTAGCTTCCACGCTAGCATTAGTATGGCAACATTTGAAGATTTGTATGGTAGAAGATGTATATCTCCAATGGGGTGGTTTTAGTTGGGAGAGATGGCTTTGATTAGCCTTTATTTGATATTAGAGGCCATGGAGATGGTGAAATTGATTAGAAAGAGGTTGAAGATGGCTCAAAATCACCAAAAGTCTTATTCGAATGTTATAAAGAGGGATCTTGAGTTTCACATGGGTGATTGGGTATTTGTGAAGGTCTCACCCATGAATGTTGTAATGCATTTTGGTAAGAAGGACAAGTTAAGGGCCCAGTATATAACCCTTATGAGATTATTAAGTGGATTGTAAATGTGGATAATAGATTGGATTTGCCTCCAAATTTGAGTTCTATCCACTAGATTTTCCATATGTCTATGTTGAGGAAATTGATTGGTGATCCTTGTACACTTGTATCTTTGGAAGGTGTTGAGTTTGAGAAGAACTTGTCTTATAAGGAAGTCCCAGTTGAGTTCTTGGATAGGCAAGTGAAGCGACTTCACAACAAGGATGTGGCTTCGGTTAAAGTGCTTTAGAAAAATCAACATGTAGAGAGTCCTACATGGGAGGCGGAGTTGGACATGATGAAATGATATCCCCATATTTTCCAACCTTCTCAAGCCTAAGGTATTAGAGTCTTTCTTTTTCAAGTGATCCTAATCCTTTCAGACTTGAGTTTCATGACATGACATGAATACATGTGCATGAAAATGATTTAAACATGTTTTGATATGAGTTTTAATGACTTTATGATTTTCAAATGATGAAAGATGCATTGTGTATTTATGTTTAAATATTTCATGTTCAGGTCAAGCCTTTCAAGCCTTATTCTATCATATTCAACGATGAATCTTCCCAAGGGGGAGATGATGTAAAGACCCAGATGTTGTACGACCTTAATGGTGCTTGATTTTTGGTTGGATAAATTATTTTACCAAGGTGACACCTTATGGACACCTCCACGAGCTGTGTGGCTCACCATGGGCTATGTAAAGGAGCCTTGAGGTGGACCTTGGCCTTGTGCATAGAGTGTTTGCCTTATGATGGAGTTTAAGACCAAGACATACACCACATGAACACCACATGGTTTGTGTGGCACTTTATGGGTCGTGTAGTGGCTTGTGTAGTAGTCTTGGCCTTGAAAACCACATTTTGTCCAAGGCATATCACACCCGTGTAATGCTTCATGAGCTGTATAGACATTGATGTAAAAATTTTCTTAAGTTTGGAATCACCATCTCAAAACATCATCAGTGAGAAGTTTTTTAACTGTAGCCATACTAAAGGCTACAAGGTCCGTATGTCTTTAAATGATCTGTATAGTCTCCATATGGACCCCTGCCAAAATTTTGACTTCCATTTTATTAATGGCATTGTTGTAATTTTGGCTACTCCGAAGGGATGTTTGTGACATCCTATCTTATTCTAATAATTTCAAATGATCTATTCTCTTCTTCTCTTATTCAAATTCAAATCAACACTTAGAATTTATTCAAGCTCTCTCTCTTAAGAACTCCTCTCAAGTGAACTAGTGAAGGCTTATCTTGGGGATTAAGGAAAGGCTCTCTTTTTTATCAAATTCTTCTTGTTTCTTCTTGGGTAACATAAGTATATGGGATTGATTCATGGTCCCCTTTAACCCATGAAGACCCCTAACATGGCTAGACCTAGGGTCTAGGAGTGACATGGTGAATGGTAACCCAAGAGTCCCCAAAAAAGCCTCAAAGTATCCATATTCATATCATCAGTTCGAAAGTGTATGAATAATAAGTACATAGTTCAAAGGGACAAGAATGTAGGACTACATGCTACGTGGATGTAATGGGGAAATGAATTACACGGACCCACATAACCTATAGCATATAATGACTATGGGGCGGGTAAGTATGATTCACTCAATGGGGGTAATTTAGGACTTAGGAGCTTTCATAACATAACATAAGAACACATCATAATACATATGGACCATCCACATAATGATACCTGTTACATAGATATTTCCATAAATAAAACCTCCTAATACAACACTTAGCATATAGACGCAAAAGATTCTACAAGATGACCAATAATGCCTAATGTCATAAGATAGCCGGAGGCCAAGACATGTCCCGAGCTCACACTCAAAGTAAATAACATAAACAAAAGTAGCATAGGTAGGGAAAGGTGGTTTATCCTTGGGACATTGGACTTACCACACCAAGCAAATCTCAAGATCCATGCTAACTGTCATAAGCTAGATGAAGGTAGACCTCGGTCTATACATGGTTAGATTATGTAGGCAAAAGTATGAATTAGTATGTTTGAATGTACTAAAAATGCAGGTATGCAATGTAAATAACTTATCAAACCTATATTCAATGTTATATAACAAGGGCACATAGTATAGAAAGAAGTATATATCCAAAGGAAAGTAATATAACAATATGTCATTATATATAAGACCAAGTGAGATATTACTTGAAATTTTGATGTTATCCCTTCATCAAAAAAGAGGTGGTCTACTTGCCAAAGGTAAACAACACTTCTCCTTACGGGCATCCCATTTGGATAGGATTTTGAATTCATTTCATCTCATATCAATATTGTAACCACACCTTACAAGACTCTCATTTCAGTTAGGGTTACCATATACATCGACCTATGTTGGCACATAGTTCATGGAAAGGGACAACACCCTTGGGAATAGCCCTATCGACCCCAATCCATTGGTGCTATTTCATCATCGCACAAGAATATATATACGTATACATGCTTTCAAAAGAGATGCAAGTCATTTCAAATCGTTTCAATGCATATATGGTCCTAAAATACAAACATCATTCATAATAATTCAGACATGGGCTCATATGACAAACCATAATCCATATCATATTTTTCATGCATAGGAATAGCTCATTCACATATATGAAATAGCGTAAACACAGAAAATATTCAAAGAGCCATATCATAGACATTTATGTGATCACATTCTCGTCATAACCATAATCTTATCAAAATCATGTACAAAAACATACTTGGGCTTAACCCACTTCATAATTTTCTTAAAAATCCAATGTACATAAATGTATATGCCACGAATGATATGTGAATGGAAATGCATAATATAGATTGAATCTAAAATCAACAATATAAGATGAAATTCAAATAAACTCATAATTAAAATCCATATTAATTTCATAATATTGATTACTCATGTTTAGATAAAAGTTTAAAGGGACAATTAATGATCAAATCTTCATAATAATGAAGTAATTCAACATATTAGGGCTCATTTCAATTTAAAGTCAACGATAAAGTATAGCCTATACTTCAATTGAATTTAAGAAACAATATTATTCAAAATCCATATTTAAAGTAAGCTAAATTTCATAAAATCCAAGTGAAAAGATTTTTGGTCTTCTTGGTTGAAAGAAACTAAGAATTAATCCCACATGCCTTAGTTAACGAAGAATATTGAAGAAGAAATTGATGAAGAAAAGTGTTTTTACTTGCTTTCCATTCTTAGTCTGCATAAGAGCCTTTGAGAGAGTTCTTAAGGAGAGTTCAATGTAATTCTAGGTGTAAGGATGAATTTTAATAAGAGAAATAAAGTATAGGTCATTTGAATGACTTTAGGTATCATAGAAAGTCACTAAAGACCCTTAGCATACACCATAATCATGAAACGCCTTTAACGAAAAAAGTAGAAAAATTTAAGTCAAGGTCTTAGAGAAAGGGGATACAAGTCGTGAGGAACTATATGGATCATACACTTGCTCGTGGTCCAACACTTAGAAAACTTCTACTTGACGGAGCTCCAAGCAATCCCATACTTAGAAAAATTCAACAGAGGCATCCTTATGGAAAGGTTATATGGACCATACAAAGCCATATAGTTTAGGTACTCCTCCATGCCACATTACTCTAAAAACGTTATCCATGATGAAGTTCGGAGATAGTGATCCAATAATTCAAAAATTTTCACTCCAAAACCTATATGGAAGGGCCTCACAGACTGGACACTATATGGTATGTGAGAGGGGTCTACCACTTGCCTTAGGCTCCATACTATGGAGTCTCAAGCCCAAGGCTACCATAAGGTCCACCACACAGTCCATATGGCCTCACACAGACCGTGTGGGGTCTAAGTGTGGTATGCGTTAGTTCCAAACTGCACATTAAGGCCCTCATTTCCCACACAAGGGCAAGGGCCAAAGGAGGCTACAGATCTTCCATATAGCACCACACCGACTGTGAAGGCTTCCATGAGGCATCACCTTGGACTAAAATATTTTGCAACCAAATTTCAACCTCTATTGGGGTCATACAATGATCGGGTCCTTACAATCCCAGCTCTTTTACACTTGATTTTTATAAAATAGAGCTTACTTTAACTATAAGTTTTTAAGATTATTCTTTATTTGATTCAATTGAGATATGAGATATGCTTTAATGTTGATTTTTAAGTGAAATAAGCCTTAATATGTTTAATTGAAGTGATATTATGAAGATTTGAATATACATTATACCTTTAAAGTTTGGTCTAAACATGGATAATCTAAATTGTTATTTCAATGTGGATCTTGCTTATGAATTTACCTGAATTTCATATTGAATTATTGACTTAAGATTGAATCTCTATTGTCCAATGCTATTCTTCTATTATTAATGGCATATGCATACATAAGCTTTGATTTTTGATGAAAATTATCGGTGGATTAAGGTCACATATGATTTTATGAAAATGATTCAGTGAATTAAGCTCACAAATGTTTATTATTCAGTGAGCTAAGCTCACAAATATTTACTATTCGGTGAGTTAAGCGCATACATAGTTATAACAAGAATGTCATCACATAAATATCTATAATCATTGGGTGTTTACTCCATATTGTATATATGTGAATGAGCTTTTCCTATGCATGAAAGTACAGATTGAATTATGACTTGGCTTTTGAACCCAAGTATGCATGATTATGAAGAATGGTTAGCTTTTAATCCTAGTATGCATTAAAATGATTTGAAATGACTTATGCCTATTTTGGAAGCATGTATATGTATAAGTATTCTTGTGGGATAATTGTCATGACCCAAGCCTAGGGCTCAGATGTGACACGGTGCAAGGGAAACCCGAAGTGACCCTAACAAAGCCTCATAGCACAACATTGCACATACTTGGTTGCGGAATCAATAAAATAACAACAAGAGATAGTAAATAGGGATATCAGGGGCTAATGGATCTATTTTATATCATAAACAACAAGAGTCAAGAGAGAGTCAAAGCTTATAAAATTACACATGACATGTCCAACAACACCTCTCCTATATAGATAAGAGCGGGAGCCAAGATAAGAAACTGGGCTTACCCTCATAGTCAACATATACAGAAAATAAAAATAGTCTTAGAACATAGCATGAGGTCATTGCATATTCCCCAAAAAGGAGGACTCACTAACAAATTTGAGAGAAATTATACTAGCCACGTGGAGAGAGATGCTCAAGCATGGATTCCGATTTCTACATGGTGATATCATGTAGACATAGAGTATGCATGTACATTTGAATGTACTAAGTATGTAGGATGCAATGCAAGTAAAGATAAGCACCATAAGCAAAATGCATAACATAGACAATAGGTAAGCATATAGCAATATCGCATGTATGAATAATGATTGAAGTAAAACCATGTTGATATAGAACATAATATATGTGTAAGGAGAGACTATTGTTAGTGCATATCCATGGCCTACCACCCCTTTGGAGAGGTGAATGTGGTACGAATCCCTCAATAGGTTGATGATGTACGAACCCTCTAACATGGTTAATGAGGTACAAATCCTCCAATATGGTTGATCGAGTACAAACCACCCAACATAGTTATCAAGGAACAAATTCCTCGACATGGTTGCATGTGCCTACCATCTCCCAAGCGAGGCAATAGAGGTAAAAACCCACAACAAGGTTATCCGAGCCTACAAAACCCTTAGTGAGGCTTGGATGATTCCCAACACTATAGAGATAATATCATATGCATACATTCCGTTCATCATCATATAGTAATTCAACTTATAAGACATACATTGGATCTTCAATTCCTCTAGAAACTCATCACAAGACATTTTATCAAACACTTGGCAAGTTTGTAGCGCTAGTGTAAAACCATCAAATTTGAGAGTGTAATTATGCTAGAAAATCCAATTAAAACATTTAATAGATACTTGGTAACATCCTCAAGCAATATACATAAAAACCCTTTTTCAAATATCACAACAAATCTTATATTCATAGCTCAAAACATGCTAAAACAACCATAATTTCATGATAACCCAATATTGTGCCTAGTGAAATTCATAATAATTAAGACACCCATGAGTAAATCAACTGTAAATCATGCAATTTCAAGTAAAAGGAAGCTTAGGTGTCATGTGTGAAATAAACCCATGAAGGAATCCCACATATTTTAGCTTTAGAGAATAGCTTGATCAAGATTGGAGATGGAGACTAGAAGCTTGAATGATAATCTTAGAATCCGGATGAGTTTTAGGACTTTGAAATTTGGAGATGAAATGTTGTCTTAGTGTTTGAGAGAATATTTGGGAATGTTTTCAGTGATATGATGGTGAAATAAAGCTAATTATAGTAACTTTCACGTGTGGGAAGGCTTAGGCCCAAGACCCAAAGGCCTTGGACTGAATAAAATAACTGGGCGCAAAATAAGGCACTGATATACCCCAGCCGCGTCATGCTAGGGTTAGCAGGCACACTATTTTTGAGTCACTTTGAAAATTGAAATTGTGAATTATTTGCTCTAAAATTAGGGTTAGACCTATCCTCCATTCAATTTAACCCTTTAAACAAGAATATGAAGTTGAATTTTTGATATCACACACGAATTTTATGAAATATGGAAATTCTGATTTTGGGCACTTCGAATACTCATTTTTGGGCACTTTTTGGGTTCGTTTCAATGATAACTTAGCACCGAATGAGATTGAAGGCATCAAGGCTATCTCGGAGGGTCTTTTTTCTCTCTTTTGAACTATGTGCCAGCATATATATATGATAACCCTCTACCAAAATGACTTAGCTATAAGGTATGATTGCAAATTTTGATATGATATGACATGATATGATATGAAAATACTTTTGAAATGACTGAATCGTGAGAAAGGTGGCCATCATACTGAATGATCAAGTCCTAAGGTGTGGTGTAGATTAACTGTTGTAAGTATCTTTTCTCACCCGATAGGAGGTCTTTATCGGACAAATTCATGTAATAGTTCGCATAGGTTTGAGATATCGATTATGTTTTCTTCCCTTTCTATATGGAAGCATTATGATATTTCATGCATCATGAATTTCATGGCATATTATTATATTACCTTTTTTGTCTAAATACTCCTTCTATATATGTGCCCTTATCACCTAACATTGAATGCAGGTTTAATAAGTTCATACGCATTTGCATGTCTGCATGTTTAGTACACTCAAATGTACTAACATATACTTTTTACCCATATGATATAAATATGTAGGTATCGGAGATTATATTCATCCACCTTTTGACAACTAGTTGGATTCTTGGAAGTTGTTGTGGTGAGTCCTATCATCCAAGGACAAGCAATCGTCCATCTATCTCTTATGTTGCCATCGTTTATAATATACTTACTTTGAAGGTAAGCCCGAGACATGTCTTGGACCCTGTCCAATTTTATTTGTTAGAGGTATTATTGGGCCTCTTGTATATTCTTGTATGGATATATGCTATGTGTATTTATTCAGAAATTATGGTTATGGCTATCTATTTGATATGCTTATTATGATTTGTTTATGATATAATATGGATTTACGATATGATGTGGAAATGTGGAAGATCCTATGTCCCGTTTTACCATATAGAGAAAGTCATACTTACCCACCCCTTAGTCTATATGTGCTATGTGCTATGTGAATTAATACAGATCCTTATCCAATGATATCTCCATAGCATGAGTCATACTTTCCCGACCCTTAGACCTATGTGTTTACCATCTCTTTTTGCGCTTTTGAATCAATGATTTGAGTTCGGATACTATGAGGTTTGTTTTGGGACTCTCCAATTCCTATTCTCCATGTCACTCCTAGACCCTGAGTCTGGATCGTGACATCAAATCTACTAAATAATTCCAAAATAAAAAATGATGATGCTCATCAATCAAATTTAACATTGGAAAGCTGATAAAACTGATAGAACTTCATTTTGAGACTTGTACCTCTAATTTGTACCACAAATCACTTTTGAACATCCTAAACTTTTAAAACACAAAAACTTCAAAATTTCTAAACTTTTGTTGAAATTTCAAAATCAAACCCATAAGCTTATTAAACATGAATCGGAGCAATTTGCAAGAGGGGAAACATAGTAATATTTTATAATTTTGCAAAAATAACATTGAGGATCATTATATATATCCTTAATGTTAGAATCTGGATCTAGGACCTAGACATGATACAGCAAATGGGGAACCCAAAGGACCCCAAACCAGCCTATTAGCATATTATTACACATCCTTAGTTTACGGATATAACTAAACATCAACAAGAGAACATAAAATAAGAATAAAGGGGATAACGGAATCTTTCATATCTTAAAACATACAAGAGTCAAAAGATCCAAAGCACAAAGCATCATTACATAACTTATCTAACAACACCTCCAAACATAGAATTGAGCAGGGGCCAATGTAACATTCTCGATAGGGAATCTAAAGGATTTGGAGTATACCCTCTTACAATGATAAACTTAAAAAATTAGAAACAAACTAAAAATAAATTAAAAAGTACATAAAGGACGTATTCCTACCGAAATATCTTGAAAAAAGTTCTACCCAATTTCTAATCAAATCGTTGAAGAAGATAATAATTCGATTATTAAGGATTTGTACTCATAAGAAATGCATTGAACCTTTAATTCCTCAAGAAGTCATAAATGAATATTTTATCAAACACTTGGCAGGTGTGTAATGATAGTGTCAAAACCATACAATTTAGGGATGAATTCATGCAAGAAAGTTCAATGCAAAACTATCCAGCAATACTTGGTAACACTCTCAAGCAATATATGTCAAAAAGCTTCGCTAAATCCCACAATCGATCTTAGATTCATACCTCAAAACATGCTAAGCTAGTCATAATTTCAGCAAACCCCAACATAGTTCGTTGTCTAATTCATAATAAGTAAGACCCATAAGTAAATTAACTTGAATATCATGCAATTTAGGTAAAAAGAAAGTTTGGGCACTGTTGGTGGAAGAACCCAATAGTTGAAACCCACATACCTTGACTTTGAAGAATTCCTTGAAGAAGATTTGAATGGAGGTTTGAAGCTGAGATGAATTCCTTAAGATCCGGTAGAGATTTGGACATTTGAATTTCAAGAGGAATATTAGTCTAAGGGTTTCAGAAAGTATTGGGGAATGTCTTAAATGATATGAAGGTAAATATTACTAAGTATAGGTATTTTCACACATGGAAAGTCATAGGCCCAAGACCCTAAAGTCTTGGACCAGACTAAAATAACTGGCACAAAAATAAACTGAGGTGCGCCCTTTGCGCGTCACGCTAGGGGTGCGCTAGCTCATTGGTAATCACATTTTTGCTATTTTCAAATTTTACTATGGTTGGTATTAAATTGGGGTTAGACCCATATAACACTCAATTTTGCCTCCTGAACAAGAATATGAAGTCAAATTTTTGATATCGCATATGAAATTTGAGATATATGGAAATTACTATTCTGCGCACTTCTAAGGCACATTTTCGAGTACTTTTTAGTGTCATTTTGTGGTGGGTGTGCAATGCTAGTGTAAAATCATGCAATTCAAGAGTGAATCATGAAAGTAATTTTTGTGTAAAACCACCCACCAACACTTGTTAATATCCTCATGTAACATACATCAAAACCCTTCATCAAATCTCACGATTGATGCAAGATTCATAGCTCAAAACATGCTTTAACAGTCACACTTTCAAAAAACCCAACATAATTCATAGTCAAGTACATATTAGAAGACCCATAAATCAAATCAACTTAGAATCATGCAATTTAGGTAAAAAGAAAGCTTAGGTACCATGGGTAAAAAGTCCCAATAGTTGAAACCCACATACCTTGACTTTGGAGAATTTTTAATGAAGATTGAAAATGGAGACTTGAAGCTTGAGTGAAATCCTTAAGATAAAAAATGTGTTTTTGGGACATGAAATTTGAGGTGAAATATCTATCTAAGTGATTTAGAGAGTATTTAGGAATGTCTTGTATGATATGAAGGTAAAATATGGCTAAGTATAGGTATTTTCACGCAAGGAAAAACTTAGGCCCAACACCCCAAGCCTCGGACCGAGAATAGAAAATCGGTAATAAAATACACTGTTTAATGACAGATTCGCATCACGAAGTAGTTGCGAACTGCTACTAGAATTGCAAAATTGGCAAAATTCATTTTTCGCTACAGGTACTCTAAAATTCATGTTATACCCACTTCCTACTCAATTTTGACCCCTGAACAAGAATATAAAGTCAAATTTTTGATATGCATTTTCAAATATATGGAAATTACTAATTCAGGCACTTTTGAGGCATATTTTTGGGAACTATTTGGCGTCGTTTCACACATACATTAACTTTGGAGAATTTCTTGATGAAGATTGGAATGGAGACCTGAAGCTTATTGTGAGTGAAATATTTGTCTAAGTGTTTGAGAGAGTATTGGGGAACGTCTTGTATGATATGGTATTGAAATATGGCTAACTATAGGTATTTTCACATATAGTATTACTTAGGCCTAATACCCAAAAGCCTTGGACTGAGATAAAATAACTGGGTAAAAATAACATAGTGGCATGCCTCAGTCGCGCTGTGCTAGGGGCGTGCACTACTTACTTGAAATTGCATCTTTGAAAATTGAAATTGTGATTTGGTAGCTCTAAAATCGGGGTTAGACCCATCCCCACTCAATTTTGTCCCATAGTAAATAATATGAATTCAAAATTTTTGATATGACACATGGATTTGGAGATATATAGAAATTATGATTTTGGGAACTTCCGAGGTACATTTTTGTGCTCCTTTTGGGATTGTTTCAATATCTCCCCCTTGGGAAGATTCATCCCTGAATTCTAAATAAGTATATATAAGAAGAGTAATTGTGAACAAATCAGCCCCAATAAGAATGCAATAATGCACTTAGCCACCATTTTTAAAGATCCCAACATAAGTGTTAAAATTGCCATGAACTCATCAACACAAACAAGAATGCATGCAATGACATAAAGGGCTGATACATGAGACATGAAATCACATAGAAGACTTAGAATTATTGCCTTAGGATTAAGTATAATGGAAGAGATAAGGATATCACTTTTACATATATGCCTCAACCTCCCATGTAGAACTTTCGACTTGTTGATTCCTCTAAAGGACCTTAAGGGAAGCCACATCCTTGTTCCTCAATCTCTTCACTTGTCTATCCAAGATCTCTATTGAAACCTCTTCATAAGTCAAGTTGTCTTCAACAACACCTACAACATCTATTGGAACAATAATATTTGGGTCTCCCACATATCTCCTCAACATGAGAGATGAAACACCGGATAAACACAGTCTATTTCATTAAGCAACTCCAACTCATAATCTACCTTACCAATCTTCCTCATCACCCAATAACGACCCACATATCTTGGACTGAACTTACCCTTTTTACCCAAACAAACACACCTTTCATGGGTGAAACCTTCAAATAGTTCCAATCACCAACTTTAAATTCAAGGTCCCTTCTTCTCAAATCGGCATAGGATTTTTGATGACTTTGGCCTATTTTCAACCTTTCCCTAATCAACCTCACCTTCTCCATAGCCTCTATGACTAGATTCGGAGCGAACAATGTCATTTCTCCAACTTTAAACCACTATAGAGGTCCTCAAAAGGATCCATACCAATGCTAGAATGTAGCTATTATTATAGGCAAACTCAATCAATGGAAGATAATCATCCCAACCACCCTTAAACTTCAATACATAAGCTCTAACCATATCCTCAAGAGTTTGGATAGTTCTTTCAACTTAGCCATCCATTTGAGGGTGGCTGGTCATACTAAGCTTTACCTTGGTATAAAGACCTCTTAGGAAGGACCTCTAAAAGTGAAAAGTGAATTGAGCACCACAATCTAATAAGATAGACAAGGGCACTGCATGCAATCTAACCAACTCATGAATGTATAATTTAGCAATGTCTTTCTTAATACCTGCCCACCAAAACACATCTCTCAAATCTCTAGACATCTTAGTAGAACAGGGGTGAATAGAATATGAAGTATTATGAGCCTCATCAAGAATCTTCTCTCTCAAGCCATCAACAGTTGGCACACACAACCTATATTGGTACCTAAGGGAACCATCTCCCCCTTGGGAGTAAACCTCCACCTTGCCACAACTCACAAAAACCTTCGATTCTAACATGGAGGATCAATGTCTTTCTTTGATTTTACCTCATTAACCAAGGAAGGTTTTGAACCATCGATGCCACGACCCAAGCCTAGGCTAGACGTGACATAATGAATAGGGAAATCGAATGAACCACAAACAAGCCTCTTAACTTGTCATTGCACATCCTTGGTCACGAAAGCATATAAAGACATATAGATTAAGAATAAGGGCAACAATACAAAGGGAAAGCTTGCATAAACATCATAATCAAGAGTCAATAGTCAAAGGCCATACATAAATACACAACATGTCCAACAAGCACCTCTGATACATAGATAAAGCGGGGGCCAAGACAAGCTATAGTGCTCACTCTCATAGTTAACAGAACAAATGAAAGTGTCCCAATACAAGGATAATTATAACTTAGACCCAGATCCACAAAATGGACGACCAACCAACAAGTTCGGATTAGCATCGTCTAGCTATGTAGAGGATGAGGATGATCAACTTGGGCACCAATCCCTACATGGTGATATCATGTAGGCAAGAGTATGAGTTAGTATGTTTGAAAGTACTAAGTATATGGGATGCAATCAACAAAAGATAAGCTTTATGATCAACATGTATAATATTAGGAAATAGGCATAATATAGCAATATAATATGTATGTTCAATGCATAAGTAAAACTTGCTTAAGTAAATCATACTCATATAGGATAGCATATGTGAAGAGGAGACCAATCTAGATGTCCAAGGTATAAACCCCTTGGTGTTGCTGATGAATAGCACCGATTCACATTTGTGTGTGAGGTATGAACCCCTCATCAAGGTTAGATATGATCGCACCTATCACCCTAGTGATTGAGATAGCAATCCCTCAACTAGGTCGGTGATGATTGCATCCATTACCCTTGTAGTTGAGTCTTTAACTCCACAAATAGGATCCTGAATTGGGAATGGTATACCACAACAATTTATATAGTATTCATTGTGTATATAAGAACTTTTCATTATCCTATAGTCAATCGTATGATATCTCATACTTTAGACCTTCATTTCCTCATGAAACCATAACCGAACATTCTATAAAACACCTTTGGGGTGTCTAATAGGGACAAAAGACCATGCAATTTAGAGATGAAATCATGGAAGAGAATCTTTTTTAAAACCATCAATCAATACCTTGCAACACCACCAAGACATTCATAGCAAAACCCCTTGTCAAATCCAATATTAGATCCAAGATTTAGATCTCAAAACATGCTAAACAACCATACTTTTATGAACTAAAATCACTGTGCAATAAATTTCTCAATATACAAGACCCACATGTAAAATCAACTTTAAATCATGAAATATTAGTAAAAAGAGAGTTTACGCACCATGGGTGGAAGGACCCAATAGTTCAACAACACATACCTTATCTTTGGGGAAGTTCTTGATGAAGTTTGAAAATGGAGGCTTGAAGCTTGAAGAGAATCCTTAGCTTTTGATGAGGGTTTTGGTTCTTGAATTTGGGAGTGAAAATATGGCTAAGTGTTTTAGTGAGTGTTGGGAAATGTTTTAGGGGATATGAGAGTCAAATTTTGCTAAGTATAGGTAAGAACACATTTGGGAAAACTTAGGCTAACACTTAGAAAAATCTGGACGGGCTAGGAAAAATTGCCAGAAAATACACTCTCCATGTCGCAGAGAGGATGTTGAGGCTCTCTGGAAATCTCACCAAGTGAAATTTTATAATTTGATTCCTTTTCCTTAAATTTGAGGTTAGACACTTTTCACCCTAATTTGGACCCCCTGAACAAGTATATGAGATTGGATTTTCAAAATAACCAACGAATTTTAAGATATACAAAAAACAAGTTTCGGGCAATTCTAAGGCACGTTTTTAGGCACTTTTGGGGGTTATTTTGATATCTCCCCCTTGGGAACATTCGTTCTTGAATGTAAAAGAGACATATAAGATAAGAGTGATCATGAAAAAATTATCCCCAACAAGAATGTAACATAATATGTAAAACACCATTTTCAAAAATCTCAACACAAGTGTAAAATCATTATATGTTTAAACTTCAACATGAATGAATATGAATGACATAGGGGATGAAATGTAAGACTTGAAGTCGTAATGGAACTTAGGATTAGTACCTTAGGTTTGAGTGGAGTGAAAAACATATGGATACCACTTTTGCATGTCTGCTTTGGCCTCCCAAATAGCACTTTTGACTTGTTGGTTCCTCCAAAGGACCTTAACGGATGTGACTTCTTGGTTCCTCAATCTCTTTACTTACCTATCCAAGATATGAAGCGGGAAATCCTCATAAGTTAAGTTATACTCCATATCTCCCACAAGATCAAAAGGTGCAATGGTATTAGGATCACCAATACATTTTCTCAACAAAGAGACATAAAACACCGGATGGACCAAATTTATTTCATTAGGCAACTTCAACTAATAGGCTACCTTGTGAACCATAAGGACCAACGTACATTGTTCTCAACCTACATTGCACTTAACTTCCCCTTTTTTCCAAAACTGATCATACCTTTCATTGGAAAAACCTTCAAATAAACCCAATCACCAACTTGGAATTCTAGGTCTCTTCTTCTTGCATTGGCATAGGATTTTTGATGACTTTGGGCTATCCTAAACCATTCTCTAATCAGCTTAACCTTATCAAGAGCATCCATAACTACATACGGCCTAATAAGTCCATATATCCAACCTCAAACCAACCCACCGGTGATCTATAATGTTGCCCATAAAGAGCTTCTAAAGGAGCTATACCGATGCTAGAGTGATAGCTATTATTGTAAGAAAACTCAATCAAGGGAAGATGGTCATCCCAACTACCTTTAATCTAGAAGAAACAATCCCTAAGCATATCCTCAAGTGTTTGAATTGTCCTATCAGCTTGTCCTTTGGTTTGATGATGGAAGGTCGTACTAAGGTGAACTTTGGTTCCAAGTCCCCTTTGAAAAGTTCTCCAAAATTGTAAAGTAAATTGTGCACCACGATCCAGTATAATGGATAAGGGAACCCCACACAACCTTTATCCGTATGAGAAAATAGCTCATGATGCCAAGTTTTCTGGATAGAAGGTTATCGTTTCACTAACTCATAGATGTACAAGCTTGCATTCTATTCAGCCCCGTATGAAGTCTTGACCCGTAGAAAGTAAGCTAGTTTGGTCATCCTATCAACCACAACCCATATGGAATAAAAACCTTTTCTATTCTTGGGCAACCCAACAACAAAATCAATATTAGTCACCTTTCACTTCCAAGTAGGAAGCTCTATGTCTTGGGTTAAGCCACCCGACCTTTGATGCTCGGCTTTGACTTGTTGACAACTATGGCAACCGATGACAAATTTGTATATATACCTCTTCATTCCTCCCCACCAATACACATACCTCAAGTCTATATGTATTTTGGTGGAATCGGGGTAGATGTAATAGGAGGAATTATGGGCTACATCAAGAATTCTCTCCCTCAAACTATCAACACATGGTACACACAACCTACCTTTGTATCTAAGGGCCCTATCTTCCCCTTGAGAGAAAGCCGCTATCCTTCCTTCTTTCACCAAGGCCTTCAACTTAAGCAAGGAGGAATCTACATCTTGTTTTGTAGTCACCTCATCAACCAAAGAAAATTTAAAACCATCAACAACAATACCATCATCCACATCTTCTAACCTCACCACTAGTCTAGAAAATCTATGCACCTCCCTAGCCATATCCCTATCACCACCACCCATATGAGCTAGGCTACCGATAAACACCTAACTCAAAGCATCCGCCATAATATATGCCTAACCCTGATGGTATTGTACACTCATGTCATAGTCCTTAAGGAGTTCTAGCCACCTTCTTTATCTCAAGTTGAGATCTTTTTGAGTAAAGACATATTGAAGGCTATTATGATTGGTGAACACATCAACATGCACCCCATACAAATAGTGACGCCAAATCATTAATGCAAACACCATGATAGACAAATAAAGATCATGGGTAGGGTTGTTCTTTTCATGCACTTTGAGTTGCATAGAAGCATAGGCTATGACTTTTCCATTTTGCACTAGTACACAACCCAAACCAACTCTAGATGCATCACAATACACAACGCTCATGGTATCATTATGAATATACAAACCAAAACTGTGAAAGCCTTGAAATATACATGCTTAGTTGAGATGGGATATGATTGCATCGCGATGCCTAAATACTAATAAAGTATATTGCTGGATTTGTTTGTTTGTCAAGTCTAGCCCAAATATCTAAGAACCTATTGAATCCATTATTTGGGCTCATAATAAATTAAAAGTTGCTCCTGCTACTCAGTCGAGAGCCTTGAGAATTATACTAGCCTTAAGCCCATCAGGTAATGAAAATATAGGAGTAAACACAAGTCTATCTTTCAATGTTTGGAAAATTTTCTCACATTCATTGGTCCACACAAACTAAACCTTTTTCTGAGTCAATTTTGTCACAGGAGAAGAAATGGAGGATAACCAACTCACAAACCTTCTATAGTAACTTGCAAGGTCTAAGAAACTCCTATGTCCGATGGGTTCAATAGTCTAGGTCAATTCCTAATCACATTTGTTTTCTTAGGATCTACTTTTATACCATACCCTGCCACCACATGACCCAAGAATGCAACCTCCTTCAATCAAAATTCACACTTGTCATATTTATCATGCAATCTCTCCTCCCTTGATCTTTGCAACACGGTTCAAATGACTCATATACTTCTCCTTACTATGTGAATAGATCAAAATATCATCAATGCAGACCAAAACAAAGGAATCAAGGTAGGGCTCGAAGACCTATTCATTAGGTCCATGAAGATGGCCGACGCATTAGTCAATCCAAAGGACATCACAATAAATTAATAATGCCTATACCTAGTCCGGAAGGCTGTCTTTGGAATATCACACTCCTTTACCCTTACTTGATGGTACTTGAACCGAAAATCAATATTAGAGAAAAAGCTAGCCCCTTGTAATTGGTCAAATAAGTCATCAATTCTTTGAAGAGGATATCTATTCTTTATAGTGACCCTATTGAGTTGCCGGTAGTAAATACACATTCCAAGTGACCCATCATTATCTTTTACAAACAACACTAGTGTAACCCAAGGGGATAGGCTAGGTCGTATATACCCCTTCTCCAACAAATCCGTTAATTACTCCTTTAACTCTTCCAACTCCACTGACGTTATACAATATGGGGAAATAGTGATAGGTTGGGTGACAAGAAGGAGATCTATACAAAAATCTATCTCCCTTTCGGGAGGGACATAAGTTATTTGGAAAGACATCAAGAAACTCATTCACAACTGGAACTTACTCAATGGAAGGGACTTTGGACTCCACATCTTTAACCCTCACGAGATGATACAAACATCCTTTCGAAATTAACCTATGGGCTTTAATGCATGAGATGAACCTACCCCTCACTACTACAACATGACTTTCGCTCTCAAGGATGGGTTCATTTGGAAATTGAACTACAAGTTCTACAATCAATAAAAGCATAGTACACATATAACGAATCTATACCAAGGATAACATCAAAATCAACCATATCTAATTCAACAAGATCACAAGGTAAGATTTTATGAAAGATGCAAACCGGATAATTTCTATCCACCCTCCTAGCAACAATAAAGGCACCAATAGGGGTAGACACCTCATATGACTCATTTAACAACTCCAACTCAACATGGAACTTTTTAGCAACAAAAGGGGGTAACAAAGGAAGGAGTGGCACCTGGATCAATCAAAGAATATATATCAATATCAAAGACTTTCAACATACTGATAACAACATCAAGGAAGCACCTTGAAGACCACCTCTATCTGATGGAATTGCATTTGTACCCCGAACCTTGCCACAGTTTCTAGGGCAATCTATCTTTCTTGTGACCAAGCTCCCAACATTCAAAATATGCATTAGAATCATTAAAAAATAAAACCTTGTGACCCCCTACATATATAGGACACATCATTAGGAGCCACACCAACAACACCTTGAGGCCTAGGGAAGTCATTGATTAACCCCTTATTAGTAGCTGAAATCTAGTACTCTTTTGGTACTTGCCATTTAAGCGGGCTCTCTTGGCCTCATAGCCCCTCCTTTTCCTCAACTTTTCTTATTCAATTTGCTCGGCATATGTCATCATCCGAGACATTCACTTATCAAAACAGAGATACATATAAGGAACTTATTCATCCTTGACATAGAATTGGCCACCGAGTGAGGAGCATACTTTGAAAGTTGATTAAATTTGAGGGTATATTCCCTCACACTTATACCACCTTATTTTAAGTTCATAAACTCAATCAACTTTTATTCCCTAAGCTCAAGAAAGAAAAACTGATTAAGGAAGGCAAATTTGAATTCCTCCCAGAGCACCACATAGCCATTACCCTTCTAACCTTTCAACTAATCAAACCAAATTTAGGCCACCCCCTTGTGTTTGTACGCCACCAACTTTGCCTTCTCATTTGGCCTAACACCCATGATTGACAAGATTTTGTAGACTTCATCAATAAACTCTTGTGGATCCTCATCCACCTTTGAATAATAGAAAACCGAAGGATTCATCCTTATAAAATCCCTTCCGCTAGCTACTAGGGTAGTAGCATGAGGGGCTTTGGCCCCTTGTTGGACTTGCTTGGCCACCACTTGGACAAGCATAATAAGAGCATCTTGGAGCTCACCATTGTGAAGTTGCTCCTCGGGAGTTTAGGCATGTCTTCTACTAGTATTCGACATGATCTAGCATAGCAAAGAACAATCGAGACGGGGCGAATACTTATCACAATTCTATAGCATGACTTAGGACCTGAAGAAGGAAAACATTTTCCAAAATTCCACATAGCCTCCAATTCATAGTCATGGGGCACTTCACAACTATGAAAAGGACTCTAATTGATGTAGTATTTTGGACTCCGAGGATCTACCAACCTAGTGCTCTGATACCATCTTTTTCTCAATGAAGCCTAGGTCCTAGACGTAAATGGAGAATAAGGAACCTGAAGGAACCCCAAACAAGCCTTTTCATTTGTCACTACACATTCTTGGTCATGGAAGCATACAAAGACATATAGATTAAGAATAGGGGCAATGAGACTAAGGGAAAGCTTGCATAAACGTCATAATCAAGAGTCAAGAGTCAAAGCTCATACATAAAAACACAACATGTCCATCAAGCTCCTCTATGTACTATTATCCTTAGTCAATAGAACATAAGAATGTGTCTCAATATAAGGATAATAGTAACTTAGACCAATGTCCCCAAAATGAAGGACTCACCAACAAGCTTAGATTAGCACTGTGTAGCCATGTGAGGAGGAGAATAATCAACTTGGGCACCGATCCTACATGGTGATATCTTGTAGGTAACAATATGCATTAGTATGTCTGAATGTACTATGTATGCGGGATGCAATGTAACAAGAGATAAGCTTCATGATCAATTTACATAACATTAGGCAACAGGCAAAATATAGCAATATGACATGTATGTCAATGTATAAGTAAAACATGCTTAAGCAAATCATACTCATATCAGATACCATATGTGAAAAGGAGACCAAGCTAGATTTCCAAGGTATAAATCCCTTGGGGTTGGTGATGATAGCACCCATCACCCTAGTGTGTGAGATACAAACCCCTCATCAAGGTTAGTGATGATAGAACCCATCACCCTATTATGTGAGGTACGAACCCCTCATCAAGGTTAGTGATGATCACACCTATCACCCTAGCGATTGAGAAATCAACCCCTCAACTAGGTTGGTGATGATTGCACCCATAACCCTAGTCGTTGAGTCTTTGACCCCTCAACTAGGCCCTCAAATTGGGAATGGTCTACCACAACACTCAATATAGTATTCATCATGTACATAAGCTCATTTTATTATCATATAAATAATCATATCACATCTCATGCTTTAGACCTTCATTTCCTCAAGAAACCATAACCGGACATTTTATTAAACACCTAAGGGATATGTCCTGGTGGTAAAAGAGCATGCAGTTTAGAGATGAAATCATCAAGAAAAACTGTTGTAAAACCATCAATCAACACCTCTAAAATTCCTAAGACATTCATAGCAAAACCCCTCATCGAATCCAACATTAGATCCGATATTTAGAGATCAAAACATGCTAAAACAACTATAATTTTATGAACTAAAATCACTATGTAGTAAATTTCCCAATATACAAGACCCACATGTAAAATCAACTTTAAATCATGAAATATTAGTTAAAACACGGTTTAGATACCATGGGAGGAAGGACCAAATTGTTCAACACCACATACCTTAGCATGGGGGAAGTTCTTGATGGAGCTTGAAAATGGAGGCTTGAAGCTTAAAGAGAATCTTAAGCTTTGGATAAGGGTTTTAGGTCTTGAATTTGAGTGTGAAAATATGGCTAAGTGTTAGTGATTGTTGGGAAATGTTTTAGGGGATGTGAGGGTGAAATTTGGCTAAGAATAGGTAAAACATATTTGGAAAAACTTAGCCCCGATAGTTAGAAAAATCTGGATGGACTAGGAAAAATTATGCATAAAATAAACGTCTCCATATCGCGGAGAGGACCCGGAGGCTCTCTAGAAATCGCACAAAGTGAACTTTCATAATTTGACTCCTTGCCTTAAATTTAAGGTTCGACCCTTGTCACCCTAGTTTTGACCCCTGAACAAGAATATGAAGTCAGATTTTTGAAATAACAAACAGATTTTTAGATTTTGAGGTACGTTTTTAGTCACTTTTTGAGGTTGTTTTAATTGACCACCACAATACCACCATTATCAACATATTCTAACCTAACTCTCAATCTAGCGAATTGATAAACCTCCCTAGCCACATTTTTCCCCCATCATTAACATGAGCTAGGTTACCCATAGACACCTTACTCAAAGCATCGGGCATAATGTTAGCTTTGCTGGGATGGTAGTGCATACTCATATCATAATCCTTAATGAGTTTTAACCACCTTCATTGTCTCAAGCTGAGATCTTTTTAAGTGAACACATATTGGATGCTCTTATGATCGAAAAACATATCAACATGCACTCTATAGTAATAATGATGCTCTATTTTCAAAGCAAATACCACAGCGACCAATTTAAGATTACGAGTAGGATAATTCTTTTTGTGCACTTTGAGTTGCCTGGAAACATAAAATATCAGTTTACCATTTTGTATCAAAACATAAGCCCAGCCAATCTTGGAGGCATCACAATACACAACCAACCCCTTAAACCCTTCTGGTAGAGATAAGATAGGAGTGGAGACAAGCTTATCTTTCAAGATTTGAAAACTCTTTCCACACTCATCAGTCCACACAAACTTAGCCTTCTTTTGAGTCTACTTAGTCATGGGGGAAGTTATAGAAGAGAGCCCATTCACAAACCTTTGGTAGTAGCCCGCTAAGCCTAAGACGCTTCTAATATCTGATGGGGTTAAAGGCCTAGGCCAATTTCTAATCACATTTGTCTTCTTATGATTCACCTTAATACCCTCCCCTGACACCATATGACTAAGAAAGGCAACCTGTTTCAACAAAAATTCATAATTTTCATACTTGGCATACAAGATCTCTTCCCTCAATCTTTGTAGCAATACAGTCAAATAAGTCACATGCTCCTCCTCACTATGGAAATAAAACAAAATATCATCGATGAAAACCACAACAAACAAATTAAGGTAGGTCTTAAAGACCCTATTCATAAGATCCATGAAGATCGTCAGTGCATTGGTCAATGCAAAAGACACAACCATGAATTCATAATTCCCATACCTAGTCTGGAAGGCCATCTTGGGAATGTCACACTCTTCACCTTTACTTGATGATACCCTGGCCAAAAATTAATCTTAGAGAAGTGACAAGGCCCTTGAAGTTAGTCAAACAAGTTATCAATCCTTGGTAGAGGGTACTTGTTCTTTATGGTGACCCTATGATGTTGTCGGTAGTCAATACACATTCTAAGGGACCTATCCTTCTTCTTCACAAGAAACATTAGTGTACCCCAAGGTGATTGACTAGGTATAACAAAACCCTTCTCTAACAAATCCCTCAATTCCTCCTTCAACTCCTTTTACTCCGTCGTTGCCATACAGTAAAGGGAACTAGAAATGTGTTGAGTATCGGGGAGGAGGTCCGCTTAAAAAACTATTTCCCTTTCAAGAGCAACACTAGGAAGGTCATTTGGAAAGATATCAAGAAACTCATTTACCACTGGAACCGACTCTATAGGAAGGACCTTGAACTCCGCATCCCTAACCCTCACAAGATGATAGAGACATTACTTAGAGATCAACTTTTGAACTTTAATGCAAGAGATGAACCTACCTTGACCACAGCATCATCACTCTCCCACTTAAGGATGGGTTCATCTGGGAATTGGAATTTAACTCTACAGGTTATACAATCAATTGAGGTATAATATGCATACAACCAATCCATCCCAAGAATAACATCAAAATCAACAATATCAAACTCAAAAACATCACAAGGCAATGTTTTATGCAATATGTAAAAAGGACAATTTCAATATACCTTTCTAGCAAAAATAGATGCACCAATGGGGGTATACACCTCATAACACTCACATAACAATCGGGGCTTCACATGAAACTCTTTGGCACTAAGAGGGTAACAAAATAAAGAGTGGAACCCGGGTCTACCAATGCATAAACATCAAAATCAAAGACTTTTCATGTGCCTGTGATGACATCGAGTACCTCATCTACCCCTTACCTCCCTTAAAGAGCATAAAATCAATTGTGCCTTAAGGCACCACCTTGTTGACCTCCTCTCCCCAAAGGAACCACATCTTTACCCTTGTTGAAATTACGTTGATGGTCCATCAACCTATGCCCCACCTCACCATAACCAAAACAAGCATTTATATCCCCCAAGTATGGGCTACCATGAGCCCTACCACACTTTGGACACATGACATTAGGCACCACACCACCATCACCTTAGGCACTTGGGTAGGCATTGGCAAATCGTCTATTAGGAACATGAGAAGACCCTTGGCCTTGATGACATTAGCCACCCATGGGAGTTTTCAAAATACCATCAAAATGGGACCTCTTGGCCTTACGACCCCTTTTCTTTCTCAATTTATCCCCCTCCAATTGTTTGGCATAAGTCATCAAGCGGGATAAATCCATGTAACTAATCAACATAGTGGCCCAACATTTCTCTTTCACCAAATCGGATACACTCATCACGAACTTATTCATCCTAGACCTCGGGTCGGCAACCAAGTATGGAGCATATTTAGAGAGTTGGCTAAAATTGAGGGAATAATCCCTCACACAAGAAGATTCTTACTTCAAATTAATAAACTCCATCAATTTGACCTCCCTTTGCTCAAGAGGGAAGAACCGATTGAGGAAAGATACCTTAAACTCCTCCCAAAGAATTACATTATTGTTTCGCTTCTCCTGTTTCCATTGCATGTGCGATGTTTAGGCCAGCCCTTGAGTTAGTAAGCCACCAACTCCATCTTCTCTTCCGAGCACAAACCCATGATAGCCAACACTTTAATTTGTATACCTCATCAATAAATTCTTGAGAGTGCTCATCCATAATAGACCTATTGAACACTGGTGGATTCATCCTCATAAAGTCTCTCCGCCAAGATGCCGAAATAGGAGCACGAGGGGTTTAGGCCCCTTGGTTAACTTGATTAGCAATGGCTTGAGCTAGCAAAGTGAGAGTATTCCAGAGCTCACATAAGTCGACTATTCCTCGAGTGTAGGAACTCTTCTTCCTCTTGTGTTAGGCATGATCTATCATAGCAAAGAGCAATTATTAGGGGGGGATAAACCTTACGTTAACTTATATAGCATGGCATAGAGTAAGAAGAAGGGAATCATTTCCTAGAATGTCTTATAACCTCTTACTCATAGTTGTCGTGCACAACACAACCATGAATAAGACTCTAATCGATGCGGCGTATTAGTGCTGAGGACTATTAACAACCTAGTGCTCTGATACTAGGTTTGTCAAGACCAAAGCCTGGGGCCTAGACGTGACACGGTGAATAGAGAACCCGAAAGAACCTCAAGCAAGGATTAAATAGGTATAAGGGACTACTTTAATACGATAGAACCATAATAAGCCCATAGTATAGCATTAATACATAATCAGGCTGCAACAACACCTCTACTACATAGAAAGGAGCAGGGACCAAGACAATCTCTGGGGTCACCCTCATAGTCATAAGTTTCCAACATTGTGAAAGCCAATACATAGCATAAAAATCATTAGAGATATGTCTTGGGAGTTGAGGACTCGCCAACTTGCTTTGAGAGAGATCGTACTAGCCACGGAGAAGAGGATGATCAAGTGGAGCTTTAGTTCCTACATGGTAACATCCTATAGGCATAGAGTATACATTAGTACTTTTAAATGTAATAAGTATGTAGGATACAATGCAATAAGAGATAGGCAACATAGTCAAAATCAAATATCATAATCTATGGGTAGCATAATAACAATATGTCATGTATGAATGATGCTTGAAGTAAAACACGCTTATATAGAACATATTAGCTATGAAGGAAAAGACCATCATCATAGACCAAGCTAACTTAGTACTTGGAATCTAAGGTACACCATCCCTTAGAAGTGATTGAGGAATCAAACCCTCAATTGGTTGATGGACATGACCACCATTATTCGGAAGTGATTGAGGTATCAACCCCTAAATAAGTTAATAGCTGATCAACACTATCTGAGGCAATTGAGGTACCAACCCCTCAGTTGGTTAACGAATATGACTGCCCTCTGCCAGAAGCGATTATGGTATCAACCCCTCAATTGGTTAATGGCATACCACCCTCATCTGGGGTGATTGAGGTATCAACCCCTCAATTGGTTATGGTAAACTCACAATATTATAGATATATATCATGAAATCAACACATATATATTATACTTTAATCATCACAAAGTCACTTAACTCATATGTCAAGAATTAGGCCTTCAACAACTCAAGATACATTAACCGGACATATTATTAAACACTTGGTGGGCATGCAATGCTAGTATAAGATCATGCAATTTAAGATTCAAATCATGCAAGTACATTCAATATAAAACCACCCACCCACACTTGGTAATACTATTATGCAAGTACATCAAAACGCTTTCTCAAATCTCAAGATAGATCAAAGATTCATAACTCAAAACATGCTTAAACAGTAACACTACTATGAAAATTGCACATAGATCATAGTTAACTCATGATAAATAAGACCCATAAGTAAATCAACTTTTATGTAATTTATGTAAAAAGGAAGCTTGGGCACCATGTGTAAAAGGGCCCAATGGTTGAAACCCACATACTTTGATTTTGGAGAATTTTTTGATGAAGATTGGAATGGAGATTTAAAGCTTGAGTGATTTCCTTAAGATCTAGAATGAGTTTTGGTACTTGAATTTTGAGCAAAAATATTTATCTTAAGTGTTTGAGAGAGTATCAGGGAATATATTGCATGATATGGTGTTTAAATATGGCTATGTATAGGTAATTTCATGCTTGCGAAGACTTAGGCTCAAGACTCAAAATCCTTGGACTGAGATAAGATAACTAGGCAAAAATAACAATGTGGTATGCGCCAGCAGCGTCGCCCTAGGGGCGTGCACTGTTCAATGGAAATTGTAACTTTGAAAATTGAAATTGTGATCCGGTCACTCTAAAATCAAGGTTAGACCTATTTCCCACACAATTATGCCTCTTGATAAAGCATATGAAGTCAAACTTTTGATATCACGTACGAATTTTAAGATATATGGAAATTACAGTTTCATGCACTTTTACGAAACATTTTCAGGCACTCTTTGGGGTTGTTTCAAGGTTATACCCATCCACACTAAATTTTTCCTCCTGATCGAGAATATGAAGTCAAATTTTGACATATATAAAAATTATGATTATGTGCATTCCAAAGCACATTTTGGGGTGTTTAAATATCTTCCACTTGGGAACAATCATCCTGAATATCGAAGAACATGCATAAGAGAAGTAATCATGAATATTTCAACCTCACATGAAAGAAAAAAATACATTTAAACATCATTTTTGAAAATGTTATGATGAATGTCAAAAATCATTATAAACTTGTTACCATAAGAATGAATGCATCCAAAATGACATAAGGGCTGAATCTTAAGACATGAAATTAAATAAAGGTCTTAAATTAATACTTTCAACTTTAGTAGAGTGAAAGAGATATGGGTATCGCTTTCTCATGTCTGCCTCGGCTTCCCATATGGCATATTCAACTTGTTGATTCCTCCTGAGGACCTTGATGGAATCTACATCTTTGTTTCTCAACCTCTTTACTTGTTTATCCAAAATTTTCACTGGGACCTCCTCATAGGTCAAATTATCTTCTATAATACCCATAAACTCTAAGGGCACTATAGCACTAGGGTCACCCATACACTTTTTCACTAGGGACACATGAAATATAGGATGAACCATATTCATCTCCATAGGAAACTCCAACTCATATGCAACCTTACCCATTCTCCTCAAAAATTTATAAGAAACCACAAACCTTGGGCTTAATTTCCCTTTCGTGCCAAACCAAACGTCACCCTTCGTGGTTGAGACTTTCAAGTAAACCTAATCACCAACCTTAAACTCAAGATCTCTTCACCTCATATCATAGTATGACTTTTGTCTACTTTGGGATTTTTTTAATCTCTCCCTTATCAACCTCACCTTCTCCAAGGCTTCTGTTACTGAATTCTAACCTAGCAAAGCCATCTCGCCCTCTTCAAACCACCTAAATAGGGATCTGCAATGCCTACTAATAGAGCTTAAAAGAGATTTGTACTAATGCTTAAGTGGTATCTATTATTGTAAGCAAACTCAATAAGTGGAAGATGTTCATCTAACTACCCTTAAAATCCAAAACAGATGCTTGAAGCATATCCTCATGAGTTTGGAGAGTCCTCTTAGCTTGACCATATGTTTGAGGGTGAAATGCCTTATTAAGCTTAACCTTGGTACCAAGACCTCTTTGGATGGATCTCTAAAGGTGAGAAGTTAACAGAGCACTACGATCAGATATGATAGACAAAGGAGCACCATGCAATCTAACCAACACATAAATGTACAGCTTGACATAATTTTCGTCACTATAAGTAGTTTTGATTGGTAGAAAGTGAGCCAACTTTGTCATTATATCCAAAACAACCCAAATAGAGACAAGATGTTTCTTAGTCTTAGGCAACCCAACCACAAAATCCATGTTGGTCTCTTCCCACTTCCAAATACGAATTTCTATGTCTTTGGCTAGTCCACTCGGCCTTTGATATTTGGCTTCATTTAGTGGCAATTGTGATATGTGGATATAAACTTGAAAATGTCCCTCTTCGTACCACCCCACTAATACACCTCCCTCAAGTCTCCATACATCTTTGTAGAGCCAAGGTGAATTGACTAGGATGAATTATGAGCCTTATTTAAGACCAACTCCCTTAAGTCATCAACATTAGGCACACACAACCTACCTTGGTACCTAAGGGCACCATTTCCCCCTTGGGGGAAAACCTCCACCTTACTATCATTCACCAAGGCCTTCAACTCTAACAAAGCTGTGTTAAGATATTGTTTTTACTTTACCTCATCAATCAAAGAAGATTTAGAACTATTAACAACCACTACACCACCATTCTCAACTTCTTCCAACTTAACCCCCAACCTAGCCAACCGGTGAACTTCTCTAGCCACCTCTTTGCCACCATCATCTATATGAGTTAGAATACCCATGGACACTCTATCATAATCTTTGAGGAGCTCTAACTAACTTCTTTGTCTCATGTTAAGATCTTTTTGGGTGAACACATATTTGACACTCTTGTGGTCGGTAAACACATCAACATGAACTCTATACAAGTAGTGATGCCAAATTTTCAAAGCAAACAGCACGACTGCTAATTCAAGATCATGGGTGGGATAATTCTTCTCATGCAACTTAAGTTGTATAGAGGAATGTGCTATCACCTTGCCATTATGCATCAAAACACACCTAAAACCAATTCTTGATGCATCAGAATATACCATAAACCCTTCCAACCTTTCTGGTCGAGCCAAGATAGGAGTGGAGACAAGCTTATCTTTCAAGGTTTGGACACTCTTTTCATATTCATCGATCCGCATGAATTTTGCTTTATTTTGGATCAACTTTGAAATAGGAGAAGCAATAAAGAAAAACCATTCACAAACCACCGATAGTAACCCACCAAACCTAAGAAACTCCTAATATTCAATGGAGTCAAGGGTCTAGGCCAATTTTTAATGACCCCCGTCTTCTTAGGATACACTCTAATGCCATCACGTTACACCACATTCCCTAGTAAAAGAACTTCTTTCAATCAAAATTCACATTTTTCATATTTAGTAAACAACCTCTCCTCTCTTAAAATTTACAACACCACCCTTAAGTGATTCATATGTTCTTTCTCATTCAGGGAATAAATCAATATATCATCAACAAAAAGACCACCACAAACATGTAAAGGTAGGGTTTAAAAGCCCTATTCATAAGATCAATAAAAAATAGTTGGTGCATTAGTCAACCCAAAGGACATAACCACAAACTCAAAGTGCCTATACCTAGTTGGAAAAGTCGTCTTAGGAATATCATACTCCCTCACCTTCACTTGGTGGTATTCGTACCAAAAATCAATCTTAGAAAAGTGACTAGCCCCTTTTAGTTGACCAAACAGGTCATAAATCCTTGGTAAAGGGTACTTGTTCTTTATAGTAACCCTATTAAATTATCGGTAATCAATAGACATTCTAAGATAACCATCTATTTTCTTCACAAAAAACACTAGTGCACCCCAAGGTGACTTACTAGGCCTTATGAAACACTACCCCAACAAGTACCTCAATTGATCCTATAACTCCTTCAATTCCATCGGGGCCATACAATAAGGGGGAATGGAAATGGGTTGAGTATTGGGAAATAGGTCTTTACCAAAGTCTCTTTCCTTTCGGGAGGAACTCTGAGAAACTCATCAGGAAAGATATCAGGGAACTCATTAACCATCAAAACTGACTCAATAGGAAGGAATTTGGACTTAACATCCCTAACCCTCACAAAATGATAAAGGCAACCCTTAGAGATCAACCTTTGGGCTTTAAGACAAGAAATAAATCTACCCTTAACCACCATATCACACCTTTCCCACTCATGGATGGGTTTATTAGGGAATTGGAATTTAACCCTATGGGTTCTACAATCAATAGATGTACAATATACATGCAACCAATCAATCCTAAGAATGACATCAAAATCTACAATATCTAATTCAACAAAATCACAAGGCAAAACATTATGCAATATGGACATGAGATAATTTATTAGACTCTTCTAGCAATAAGGGACTCACTAATGGGGGTAGATACTTCATAAGGTGCATATAAAATGTTGGGACTCACATGAACCTTTTTGGAAATAAAAGGAGTTATGAAAGAAAGAGTGGCACCCTGATCTATCAATGAATACACATCAAAATCAAAGACCTTTAACATATCGGTGATGACATCGGGCACCTTATCCACCCTTTCCTTCCTTGAGGAGAATAGAATCTATTTTTCCTTGGAGCAACCCCTTGTTGGCCTCCCTTTGCCCTTGGACCCGTATTAGCACCTTGGTCTTATGGATGACCATCTCAACCTTTGTTTTGAGCATGACAATAATAAATAACCATTTCACCCACTTCACCATAACTAAATCAAGTATTAGAGTTTCTCCAGCATGGGCCACTATGGTTTCAATTACATCTTTGATAGTTAGGGTGAGTCATGCCACCATTACTACCTTGAAATCTTGGATTATCATTAGAAAATATCTTATTAGGGGGATTGGAAGACCCTTGTCCTTGGAACTTGTAGAATTGAGGAAACTGACCACCCTTGGAATCTAGGAAACCACCTCCAAAATGAGCCCTCTTGGACTCACCAATTCTTCTCTTTCTAAACCCTATAGTTGCTCAGAATATGTCATAAGATGAGATAAATCCATACCACCCACTAGCATGGTGGTATGACAATTCTCATTATCCAAGTCGGACACTTCCGACACAAATTTGTTCATCCTTGATATTGGTTCAACAACCAATTATGGAGCATACTTGGAGAGCTTGTTGAACTTGAGGGAATACTCTTCACACTTATGGAACCTGAATTAAGGTTATTAAATTTTATAATTTTAGCCTCCTTTATCTCGATAGGAAAGAACTGGTTGAGGAATGTGGCTTTGAACTCCTCCCAAGAAATAGCATCATTATCGCTCCTCTCTAATTTCCATTGGGTGAACAATATTTGGGCCACACCTTTGAGTTTATAGGCTGCTAACTCTGCTTTCTCTTCCGAATTGACCCCATGATAGATAGAAGTTTATATACCTCACAATTAACTCCTGGGGATCGTCTTCCTACTTAGATCTATGGAACTCTAGTGGGTTCATTCTTGTGAAATCCCTTACCCTACAGGCTGGAGTAGAAATGTGGGGTCTTGGGCCCCTTGGTTCATTTGGTTGGTCATAGCATGGGCCAACATTATGATAGCATCTTAGAACTATTCTTGGGCTACCCCACCTTCTTGAGGTGCTTTAGGAGCGGGAGGGGTTAGTTGCTCCTCATAAGTATGGGCTCTCCTTAGTCTTTCCCTTGGAATTGGCATGATCTAAAAGGAAACAAGAGCAATTGTTAAAGGAAAAGCGTTATAGTTACACCAAAAGCACTATATAGACCATGAAGAAGTGAAACATCATCTAAAATGCCTCACAGTCTCCCATTCATAGTTGTGTCGCGCTTCACAATTATGAATAAGTCTCTAATCGACTAAGTGTGTAGGATGTACGAGGACTATTAACAACCTAATGCTCTTATACTAAGTTTGTCATGACCCAAGCCTAGGGTGTAAACGTGACACGGTGAATAAGAACTCGAATTAGACCCTAAATGAGCCTCTTAACATATCAATCACACATTCTTAGTCGTAGAAGCAAAAGAAAAAACAACACGAGATATAATAAAAAGGAAAGTGGGACTAAGGGAAATCTTGATATTTATAAAAGCATAAAGAGTAAGCTCATAGCATAAGTATATCATAATGTCCAATAATACATCTAACATAGAATGAAGAAGGGGCCAAGAAACTTTCCGGCCTCACCCTCACAATAGCAAGTGTTCAACCTAAAGAAGTCTTAAAATAACAAAAGTGATGTAAATAGTGTCCTTAGACTTGAGGACTCACTAAAGTTTATCTCCGAAGTATCAACTAGCCACATAGAGAATGATCAAAAGGTACCTTGGTCCCTACATGGTAATATTATATAAGGATAGAGTAAACATTACTACATTTGAATGTGCTAAGTATGCAGGATGCAATGCAACAAAACGTAAGCCAATATGGTAAAAATGCATAATCATAAGTAATAAATATGTAATCTCAATATGGCATACATGATCAATACTCGTAATAAAAAATATTTATACACCATTCATCTTGCACAATATATATAGCACACATATGTGGTAAGTGACCTCAACTGACATAGACTAAGTAGCTATAACTTGGAATCCAAGACATGACACCCCGTCGGTAAGGTGGATAGGCATGACACCCCCTAGATAGGTATGGTCCACTTTCCAAGGAAAATCGAACATGATAATATGGCTAGATGGATCCACTAGTATAGCAAGGTAATAATCATAATCCTATGGTGGCACATAATTTAATGATTAAAGACTTTATATAAGGACCCCTTGATTCGAGCCCCTATCTTAAGCCTCAATCAGTGCTAAGACAAATCCCACAGAATACTTAAAAGAATCATAACTTGTATAACAAGTAAGAAACGTGGAAACATTACATGAGTAGCTCTTAAAACATGCTTGACCTCTAGTAGTGAGCCTACCTTGAACATAAGAGTAGATCATAATCATACATGAACCCTTCCTTTAACATGAATGGCTCACTAGAGGTAAAATCTTGAAATAGGGCATAACCTAATACTTGTAAAATCATAGATACTTTTCATGAACTCAATACATACTTCAAAGACCTTAGTCATCATGAAGTGGCATGACTTGTAAATGATGTAATAGATCGTCAATAACTTGATAATTCTTGATTGACATTTTATCAAACACATAGTGGGTTCAAGATACTTGTCCAAAATCATGCAATTCAAGAGTGAAATAAGATGAATAAACTTAATGTAAAACAAGATACACCAACTTGTCATAAAACCCTCATGTAGGGTACCTTGAAATCCATCACAAAAGATCATAATAGTTCATAGTTTCATAACTCAAACCGTGCATAGCCTCAATGGACAAAATCAATTCATCGTATAAGCTTGAAATAGATAGTCATGCATAATTAATTAATATTTCATTAAACTCCAATATAATGTATTCTCATAATTCATAATAAAATATACGCATAGGTAAAATAACTTGAAAACATGCAATTTTCACAAAAAGGGAAGGTTGGGCTCCATGGGTGAAAGGGACCTAATGGATGAAATCCACATACCTTAAACCTTGAATTCAACCTAAAGTAGTCTCAGAGATTGAAATGAATCCTTGAATTCCAAATTTGAGCTTGAGCTCCATAGATTTGAACGAGAGAATTGATAGAGTCTTAGAGGTTTTTGAGAGAGGATTTTGTGAGATATAGAGTTCAAAAATATCTAAGCATGGGTGACTTCATATTTTAGTGGGCATGGGGCTATGACCCAAATTCCCTTGTGTTCATAACAAAAACTAAGGAAAATGTTATACTGGTCCATATTAGTTTGCGATGCTGACCAAATGCAAAGTAGAAAATTACACTACTTTGTGCCCCTGGCGTGTCGCGGCCAGGGCGTGGAGGCTCTCTAGAAATCAGAAGTTAGCAAAAATTATTTTTCACTATAGGTCCTCTAAAATTATAATTATACCCATTTCCTACTCAATTTTGTCGCCTGATTGAGAATATAAAGTTGAATTTTTGATACTCATTGATTTTGAGATATATGGAAATTATGATTATAGGCATTCAGAAGAACATTTTGGGACATTTCAGATGTATTGTGATTATCTCATCAAATAGTTCACTCTCTCTCTCAAAGGAAAAACCTTTGATTGGTATTTAGATCTCGAACCTAATTCTATAGAATGTTAGGAGTAGTTAGAGCAAGAGTTTCCAATCATTTTTATATAACAGGATGTGTCGTTAGTACAATTAAACTTATAAAGGCTCTCCATTGTAAAGATAAGCTAGTATTTGACTTTATCAATTCCTAGAGAAATTTGAGCCTCAACTTCAAAGAGTGCCATTATGAAAGTTTTAGCATTTAAATTTGCATCCAAGGAATTAATTTGGATCTTTACTATATTATTCAATGATTAAAGACCAATACATTTGAAGAGTTCGAAACTCACACGCATAACATAGAAATAACAATGATTATAAGAAAGGATCAATAGTCTCTTGCTTGTTTGCCTCATGAAGATGAAGACATAGAAGAACTCCAATATAGGGGTAAGATTGCATTTGGAAATGACTTTGAAGAGTGTATGTATATCTCAACATTTCTAAACACATGAGCCAAAACTATAAGTTATAATACTCTTTGTTGCATGATCCTAAACTACAAGCTATAATGTTCCTTGATGCATAAGCCTAAACAATATATCCTAAAGCTCTTTAAATTTAAGCTAAATCTCTAAGTCTATAATCTCTTCAAATTATGAGATAAACCTTCAAGTTACGGTATGTAATAACCCATATATTCAAAGTTAAAATATAAAAGTGCAAAATTAAAGTCTATGCCAGGGACTATGAGCTGACTCTATGGATTGTACATGCTTCTATAGGTCATATAAAGGGGTCTCATAGATGACCTTGATACGTGGGAAAAATTTGTAGAAAGTGGGTAGGAAATATGAAACCTATTGATGAGTCATATATTGATCTATAAGTCATACACTAGGCTCATAGATGGGGTCAGTGCTTGGAGAAAAATATGAGTCTCTAACCATGGACTACAAAGGAATAAATGAGTAATACATAGAAGTACAATTTATAATATGGATTCATGGATTAGGTTCCAAAATTTGAAAATTTGGTTAAGTGTTGGGGGATATTATTAGGTGTGTCTATGAGCCGTTGAAGATAGGACAAGCCCATATACAGGGTTCATGGTTAAGAATCAAAAGTGTTGAAATTTGACATAGATTTTAAGAGATCTAAACCACATGTGGTAGATGGTTCTACATCCTATAAACCTATTTCATGGCTCCTGATCGGCCACATTGAAAATTGACTTTGGTATATATGGGCGAAGTCTACATTTCGTAAAAGGATCTAGGAGCCGTAAATGGGTATTGTAGACCTTATTTGAAAGTTTTTTATTAAAGGTATCTTGATCTTTTCCTACTCATATACGTCCTAGAAAACATCATTTTGGATTCCTGAATACCCTATGACCGTCCTAAATTATCAGAAAAGATCCTATTTTGAATTCTTCATCCAAATTGAAGTGCCCTCTTCAAGTTCATTCTCCTAATGCTTCCATTGGAGACTTCAAGCTAGGGTTTCAATCTTCTCCTCTAAAATCCAGATTTCCTCCATTTATTTCATCCAAGGTATGTCAGTTTTCATTTATGCATACCTTTCACCCATAGAGCCCAAGAATTTCCAACTAAATCTCTTGATTTTGAGTATGTATGTTCGTGAACTTGTATGATCTGGTTTTAGCTACATGGATTACAATGTATATTATGATAATTGATCTAGTTTGACATAAATCAATAATTTATTGCAAGATTTAATGACGTTCAAGAAAATATTATTTATGTCTATCTAGGGTTTATGATCTTCAGTGTGGGTCTTTTCGATTATGATTTCAACGGTTACAATTCCTCATGATTTCTGCACAATCTCATTGAATTGCATGTTTCAAAATTATTTGTTGTTAAACCCACATTACTTGCCCTAGTTTTCAATAACTAGTAAACTTTAATGATAAGAGCTTCACTTAAATATTTATGAAAGTTATTCGATTATGATTTTATAAAGTCCATTCAATAAATAAAAGAAAGATTAAAAGAATTTCTCATCGAATCTTCGATTCTAAATGAGATAAGGCAATTCTCACATAATTGACTAACCCAAGGTTTTAGGAGTAACTCTAAATGAAATTTTGACCTTATGACTTATTATTACTATATTTTGTTATTCCATGGGATTGACTAAGTACCGAGAAGGTTTGAGGTGGTATTTGGATAGGACTTTAAGGTTATCCTCCTAAGGAAATCATGGTAGAAATCTTTTACTTAGAACTATGTGCCACTATAGTTTGCCTCTTTAGGCTTGGCAAGTGGATCCATATTTTAGCCCCCTGATTTTTATGTTTGTACCATCATGGATTTTACCTTAGCAAGTAGGCTCCACTTTCTTCTAGTGTAGGGTTAACATCAGCATTCCATGTTGTAGATCACATGATCTTAGTGTTGCTTAAGGTTGATATCCCATAAAATGAACTAGTTTTATTCGATGCTCTTTCTATGACTTGCTGTATTGATTATGTAATGTTACTTGATCTTACTTCATGTTTTACCTTATGATTTATTATTGTAGCCTTGCATCTCATGCATCATTCTTTATTATAGCTGTATATATTGATGCATATACTCATATGCTTAGTACATTCAATGTACTAATATATACTTTCTAGTGCTCACATTATAGCACAATGTAGGTTTGGATGTTCATCCCATCCCTCAACATGGCTAGGAATGAAGTTTGCTACTTACTTTATTGGTAAGTCCTCAAGGTTCAAGGGTTACCTATTTAATTTCTTTCTTTGGTTATTTCTATACCCATGTTATTATTTCATGACATTCTATTTCCTCTATTTTATAGCGAGCTAGGGACATGCCTTAGCCCTCTGCCAAGCCCAAAATGTAGTGGTTATACGTAAGGTGTTGAGTATATATGTTTTTTCCCTCCCATTTATGATGCTATGCTTAGACTCTTGTTTGATGTCCTTTTTCTTTACCTTTTTTGATTCATTTCCCATGAATGCTTATGATATTCTAAGAAGTACGGGTTGGGACTCCTTTTGGAGATTGAATCGATGTATTATGGCTAGGTCCTAGCCTCAATCATGTCAAACTTGGTATCAAAGCACAAAGTTTAATATTGTAATGACCCTCAAGTTAGGAGCCTAGAAGTGTAGAAAAGTTGGGCTGAGAATGTATAGGGCCAATCTATAAAACCCAGTTTATGGCTAGTGGTTCAATCCATGAGCCATAGACTAGGTTCGTGGATAGGGGCTTTAGAACTGGAATTTTTTGAAGTGTCTAGAAGACTGACGCTGACCATATAAGGCCCCTGAATAGAAACATAAATCCTAGAATAAATCGTAGAAGTGTGTTCGGATATGAAGGATATTTAGAGTTTTTGACAGGTAACCCATGACCAATAGAATGGCTCGTAGTCCAATTTTTGGCCCATTGTTTGCCTTCGTAAATGGAGTCCTTGTGAATTGAAATTTAACTAAGTGTTGAATGAGTCCACAAGGCTATCCAAGACTTATGAATCTATTCAACCCTTGGGAGGGTATCATTGTTTGAAGGAGAATAGGATAACATTAAGCACAACTCTCCATTCAATCCATGGCGGTTCTTGTTTGGCAATTTTTGTGAAGGACATTTTTATCCTTTTTTTGAATACTAGACATAAACTACGTTATTTTCATAACCCTTTAGGCCCCTAATAAGACCTAAATCCAAAAGAATCTGTCACGATAGAAGCATAGGGCCTAGACATGGCTGGTGAATGAGGAACCCCAAACAAGTCTCGTAGCATATCATTACATATCCTTGGTCGTGAAAGCAATAGAATACAACAAGAAATGACAAATTAGGACAAATGGAGCTAAGGCAACACTTCCATAGAATGAACAACAAAAGTAGATTCTTGTCAAGACTCATAGCATAGATACATAGCATGACCAATAGCACCTCTATTATGTAGATAAGAACGGGGGCCAAGACAAAGCAACTTGTCTCACCATCATAGGTAAAGTAAACAATAAAGAAGAGTGTCTCAATACTTAATAAGAGAAGCTAAGACTAAGGTCCTCGAATTGGAGGACTCACCAACTAGCTTTAATAGTACCAAACTAGCCACGTGGAGGAGGAGGATGATCAACTTGTGTACTAGTTCCTACAGGGTGATATCATGTAGGCAAGAGTATGCGTTAGTATGTTTGAATATACTAAGTATGTAGGATGCAATGCAACAAGAGATAAGTGACATATCCGGTATGCATAGTTTAAGCAATTAACTAACGTATAACAAGATGACATGCATGAGTGATGCTTGTAGTAAGGACATGCTTCATATATTATAATCCAAGTGCGAAAATGAACCATATTATAATAGATTGTTGCACCCTATCACCCATGGTGATTGACGTCCAAACCCCTCAATCGGTTGCCAAGGTACAAACCTGTTGATAGGTTAGAGGATGGTCACACCCTACCTCCCAGGGTGCCAAGGTACAAACTTCTTGATAGGTTAGAGGATGGTCACATCCTACCTCCCATGGTGCCAAGGTAAAAGTCCCTTGATTTGTTAGAGGATAGTCACACCCTACTTCCTATGGTGCCAAGGTACAAACCCCTTGATAGGTTAGAGGATGGTCACACTCTACCTCCCATGGTGATTGAGGCATACCTCTCAATTGGCTATGGTCAATTCAACACTATATAGAGAAAGACCATATACATAGTTTCCTTCTATTCTTTAAAATACTATAATCGGATATTTTATCAAGCACTTGGCTGGTGTGTGGTGCAAGTATAAAATCATGCAATTCAAAAATAAAATTATGCAAGAAATCCATTGTAAAACTATCAATCAACACCTTTCAACACCCTCAAGCAATACACATCAAAACTCTCATCAAATTTTACAATAGACCTTTGTTTCATAACTCAAACATAGCAAAACAATCACAATTTCAGGAGCTCCAACATAGTGTGCAGTGATTTTCATAATAAGATAGACCCAATTATAAATCAACTTTAAATCATGCAAATTAGAGTAAGAGGAATCTTGGGTATCATGGGTGAAAGGAACCCATAAAAGAAAGCCACATATCTTAGCTTTGGAGATGAACTTGGTCAAGATTGGAGTGGATACCTGAAGCTTGAATGAGAACCTTGAGATCTAGATGAGGGTTTTAGACTTGAATTTAGGAGTGAAATATTTCACTAAGTGTTTATGTGAGTATTTGGGAATGTTTAGGATGATATGAGTGTGATAATGACTAAGTATAGGTATTTTTACATTTGGGAACACCTAGACCCAAGATTTTAAGTATTGGACCGAAGTCAAAAAATTGCCCCCGTTATAACACAGCTGCGCGTCGCAGGGAGGGCACGCAATAGCTATTGGAATTTGTCATTTCAAAATTTGAAATTGCGATTTGTTCGCTCTAAAATTAGGGTTAGACACTTTTTCCAATAGATATGACCTCCTTAACAATAATATGGAGTCAGAGTTTTGAAATAACATCTAGATTTTGAGATATATAGAAATTACAATTTCGGGCACTTCTAAGGCATATTTTTGGGCACTTTTTGGGGTCGTTACAATATCAACCCCTTAGAAAATTCGTCCCCTAATGTCAAAGAAACATATATGAGAAGAGTAATAATAGAAGATCAGCACCAATAATGATGCAACAATACACTTTAAAGCACCATTTTCAAAAACTCAACATAAATGTAAAATCACTGCGAACCCTTTCAATGTAAACAATGAACGTATGCAAATCATTTAGGTGCCGAATCATGAGACATTGAAATCACAAAAAGGTGTTTGAAATATTAACATAAGCTTGAATATAATGATAGAGGTATGGGTATCGCTTTTTCATGCTCTCTCTGGCTCCCTGGAAAACGCTTTCAACTTGATGATTCTTATAACAAACCTTGACGAACACTACATCCCCACAAATCAACCCTTACTCACTTCCACCACACTTCTATTCCGGACCTCCTCATAAGTTAACACATCCTCCACAATGTCCACAACCACAAGAGTCCTATAACACTTGAATCACTGACATACCTCTTCAAGCTAGCAGCAAAAAGAACTGAGCGAACCATATCCTTATCCGGAGGCACTTTCGAATCATATGAAACCTCACCAATATTCCTCAAAACTTTATGAATACTCACAAACCACAAACTAAATCAATCGAAGGTGATCGTCCCAACTACTCTTGAATTCTAATACATAAGCCCTAAGCAAGTCCTCACGTAATCTCACCAACACATGAATGTACAATTTAGCATACTCTTCGGCAGCATAAGTAGTCTTAACTGGTAGAAGGTGAACCAATTTCGTCATCTTATCAACCACACCCCAAACATAATCAAAACCTTCCAAATCTAGAGCAATCCAACCACAAAAACCATGTTAATCACCTCCCTCTCTCAAGTACGATTTTCTATGTCTTGGGTTAGGCCACCTAGCCTTATATACTCAGGTTTAACTTGTTGACAACTATGACAACTGGAAACATAATTAGCAATGCCCTTCTTCATGCCTTCCTACCAATACACATCTCTCAAACCTCTATACATTTTGGTGGAACTAAGGTAAATAGTATAAGAAAGAGTTATGAGCCTCATCAAGAACCTTCTCTATCAAGACATCAACACAAGATACACACAACCTACCTTGTTACCTAAGGCCGTCATCCCCCCTCTTTGGAGAAACTTCCATCTTGCCCTCTTTCACTAAGGCTTTCTAATATAACAAGGAGGGATCAAGATCTTGCTCTGCTCCTACCTCATCATCCAATGAAGATTTAGAACCATCAACAACAATAACACCACCATTACAAACCTTTTCCAACCTAACCACCAATTTGGTCAACTGATGCACCTCCCTAGCCACCTCTTTATCGCCGCCATTAATATTTTTCTAGGCTACCCATAGACAACCTACTCAAAAGTACCTGCCAAAATGTTAGTCTTATTGTGATGATAATTCACACTCATATCATAATCCTTAAGGAGTCCTAACCACCTCCTTTGTCTCAAGATAAGATCCTTTTTGGTGAACACATATTAGAAACTCTAGTGAATAGTAACCACACCAATATGCACCCCATACAACCAATGACATCCAAGTTTACAAAGCAAATGCCTAGGCGGCCGACTCAAGGTCATGGATAAGATAATCCTTCTCATGCATCACAAATTACATAAAAGTATAAACCTCCACCTAAATATCTTGCATCCACATATAACCCAAACCAATTTGGGCGACATCACAACACACAATAAACCCTTCCACCCCTTCCGATGATAACCTGCTAAGCCCAAGAAATTCCTCACATCCAAAGGAGTCAAAGGTTTATGCTCAATTTCTAATCAAATATGTCTCCTTCAGATCAATCTTAACACCATCCTCCGACGCCACATGACCTAGGGAGGTAACCTCCTCTAACTACATTTCACAATTCACATGCTTAGCATACAACTTCTCTTACCCCAAGGTTTGCAACACTACCATAAAGTGGTTCATAAGCTATGAAAAAATCAATACTTTATTATAAGAGACCACCACAACATACCAAGGTAGGGGCTAAAGACCCTATTCATGAAACTCATAAACATAACCAGTGCATAAGCCATCAAAATAATTCCAACATATGAAAAAGGCTTACTTGTAATCCAAAGACACTTAGGGGTATCACATATCCTCACCATCACTCGAGAACAAATCCGAAGTAAAGATCAAGCTTAGAGAAGTGACTAACCCATTATAGTTGACCAAATAGATCAACCATTCTTAACCATTATATCATAACCTTACGGGTTCTACAATCAAAAGACATACAATATGAAGTAGCCAAACCACCTCAAGACCTCCAACCAACAAACTAAGCTCAACCAAAATCACAACACAAAACCGTACACGATATTGGGCAGTCCTATCAGTTATACCTTAAGACAAAAAACAAACTTACCTATTAACAACCATATTACAAGCCCCCTACTCATGGATGAACTCAATTAAGAATTGGAACTTAACTCTATGGGCCCAACATAAAGGGAGACATAAGATGTATACAACTAATCCATCCTAAGCATACCATCAAAATGCATCACACTAGACCCAATAAGTCATAAGGCAAGACCTAAAGCAATATAAACACGGAACTACACCTATGAACTTTCAAACAACAATAGGCTAACCAATGAGATAGACACCAAAGGAATTTCGGGACACATATAAAACCCACTAGCAACCAAAAGCATAATGAAAGGAATAGTGGTACACCAGGTCCATCAAATGTAAATACATCAAAGTCAAATGAAATTTCAACACATCAGTAGCAACATCGGGCACTTCATCCCCTTCTTGAGCCACTTGATCAAGATGACTACCTTGCTCTAGTGGTTGACCATTTATACCTCTGGGATTCACATATGGACAATCCTAAATACTGTGACCTATCTCACCTTACTCCAAAGCATGGACCAATGTTCCTCCAACATACACCACTATGAGTCCTCCCATATTTTGGGCATCTAACATGAGTTATCTCATCATCACCCTCCTTGCTATTATTGTATTTTGAGGATAATCTATTACTTTATGACCCATCTCCCCATAACAATAACATGCATTAGTACCTCTCAAGCATGACCCATCACAGCACCTACCACATTTTGCATACCTAACATAAGGCACCACACCACCACTACCTCTATATTTGGAACTTTGGAACTTACTCCCAACATGGGCCCTCTTTGTCCCACTACCCCTTTTCTCACCGTTATAAGTCTCAAAGGCATCTCTTGTTGATCGAGGTGAGTTACCAACTTTGTTGCCGCTTTGGCCAATACCTTAAAGAGCATTGCAAACCCTTGCATTTGTCACATGACCTCCTTATTATCTTAAGATATACCCTGTAATGTAATGGTTAGGGATTAGCAAAAAGCCCTAGGGGACCTAACTCTATTGCCTAACATAGATCATAAAGAAATGAAATATTTCCTAAAATGCCTCACGGACTCCTATTTAGAGTTGTGGCATGCTTCACAAGCATGAATAAGACTCTAATCGATATGGTGTGTTGGACACCGAGGATATAACAACCTAGGGCTCTGATAGCACCTTTGTCATGACCCAAGCCTAGGGCCTATACATGACTAGTGAATGGAGAACTCGAAGAAATCCAAAACAAGCCTCATAGCATATCACTACAAATCCTTGGTTGCAAAAGCAATAGAATACAATAAGAAATAACAAATTGGGATAATAGGGGCTAAGGGAACACTTCCATAGCATGAACAATAAGAGCCAATAGATGTCATATCTCATAGTATAGATACATAGCATATCTAACAACAACTCTATTACATAGATAAGAGTAGGGGCTAAGACAAAGCACCCAAGCTCACCCTCATATCTAAAGTAATTAATAAAGAAGATTGTCTCAAAACATAATAAGAGAAGCTTAAATTAAGGTCACCGAAGTGGAGGACTCAAAAATTAGGTTTATTAGTATCGAACTAGCCATATGGAGAAGGTGGAGGATCAACTTGTGCACCAGTTCCTAGATGGTGATATCGTATAGGCAAGAGTATGCATTAGTATGTTTGAATATGCTAAGTATGTTGGATACAATGCAACAAGATATAAGTGATACATGGTATGCATAATTGAAGAAATTAACTAACATATAACAAGATGACATGCATGAGTGATGCTTGTAGTAAGGGCATGCTTTATATATTAGAATACCTGTGTGAAAGTAGACCATACTACGGTGGATTGTTGCACACTACCACCCATGGTGATTGAGCTACAAATCCCTCCATAGGTTACTGTAACACCCCACATTTTACATGTACTAATGATACTTAAATAAAACATGATTTGATTTGGTTAAATTAGCACCAATTTTTAAAAGTGCTTGAATCTCGTGTTAATGGATGATATGTGCGTCTAACTCTTAAGAGGGTCAAATGTATACATGTTTTATGTTAAATTGAGGAGGTCACTACCCTAAACAAAGTAAAATAATTGAGATGATTGTCTGACTTAATAATCTAGTAGGTGAGTCACCTACTTGCTTAGCTTAAATTTGCTAGCCAAACGGAGACTAGGACCTACATCGAATTTGTCCAAGTTCGATTATGAATAAAGTCTGTATTAAGGGTGTAACCTTAGCACAAGTTTTCACATCATAGGTAGACTATATATTCAGCCAAGGAGGATATTAAAAGGGGCCCAAAGACATCACAATGTCTTTGCTAAATTAGTCCCAAAAATAATTATGAACAAAGCTGGAAAATTGGCAGCAAAAGGTCCATTAAGTTGGAGCACCATTTAGGCCCAACTATGAGGAACAAGCTGTTGCATGATAAGTGTATTAACAAGTGTTTATGTGTGGGTAAAATGTAAAGATAAAGTTGTTCAAATAATTTTTTAAAAAGGGCATAAGTGCAGCACTCTAGTCATTTCCAATTCAAACAAGTTTTCGGTTTTTTTTAAACAACTTGGAGTTTTTTTCAAAGACTCTTATCTTCTCTTTATGTCACTTTACCAAGATCACAAGCTGCTGCATCACAAGTGTATTTAGAAGTGGTAATATATAGTAAAAGTTGTTAGAGAAATCTGGCCAAGAACGTCCTTAAAAACTTATCAAATGCAGCCCCTAAAGTCATTGCACTTGAAATAATATTTCAACTTTCCAAAAGACTCTTGTCTTCTATCTATTTCACTTTACCAAGCTGAAAATATAATCCTCTAAGGTTCTTGAAGTAAACCTTAATCCTGAAGGCAAAAGTAAGTTATTATAGTTGTTTATTTAGTATGGTTTCTTCATAAAAAATAACAAGTATATGCTATTACGTTATGCTGGAAATTCTACAAAGCATGTGTCCTAAGTATTGTGGTGAACATTTCGTGTTGTTCAACGAGCTTTTATCTTAATTAATTGGCTAAATTATGAACTAAGACATGTCTTAACATGGTGTAGGTTGGTAGTCATGTAATTAACCTACTGCACCACTTTTATAGTCCACAAAGATGAGTTGTTTTACGACATCGTAATTTTACTGTTAAAAGAAACTTAGGTGCTGAAAATTGTAATATGTTGTTCCATGACTTTAACCTGCTTTAGGACTATTTGTAGACTATTTTAAGACTAGGGTTGTATGGTAAAAATGTTGGAAACAAATTATTTAAAGGTAAAATAGATTCGGGATTATTTACGTTGAAGTGTGGAGAAAGGATGTAATGTTGTGCTGCTTGTTTGTATATTGTGAAGAATTGTTATGTTTTGTCTCTTGAGGGCAGTTGTAAGAGTGTTAAGGGTCTAAAATAAGATATAAAAACCTGTATATATAAATGGTTTCTAGAAAGTATGATTATACGTGAATATGGTGAAGAAATGCCTTCGTGTCGCTAAATAAATATTTGTTGCACGGATGTTAGTTTTTATGTTATTGGCATGCCAAGATATGTTTTGTAGCTTCTAATACTAGTCTTATTGCCTAATATACTGTAGATAAATATTTAAGGGAAAACTAGTCACTCCAAGGTAGTAAAGAGGTCATACAACGAGGTATGCAAGGCTACTTGATTTTGTATCATTTGTCATGAAACATAGATTCCTCCTTGGCACATAAAGGTATTTGCCAACTCTGACATAACTATTAAATGTATCTCCACTCCTTCACATGTTCATATGCTTCCATACATAGTCACCTTCAAATCTACATACATACGTGTATACTAAGTTACATGAGTTCTTATTGCTAAATAAAGTTCACCAGTAGTTTCATTTCATATGCATTTCATTATTTATGTAACATACTCTCTTCATTTCTATATTGTATTGTATGATTATCTACAAGTCATATGTGGTATCCATAGTCCTAAAACTCCAATATTGTGACCACCAAAAAGATCATCTCATAAGTAATTGAACGATAAAGTATGTAGCTTTTGATGGGTGGTAGCCCAAGGGGTGGAAGAATCACCTAGCCTTGGACGATCCTATCATGGGTGGTAGACAGAGGGGTTAAGGAAAAACTTAGCTAGCGACGATACCCATGTGCATAGATTATAGAGTAAAGGTAAAGTTATATAAAGAATATAACGTATACAATCCCAAAGTATAACCAATGGTGGTCTCCTAACCTATACCAGTGCATAGTTTCATTTGAGTTGCTACTTGATATACAATACTTCCTACCTTACATATTCAGTACATTATCTCGTATTGAGTCCTTTAAGACTGACCTGCATTTTATGCTGCAGGTACAGGTACTAGAACATCTCCTCAGTAAGAGGACAGAATGTCGAGCTACTGTTATTAAGCTCCAGGTTGTTCGGAGCTTTGTGTGTGTCTAGATCTTATATGTTGTATTGTACAATTAATTAAGGCAGGGCTTGTCCCGACCCTTATTAGATACTTTTTCTTTTTTTGAGGCTTTGTAGACTTTATAAACTAAAGTATGGTCATGTCTCATACCTTAGACACCGTGGTCCCAATGGCCTATCCATATGCATTTTTGTTTGGCTTGTTATTACCGTTGACTTTCTTAAAGGCACAATGATGATCGAAATCCCTTATAATTTGTCTAAAAAGTACAAAGATATAGGTTGGTTTTCCTGAGCCTTATCAGCAAAGGGTGCCGGTTAGCCCCAATAGGATTTAGGGTGTGATAGAAGTGGTATCAGAGTGGGTTATCTTAGGGAGTCTACAAAGTCGTGTCTATGAAGTGTCTTGTCTGTCTATATGTTGTGCACCACATTTATAAGTAGAAGGCTACATGTAATTTAAGAGTTGTTACTTTCTTTTCATTCTTTAGGTCATGCCATAAAGCAAGTGTAATAGGTGGATTACATCTAACTCCTAAAATTGTTTTGTATAGCGAGCAAGTATGCCAGAAACCAAGAAGAATAAAGGTAAAGGAAAGGTAGTAGAAGTGGTGGCTGGTTCACCCAGTCATATGAGACAACGAAATGAGGCTAAAGATAAGTCTTTGTCACAGGCATGTCTAATCCCCCACTCATAACTAACCAAAAAGTAGTGAAATCCTACAAAACCACCTATCAATGCTACAGTACAGGATCTAAGAAATGCCATCCAACTGTTGACTCATATAGTTGTTGGCCAAGGTCAAAGATAGATTGGTCCAATTATAGGTAAAGGTGGTGCAAACATGGCAGTTGGCACTAGGATACGTGACTTCCTTAATTTGGACCCTCCAGCCTTCACTGGGTCTGATCCTAATGAAGATCCCCAAGACTGTATTGATTAGATTCAATGCACTTTAGATGTTATACATATGGGTGGTATAGAACCTATCGAGTTAGTGACATATAGGTTAAATGGTGTGGCTATATTGTGGTATGAAACTTAGAAGCAATCCAAAGATATAGATGCTCCCCCAACCACTTGGAAGGAGTTCAAAGAGGCCTTTCTTGACTATTATTTGCCATTAGAGATTTGAGAGACCTGTGCAGATTAGTTCTTAAATCTCCACCATGGGAGTATGAGCATGAGGGTGTATAGCCTCCAATTTAATTCCCTATCCAGGTATGCTCCTAATGTAGTTACTACTATGGCAGATAAAGTTCATCGATCTATGGATAGGTTGGATACGTATTTGGTCAGAGACTGTACCATTGCTTCTTTGAATAAAGACATAGACATAGCGAGGATGCAAGCTTTTTCAAAGAAGTTGGAGGACCAGAGGCAGAGAAGAAGGACACAAGATTCGGAAAGGGGAGTACGCCAAAAGGTCTAGATTTACAGGGCAATTTACATCGCCCTAACGTGAGCTTAGGCCTCGGTTTTCTAATAGACCATTTAGGCCATCAGCATCCTACTCTGCAGCTAATGCTCCACCACAACTTCAGGGGTCTAGAAGAAATCAGTTTGGTCTAAGAGCTAAAGGGCAAGTTGCCCGAATAGTGGGATATTTAGCAGGATAGCAAATGACTCCATGGCAGCCGTGTAACTAATGTGGAAAGAGCCATCCGTGTGTATGTCGTATTGAGACAGATATTTGTTATTGGTGTGGTGAGCCAGGGTATATGTTAAAAGATTGCCCGATGAGGCGTATAGGTGATATAACACAATCTACTGGGTCAACTATTGCATCATCATCATCAGCTCCTCCATTAGGTAGTGGTCAGCAAGCACCTATGGGTTGTGGTAGAGGTGTTAGAGGGGAAGCTAGCTTCAGCTGAGTCTAGAATCGCACTTATGCTCTGAGGAGTCGGCAAAATTTTTGAAGCTTCACCTGATGTGGTCACAGGTACATCGTCCATATTTTCTCACAATGTATATGCATTAGTTGACCATGGTTATACACTATCATATATTATCCAACTAGTTGCTGTGAAACTTAAGAGAACACACAAATTATTAAATAAACCAATTGAAGTGTTTACACCAACCGGCGAATCTATTATGGCTAGAAGGTTTTATTATGACTGTGTAGTAATTGTTTGTAACCATGACACATTAGCTAACCTTATTGAGCTAGAAATGATGGAATTTGATGTTATAATGGGTATGGTTTAGTTAGCTTCTTGCTATGCCACCGTGGATTACCAAACTAAGAGAGTGTACTTCCACTTTCCAAATGAGGCAGTTCTTGAATGGGAAGGGAATATTAGGGCGCTAAAGGGTAAATTTATCTCTTATTTTAAGGCCAAGAAGATGATATCTAAGGGGTATATAAGTCATTTAGTGAGAGTAAGGGATGTAGAGGCAGAATTATCAACTCTTCAATCAGTTCCAGTAGAGAATGCATTTGTTGATGTGTTCCCTTAAGAACTCCCAGGTTTACCTCCTGAACAAGAAATAGATTTTGGTATTGACCTACTTTTAGGCACTCAACCTTGTTCTATCCCTCCATATAGAATAGCCCCAGCAGAGTTGCATGAATTAAAAGAGCAATTAAAGGACTTATTGGATAAGGGTTTTATAAGACCTAGTGTATCCCCTTAGGGTGCAACAGTGTTATTTGTAAGCAAAAAGGATGGCACCTTGAGAATATGTCTCAACTATCGATAATTGAATAGTGTGACAATTAAGAATAAATACCCCCTCCCCATGATTGATAACTTATTTGATTAGTTACAGGGTACCAAATGCTTTTCAAAAATTCATTTGAGATTGGGGCATCACCAAGTGAGGGTGAAGAAGGAAGATATATCTACTGCCTTTAGAACACGCTATGGTCACTTTGAATTTCTTGTTATGTCATTTGGACTAATAAATACACCAGTAGATTTTATGGATTTGATGAATAGGGTATTTAAGACATTGTTGGATGTGTTTCTAATAGTATTTACAGATGGCATTTTGGTATACTCAAGATCCGAAGAGGACCATGCAAAGCACTTACGACAAGTATTATATGTTCTTGGTGATTGACAGTTGTATGCCAAGTTCTCTAAATGTGAATTTCGGCTAAAATTAGTGGCATTTTTGGGTTATATTGTATATGAGAAAGGAATAAGGTTTGATTCAAAAAAGATAGAGGCTGTGAGACATTGGCCAAGACCAACGACACCCACGGAAGTTCAAAGCTTCCTAGGTTTGGCAGGTTATTATAGGAGGTTTATTGAAGGTTTTTCTTCTATTTTTGCACCCATAACAATGTTGACACATAAGGCAACCAAGTTCCAATGGAATGATGTATGTGAAAGGAGCTTTCAAGAACTGAAAAATATGCTAACTTCTACACCTGTGGTAGTACTTCCAGAAGGATCTGAGGGGTATATAGTATATTGTGATGCTTCAGGAGTTGGCATAGGGTGTGGACTGACACAACATAGTAGGGTAATTGCTTATGCATCTAGAAAACTATGACCACATGAGAAAAATTACCCAACTCATCATCTTGAGCTAGCAGCGGTTGTATTTGCTTTGAAAATATGGATCCACTATTTGTATAGGGTTCACATTGACATATATACTGATCATAAGAGCCTATAATACATCTTGAAGTAGAAAGACCTAAACTTAAGACAACAAAGATGGCTAGAGCTAATAAACGATTACGATATTGATATACTATACCATCCGAGGAAGGTAAATGTGGTAGCCGATGCTCTGAGTCATAAGGCAACTATGAATACTAGTGACCAGGCCATGGTAAGTCAAGCTATGGCTAAGGATCTATGATAACTAACTAGTTTGGGAGTTTGCCTTCTTGAAAATCCAAAGGAAGGAGTTCTTGTACATAATGCGGCTGCGTCTTCTTTGGTAATGGAGGTGAAATCAAAATAATTCGAGGATCCTATTCTACGATAACTTAAGGATAAGGTGACTTAGGCTATAATAAAGAGCTTTGACCTTAAACAAAATGGAGTACTTTACTGCCAAAATAGATATGTGTGCCTGATACTAATGAACTAAGAAAGAGGATAATGGATGAAGTCCATCATTCCCGATATTCCATCCATCCAGGATCAACTAAGATGTACCATGACCTAAAGGGAATGTTTTGGTGAGGAGTCATGAAAAAGGACTTGTAGAATTTATGGCTTAATGTCCAAATTGTCAGCAAGTGAAGGTAGAACACAAAAAGTTAGGAGGTTTTATGCAATGCATAGAGCTTCTCAGATGGAAGTGGGATATGATAAAGTTGGATTTTATTACTAGTTTGCCTTGCTTATTTCAAAAGTTTGACTCTATATGGATAATAGTTGACAGACTCACAAAGTCAGCTTACTTTTAACCTGTTAGAATTGATTATACAGCTGAAGAGTATGCGAAGCTAGACCTCAAAGAGATAGTTAGGCTACACGGAGTCCCAATATCTATTATCTCTGATTGATGGGCTCAATTCACTGCAATGATTTGGTAATCCTTCCAAAGGAGTTTAGGGACACAAGTGAATTTGAGTAAAGCATTCCACCCTAAAAAAGATGGTCAAGTAAAATGCACCATTCAGACACTTGAAGATATGTTACGAGGTTCCGCATTAGATTTTAAAGGTAGTTGGCTGGACCACTTGCCATTTATTGAATTTGTCTATAATAACAGCTACCACTCAAGTTCTACGATTGCACCTTATGAAGCTCTGTATGGAAGGAAATGTAGGTTGCTAATTGGATGGCTTGAAATGGGTGAAACCACTTTTCTTGGGCCAGATCTAGTACAACAAGCCATGGAAAAAGTTAAGGTAATATAATAGCAGCTAGAACAAGCCCAAAGCCATCACAAATCATATACGGAAGCTAGGAGGAGAGGATTGGAATTTTCAGTAGTAGATTGGATATTTTTAAAGGTGTCTCCAATGAAAGGGGTTAGGAGGTTTAGTAAGAAAGGAAAACTGAGCCCACGTTACATAGGGCCATATCAGATTATTAAAAAGTTCGGGTAGGTTGCATATGAACTGGAGCTACCCCAAGAGCTTTCAATGGTTCATCCTGTTTTCCATGTCTTAATGCTTCAAAACAGCATAGGTGACCCATCCCATATTACTCCTATTAAGGATGTGCAGGTTAAAGAAGATCCCACCTATGAAGAGGTACCTATTGCTATTCTAGATCATCAAGTTAAGAAGCTAAGAAATAAAGAAATAGTTCCAGTAAAGGTACTTTGGGGAAACCGGCAAGCAGAAGAAATGATATGGGAAGTTGAGGACATGATGAGATCAAAATACCAATACTTATTTGAAACTAGAGAGGAAGTATAATGCACAGAATTGGAATACTAATAGGTACATATGATTGAATATTTATTATGTCATCAAAAGTTTGTTTAAATAAAGATTTATACATAGTTAAGCTATCCAATTATGCCAACATTCGAGGATGAATGTTCCTAAGGAGTGAATGATGTAACACCCCACATTGCACATATACTAATGCTACTTAAATGAAATATGATTTGGTTTGGTTAAATTAGCACCAATTTTTAAAAGTGCTTGAATCTCGTGTTAATGGGCGATATGTGCATCTAACGCATAAGAGGGTCAAATGTATACATGTTTTGCATTAAATTAAGGAGGTCACTACCCTAAACAAAGTAAAATAATTGATATGCTTGTATGACTTAATAATCTAGTAGCTGAATCACCTACTTGCTTAGCTTAAATTTGCTAGCTAAACGGAGACGAGGACCGACATCGAATTTGTCCAAGTTTAATTAAGAATAAAGTTTGTATTAAGGGTGTAACCTTATCTCAAGTTTTAGCATCATAAATAGACTATATGTTCAGCCAAGGAGGATATTCAAAAGTTCCCAAAGACATCACAATGTCTTTGCTAAATTAGGCCCAAAAATAATTAAGAAGAAAGCTGGAAAATTGGCAACAAAAAGTCCATTAAGTTGGAGACCCATTTAGGCCCAATTATGAGGAACACGGTGCTGAATAACAAGTGTATTAACAAATGTTCATGTGTTGGCAAAATGTCAAGAGAAAGTTGTTCAAATAAGTCTTTAAAAATGGCATAAGAGCAGCTCTCTAGTCATTTTCAATTCAAACAAGTTTTCAGTTTTTGTTCAAACAACTTTGCAGTTTTTTTCAAAGACACTTATCTTCTCTCTATGTTACTTTACCAAGCTGAAACGCTGCTGCATCACAAGTGTATTGATAGGTGGCAATACATATTCAAAATTGAAAGAGAAAGCTGGTCAAGAAAGTCCTTAAAAATGGATCAAATGCAGCCCCTAAAGTCATTGCACTTGAAATAATATTTCAGCTTTCCAAAAGACTCTTGTCTACTATCTATTTCACTTTATCAAGCTGAAAATACAACCCTCTAAGATTCTTGAAGTAAACCTTAATCTTGAAGGTAAAGGTAAGTAATTATAGTTGTGTATTTAGTATGATTTCTTCATGAAAAAAAAAGTATATGCTATTACATTATGCTGGAAATTCTGGTCAGCATGTGTCCTAAGTATTGTTGTGAACATTTCTTGTTGTTAGAGAGGCTTTTCTTTTAATTGGTTGGATAAATTATGAAGTAAAACTTATAGTTTAATAAGTTATAGGTTGTTAGTCATGTAATTAAGTTGTTGCACCACTTTTACAGTCCACAAAGATGAGTTATTTTACAACATCATAATTTTACTCTTAAAAGAAACTTGGGAGCTAAAAACTGTAATATGTTGTTCCACGACATTAACATGCTTTGGGACTATTTATGGACTATTTTTAGACTGGAGGTATAAGGCAAAATTGTTAGAAACAAATTATTTAAAGTTAAAACAGATTCGGGATTGTTGACGTCGAAGTGTGGAGAAAGGATGTAATGTTGTGCTGCTTGTTTGTATATTGTGAAGAATTGTTATGTTTTGTGTCTTGGTGGCTATTGTAAGAGTGTTAAGGGTCTGAAATAAGATACAAATAACATGTATATATGAATGGTTTCTATAAAATACGATTATACGTGAATATGGTGAAGAAATGTCTTCATGTCGCTAAATAAATGTTTGCTGCGTGGATGTTAGTTTTTATGTTATTGGCATGCCAAGAAGTATTATGTAGCTTCTAATACTAGTATTATTGCCTAATATACTATAGATAAATATTTCAGGGAAAACCAGCCACTCCAAGGTAGTAATGAGGTCATACAACGAGGTATGCAAGGCTACTTGATTTTGTATCATTTGGCATGAAACATAGATTCCTCCTTGGTACATAAAGGTATTTGCCAACTCCGACACAACTATTAACCATGTCTCCACTCTTTCACATGTTCATATGCTTCCATACATAGTCACCTACAAATCTACATACATACGTGGATAACAAGTTACTTTAGTTCTTGTTGGTAAATAAAGTTCACGAGTTGTTTCATCTCATATGCATTTCATTATTTATATAACATACTCTCTTTATTACCATATTGTATAGTATGACTATCTACATGTCATATGTTGTATACATAATCCTAAAACTCCAAGATTTTGGCCACCAAAAGAATCATCTCAAAAGTAATTGAATGATAAATTATATAGCTTTTAATGGGTGGTAGCCCGAGGGGTGGAAGAATCACCTAGACAGGGATGATCCTATCACGGGTGGTACACCATGGGGCTATTTAAGAACTTATCAAGGGATGATCCCAATATAGTTATACCACTGATTAGCTAGTGATTTACATTACTTGATATGCACAAATTATACAGTAAAGGTAAAGTAATATAAAGAATATAACATATACGATCCCACAGTATAACTAAAGGTAGTTTCTTATCCTATAAGAGTGCATAGTTTCATTTGAGTTGATACTTGATATACAATACTTCCTACCTTATATATTCAGTACATTATCTCATACTAAGTCCCTTACAGGGGACCTGCATCTTATACTGTAGGTACAGGTGCTAGAAGATCTCCTCAGTAGGAGTGCAAAATATCCAATTGCTGTTATTAAGCTCCAGGTTGTTCGGAGCTTTGTGTGTATCTAGATCTTATATGTTGTATTCTACAGTTAATTGAGTCGGGGCCTGTCCCGACCCTTATCAGATACTTTTTCTTATCTTGAGGTTTTGTAGACTATGTAAAATAAAGTATGGTCATGTCTCATACATTAGACACTATGGCCCCAGTGGCCTATCCATATGCATTTTTGTTTGGCTTGTTATTACCGTTTACGTTTTCTAAGGCACAATGAAGATAGAAATCCCTTATAATTTATCTAAAAAGTACATATATATAGGTTGGTTCTCCTAAGCCTTATCGGCACTAGATGCCGGTCCACCCAAATCGGATTTCCGGCATTACAGTTACAAAGGTACAAACCCCTATATAGGTTCGAGAATGGTCACACCCTACCTCCCATGGTGCCAAGGCACAAACCCCTTGATAAGTTAGAGGATGGTCACACCCTACCTACCATGGTTCCAAGGCACAAACACCTTTATACGCTAGATGATGGTCACATACTACCTCCCATGGGCCAAGGTACAAACTCCTTGATAGCTTAGGATGGTCACACCCTACCTCCCATGGTGATTGAGGGATACCCCTCAATTGGCTAACGATAATTCAACCCTATACAGGGAAATACAATATACATTTTTTCCTTCTATCATCATCATAACATTATATGCATACTCTTCTTTAATCATCATAACATCATTCATAACATAAGACATGCATTGAGCCTTCTATTCTTAAAGAAAACATAACTGGGCGTTTTATCAAACACTTCGTGGGTATGTAATGCTAGTGTAAAACCAGGTAATTGAATAGTGAAATTATGCAGGAAAATCCATTGTAAAAACATTAATCAACACCTTTCAACACTCTCAAGCAATATACATCAAAACCCTTTATCAAATCTTACAATATACCTTGGTTTCATAAATCAAAACACAGCAAAATTGTCACAATTTCATGAGCTTCAATATAGTGTGCAGTGATTTTCATAATAAGATACACCCCATTATAAATAAACTTTAAATCATGCAAATTTAAAGTAAGAGGAAGCTTGGGTATCATGGGTGAAAGGAACCTATGAAAGAAACCCACATACCTTAGCTTTGGAGATGAACTTGGTAAAGATTGGAGATGGAGACTTGAAGCTTGAATGAGAAACTTGAAATATAGATGAGGGTTTGAGACTTGAATTTAGGATTGAAATATTTGACTAAGTATTCTAGTGAGTATTGGGGAATATTTAGGATGGTATGAGGGTGAATAATTGCTAAGTATAGGTATTTTCATATTTGGGAACACTTGGGCCCAAGACATAAAGTCTTGGATCGAAGTTAGAAAACTGCCTCCATTTTAACACTGCTGCACTCGAGGATAATGCGCAGTTGCTACTAGAATTCATTATTTCAAAATTTTAAATTGCAATTCCTTTGCTCTAAAATTGGGGTTAGACCCTCAATTCCCATAAATTTGACCAAAAAAAGAAGAATATGGAGTCAGATTTTCTAAATAATGCACGGATTTTTTTAGATATGTGGAAATTATAATTTTGTGCACTTTTTTGGCACTTTTTCGAGCACTTTTTGGGATCATTATATAATCCACATCCTTTTTCTATCTTCCACTTTCTTAAAATTCTAAAGTATTTATTCTCTATACGAAATAAAAGCAAAAATTGCTAGGGTTTCAAGGTTTTCCCAAAGGTTTCAAGATTCATCTTCATAAGATTCAATCAAGGTATTTGAGTTTATTTGTAGGTTCTTTTAATCCATATATCCCGTACTTGAAGATTTTTATCATTTGTTTATGTTTCTTTAAATGTTGTCATGCATGCTAATGATGATTTCATGATACACTATAATGTACCTTGCCTTTAATGTCGTCATGTAATGTTTTGCTAAGTATTTATATGAAGTTTGAGTTGATGATAATGATCCCAATATTTAGGGTTTTAAATGACGATATGTGGGCTATTATTGCATATTTTAAATAAGGATACCTTTTCCATGTTTATGCATGACTCTCTTAGCTCATGAGTTTTCCAGTAAATGATTAAGCCTACTAAGTTTAAGTCAACCTTTGCATGACATATTGATGATGAATAGGGCATACAAAGAAATGTTTTAAGTTGTTCTTTGTTAAAGATATAAGCATGTCAATAATATCCTAAATAATGTTTATGATGATCCCTAGACTAAAAGGACAATTCTCACTTGGTGGTGTTTAAGTTGCGAGATAATTTTTGAAATTTTAACGTATAATTCTAAGTGTCATTATTTTACTAAGCACATGTTTAAAGAATTTTGTGGGATAACTTAGCACCTAATAAAGTATTCAAGAGGGATTAGGAATAGAACCCTAGAAGAAAATATTTTCAAAATTAACTATATGCCACCATAGGAGCCCTTGTAGGCTAGGCTAGAGGATCCACATAGGTCATTTATAATATGATGATGCATGTTATGTGATGGAGTTCCAACCGGCAAGTGGTCTCCCTGTGCCAATACAGGGGGTTATGCTAGATTCCACCTATTAGCTCACATGCTCTTATATGCCAGTTGGTGTCTATTCCCACAAAGTGTGAGATTTGATATCTTTACTCCATCAAACATGTTCATATGTTGCATTAATTTTACTTCATGTGAGCATTATTCTTTGTACATGATTAAGATTTTATATATTATGATTTTACTGTTCCATATATTGATGTCCTTAATTTCTGAATGATAGTATTATAATTTCATCCATGCATTGCATCTCACATACATAGTATATTTGAATATACTAATGCATATTCTACATTATGATGTCACCATGTAGGTACGACGTTCCTCCTCTTTTAGCATGTGGCTAGTTGTTAGTGTCCAAGACTAATATTTATGGTGGGACATTGATTCAGGACTTTATTGATTATCTTTCCTGCGATGTACTATTTAGATGATTTATATTATTGGATTTTTAAAATTGGAGACTTTACTTTCTAATTTTTCTTAGTATCTTTTCTATTTGAGGGGAAACAAAACTGTGCACCGGTCCCCTTGATTTATGTGCAGATGGTATGCTTTTTGAAAATTATGTATGTCTGGGATGTTTCTTTACATTTCAAATGATTTCCCTTAATCTCTATCTCATTTTATTTGAGGTACAATATCACTTGGGTCACCCATACACTTCCTCAACATAGACTCAAAGAAGATTGGATGAAGCATACTCATATCATTGGCAACTCCAACTTATAGGCTACCTTACCTATTGTCCTCAAAACCCTAAAAGGACCCACAAACCTTGGGCATGATTTCCCTTCCTTGCAAAATTGGACCACACCCTTCATGGATGAGACCTTCAGGTAACCCAACCACTAACCTCAAACTCACGATCACTCCTTCTCACATCGGAAAATGATTTTTGCCCACTTTGAGCCATCATCAACCTCACCTTATCCAAAGCTTCCATAAACAAATCCGATATAATCAAAGCTATCTCAGCAACCTCACCAATGTACCTTCCTATAGTCACCATCCATTCTCATGGAATCAGGAATGATAGAAATAGGATGAATCATGAGCCTCTCTCAAAATCAACTCCCTCAAGTCATCAACATTAGGCGTGCATAATCTACCTTGGTACCTAAGGTACCATCTCCCCTCGTGAGAAAACCTCTATTTTACCTTCTCTCACCAAGGCCTTTAACTCTAGTAAAGTAGGTTTAAGATCTTGTTTACCTTTACCTCCTCAATCAATAAAGTTTTAGAACCATCAACAACCATTACACCCCTATTATCAACTTTATCTTACCTAACTCCCAATCTAGCCAACCGGTGAACCTCTCTAGCGACCTGTTTTCTACCATCATCAACATAAGCTAGAATACCCACAAACACCTTACTTAGAGCATCAACCACAATATTACCTTTGTTGGGGTGATAATGCACACTTATATCATAATCTTTAAGGAGTCCGAATCACCTTCCTTGTCTCAAGTTAAGATCTTTTTGGGTGAACACTTATTAGAGGCTCTTTGGTCCGTAAGCACATCAACATGAACCCCATACAAGTAGTGACACAAAAGTTTCAGAGAAAATATCATGGCCGCAATTTCAAGATCATGGGTGGGATAAATCTTCTTATGCACCTTAAGTTGTCTAGAGGCATATGCTATCACCTTACCACTTTGCATCAAAACTTACCCCAATCTAATTCTTGAGGCATCACAAAATACAACATATCCTTCCAACCCTTCCGGTAAAGCCAAGATGGTAGTGGATTCAAGCCTATCCTTCAAAGTTTGGAAATTCTTTTCGCACTCATGGGTCAACACAAATTTTGCCTTCTTATAGGTCAACTTAGTCATAGGGGAAGTTGTCGATAATCAATGCTCATTCTAAGAGAACCATCATTTTTCTTAACAAACAATACTGATGCACCCCCAAGGTAATTTACTAGGCCTTATAAAACTCTTCGCCAACAAATCCCTTAATTTTTCCTTCGACTCTTTCAACTCAATCAGGGTCATACAGTAAGGGGGAATAGAAATAGGTTGAGTATCAGGAAGGAGGTCTATACCAAAATCTATTTCCCTTTTGAGAGAGACACTAGGAAGCTTATCAGGAAGGACATTGAGAAACTCACTAAGCACCGGAAATGACTCAATAGGAATAACTTAGAATCAACACCCCCAACCCTCACAAGATGATAGAAATATCCCTTAGAAATCACCTTTTGGGCTTTATGAAAAGAAATGAATCTACTCTTAACCACAACATCACAACTATCCCACTCAAGGATGAGTTGATTATGGAATTAGAATTTAACCCTATGGGTTTTATAATCATTAGAAGCATAATATGCATGCAACTAATCCATTTCAAGAATGACATCAAAATACATCATATCTAATTCAACAAAATCACAAGGCAAGATTTTATACAAAATGAATATGGGATAGTTTCAATAGACTCTTTTAGAAATAATGGACCTCACCAACGGGGGTAGACACCTCATAAGGTTCACAAAACATTTAGGACTAACATGAAGCATTTTAATCAAAAAACTTTAATATACCTGTGAAGCACCGCACCAAGTCTAGTGACCCCTAGAGGGGTATGGTTGTGCATGTCAACAATCATCCTAGTAGCCTTTAGTAACCTATGGACAATGTTGGGCATAGTGATCCCTTGCACGATACTCAATACATGCACTCAAACCGGCCAAACAATCTCCTAAATGGTGCTTTCATACTTGTGGAATGGAGGAGAAGCTTCAGCACCAACACCCTTACCCTTCTTTTGGGCATATGGACAATCAAAAATCTTGTATCCCATCTTGCCATACCCATATTATGCACGTGTGTTCCTCTAACATATGCCATTATGGTTTCTCCAATATTTTGGGCATGCAGGGCGAGTCCTCCTACCATTACCACCTTCAATTTGGGAACTTTCTCTACCTTCTCTTGAGGTCACCGGGCAATCCCTCATCTTATGCCCAAAACTACCACAGTTGATACAGTCTGCAATTCCCACCAAACACCTTCCTTGATGTTTCTTGCCTCACCCTTGACAAGTGGCAAAAGGGGTCCTTTTCTTTGGGCACTTTAGCACCAGTAGTCTAGTAGAAGATAAAGCACCCTTAACTTGGGCTTTCTAGGCCTTTTTCTCCACTCTCTTACTATTTGAGTTCTCCGAGGTACCCATCGATTAGTTGAGATAGGTGGTCATAGGTTGTCATGACCCAAGCCTAGGGCCTAGAAATATACGGTGAATGAGGAACCTGAAGGGACCACAAATAAGCCTCTTAACATATCATTACACATCATTGGTCCTAGAAGTAATTGAACAACATAATATGAGTAGAAATGAGGAAAAGGGGCTAAAGGAATATTTTCATAATAGAAGTACCAAAAGAAAAGATTCAAGTCTCAATACATAGAATGTCCAACAACAACACTACTATATAGATAAGAGCGAGGGTCAAGACAAGTAATTGAGCTCACCCTTATAGTCAATACACACATAAAAGAAAGATAGTCTTAGTACATAGCATGAGATCATAGATATTCTCCAAAGAATGGAGGATTAACCTACTAGCTTAAGAGAATTCGTACTGCCATATTGAGGAAGATGCTCAAGTGGGGCTCTGATTCTTATGTAATAACACCATCTTGGCACAGAGTATTGATGTGCTGTCAAAATACAATATATTTGGTGCCTGAAACAAGTGATTTTATGAGTTCTTGAAGCAATGTTTTAGTGTTTTGATGTGTTTTTATGTTAATCTTGCAGAAAAAATTAGATTAGCATGATTTTGAAGAAAAGTTGCACATTTTGGCTGAAGCATATATGAGCCCACTTACGAGTTTTAGGTTGTGACATAGCAATAATTAGAGACAATAACTCAGAAATTTACCAAGTGAAGCTAACTAATGTGAGCCCAGCCTATGAGTCATAGGATACACTATGACTCGTATAGTTGAACTCATAGCAAGAATTAAAGAGCCAAAATGTTAGAACAAAAACTGAAGACCAAGCCTATGAGTCATAGTCCAAGCAGTAACTCATACCTATAGGTCATACCAGTTCAGTCCAAGATGCTAAGAACCTAATGTGAGACCCCGACTACGACTCGTAAGTCATCCTACGAGTCATAACTGCGAGACTTCTCTACTACCAGCTATCTTTTTTGTGTAAAATCTAGGATTATTTTGTAAATACTATAGATAGATTAGTTAGGTTTTTGAGAGAAGTTTGACCAATAGAATTTGAGAATTACATTTTGAAGCCTTTTTTAGGTTTTTAGGGTAGATTATTGTTCTCTCTTGGAAAACCAATTTTTGGGATTGCAAATCTTGCCTTTTACTCATTGTTGATCAATCAAGCTTGTGCATTTGCAACTTGTGGTGCCTATATACTTCATTGTTATTAGTTAAACTCTCAACTCTGTCTATTATATGCAGTCTTATGTGTTTTTCTTTATCCATGAGTAGCTAAGAACCTAGAACTTGGGGTTGTGAGAACCATAGGAAAGTGACTTGTAATAACCTAGTTTTCTTGCATTTCTATGATTGGGGTTTTACATATATTATTTATTTCCCTTTATTTTTATTGTTATTTCGTGGTGGCCAACACCAAACCTTGCTTACTATCATGATTGCAACCAAGGTAGCGGCAAATAGGAAAAGGGAAGTATATGATGGAATTTTATTAATGTTTTCTAGTCTAATCAACCAAACCTGACCAAGGGGAGGTTGATTGGGACTATTGGTAATGGTTAGTTGGCACGCCATGGTGGCTTACCAAGGTCTATGGTGAAATTGGACCTTCACCATCACAAGAGGGTTGGAAGAACCTAAGTTATCATCCTGTATGCGACTCACTAATTATAGTTATTTATCTAGGGTAATCAAGTTGACAAACCATGGGGAACATAATTCATAAGTTGTTCTTAAATTATGTGTTATCTTACGTTATAGTTAGTGTCTATTTTAGTTTGTTTTTGAATAACAACCCCCCCTTCCCATTTAGAGATTGTAGTCATAAACAGTAGAAATGATTAGTAGTTGACTATTGTAATCAAGCCCTATATTTCCTGTGGATTTGACCCCAACCTTGGTTAGGTTAATTACTGATAGCGACTATTTTTTCATTGGATCGTGACCAACATTAAATATTTAGGCGCCATTGCCAGGGGATACGACTAGATTTTGATTTGATTTCACTATTAGTTAGTTCTAGTGTTAATTTCTAGAGTCTTTTGTATTTTACTTTTGTTTTTGTTTTTGTTGTTTGATTTCTCTTGTAGGGTATGCTAGGTTTTATGCCCAACACAAGGAGCCAAGTCAATCCCTTAGCTCCACTAAATTTGGAGATCCATCGACTACCAAGAAGGATGGCTTAAGTGAATGATAACATTGAGGTTGAGGAGGATATGCACATGAATAAGGATATGAATAGAGAAGAGAATCCACCACAAAAGGGTAACAGACCACAGCTCAGGGACATCAATGAAGATGCTTATGGAAGGAATCAATGTCGATTGAACCCAATGGCTACAGATATTATTGGTGCGATAGTACTACCTCTTTTACCTACAGATTCTAAGTTCACAGTATCGAGTGGATTGCTCTAAATGCTCCGAAATTCCGGTCTATTCACAGGGCTACCTTTGGACAATCCCCACTGTCATCTTTAGAATGTCCTGTTTGTGTGTAAAAGTGTTAAGGGGAGGCAAAACCTTTCTCTTGCTACTGTTGGATTAAGAGTGTTTCCACTAGCAATGCAGCTGTATGGTTATCAGAGCTTCCTCCGAGTACTATCACAAGTTGGGATGAACTTCAGAGAGTATTCCTTGAAGGATACTTCCCAAGATCTAAGAAGTTGAAGCTCATGGACCAAATCAACAAGTTTGAGCAATAGCCAGGTGTTTCTATTAGCATAACATAGGAAAGATTTACTAAATGCTTGAGGATAGTTACGGATCACAAGATTGTCAATGATGCCTTAGTTGAGATTTTCTATCGGATGCTTACGAATAGTAAAGCTTATGCCGATACAATCATGGGAGGCATCTTTATAGACCAACCTTTCACATTAATAGCCACAACAATGGAACAAGTGATCAAAACAAATAGAGCATGGGGGCAACAAGAGCGAGGTGTGATGAAATCTTCTTGTGTTGTTAATAGTAATAATGAGCAAACAAAGGTAAACGAAACCATCATGGAGCAACTTTCTCAACTTCATACAAATATGGATTTAGTCTTGAAGCAAAACCAAGAAAGGGTCTATGTGATCACTGACCAATCTCTGTAGGCTCCTACCTATGATGATTTATTCTTTGACGAGGGTTTATGTTTTGTAAGCAACCTAGCGGTGGGTTTCCAGAACAACCCCTAAGGGTCCAATCCAGACTATGAGGCAAGGTTTTGGGAATAAAGGTTGGAACTTCAACCATAATGGGATGTATAGAGACAACTTTGGTGGATGCTATGAGAGAGAGAGTGTAAGACGCAGATTAGGGGAGAAGAAAGGGCTACTCGAATGGTCCTTATGTTCCACCACACAATCGTGATGCCAGGTCAAGCAACTCAAGTATTGAAGATATGTTCAAAAAATTATTAAAGCAAGCATACCATCAAGATGAGACTTTAAAGGGAATAAAAGCAAATACCTCAAGTATTAATCAAAAGCTAAAGTCTCAATTGGTGGAAATTAAGCAACTTGAGCAACAATTTTGACAAGTTTCTTCAAAATTAAACTAGCGCCAAAAGCGCACCCTATCAAGTAATACGTTTCAAAATCCAAAGAATGAAGGGTATGGCATGGTGGTGATGACTAGGAATAGCAAAAGCAGCGTAGATCCCCCTATACTGGTAATTGTGGATGAAGTTGATGAGAAGGGCCTTACAGGTGAAGTCTTGGTTGAGGGGGAAGATTAAAAGGGTGTTAGGATGCAACAAGAAGAGATAAGGGAGCATGACAAACTAAAATCTATCCCAAAATCTCTGCCTTTTTTCCCTCAAAGGCTCAAGAAGAAGGAGGAGGAGAGAAAGTTCAAACATTTCCTCTTAATGTTGAAGAAACTCTCCATCAACATTCCTCTTCAAGAATCTTTGGAGAAAATTCCCGGATATGCTAAATATATGAAGGACTTAGTCACAAAGAAACACAATTTGAGCCAAAAGTTCTCACAAGAACTCCAACAATGTCGTGCCATTATGACTAAATGCCTTGCTCAAAAGCGAGAAGACCCTGGTGCATTTACCATCCCTGTACCATTGGTGATGTTGAGTTTGGAAGAGCATTGTGTGACTTAGGAGCAAGCATCAATCTAATATATCTTGCAATATTCAAAAATATTGTCCTCGATACTCCTACCACGATAATAATGAGGTTGCTTATGGTGGATTAACCATTAAAAAGCCAAAATGAATACTTTTGGATGTGCTTGCTAAAGTGGATAAATTCATCTTATTGACGGATTTGTGATCCTTGACTATGAATTTGATTTTTAGGTGCCCAACATTTTAGGGAGACCATTTCTGGCCACTGGGAAAGCCCTAGTGGATGTGGATCTTGGTCAATTATGGTTCAGGATTAATAATGCAAAAGTTATGTCCAATATTCACCAATCTATGAAACACCCAGATGAGTGCAAGAGTGAGTTGTGGACCCTCGATCATAGTTGATGAAGGAAGATGACAAAATTGAGCCACAATATTAATGAATGCGCTTCTTGGGAGATAACCCAAGCATTATTGATAGTGTTGGTTTATTTTTAAGTTTTTTTTATTGTTGAGATTATTAGGTAGAAGGTCTGAGTTTGTTTTATATGAAAAGAGATTGGTGTAGTCATAATATTTTGGGAACTATTGTGCTTTAAGACTTGGTTTTCAAGTAAAAATTAAAGAACTAAAGATCTGAAAAATGATAGTAGGAGCAGCCTCTACGATCTGGCCTATGAGTCGTAGTCCTCACTATGACTCATAATCATATATTGTACAAGAAATCAGTGAGTATCAAAAGTTAGAACATACACTACGAGCTAACCTTATGACTCATAGGACATACTATGAGTTGTAAGTGTGCTTTATACTGGTCAGGTAAGATTCCTAAATTTTATAAGTGTTGGGGCTGATACGAGACAAAGACCTATGAGTTGTAGGATAGCCTACAACTTGTAGCCCTAATCTGCATAATTTTAAAGGCTGACCTGGTTTCATTTAAAAAGGGGTCAAGATAATATCTGACACCAAATTCATTTTCAAACACTAAGAGCCGACGAAAATAGCTTCCCCCATCACCCACATCATTCTACTGACCAACATTCTAGCTACCCATGTCATTTTCCTACGTAAATTTAGCAAAGTTGTTGTTTTTTAGGGTTTTGGTGTAGGTTTGTGTTTCCTTTGCTTTGGTTCACTTCTCCAATAGATTGGTAAGCTCTTTCGTTGTACTTCACAATCATTGGTTATGATTTTGTTCTCTATATAAGTATATGTTTGCTTGGATCATTTTTAATCATTCCATTCAGAGATTATTAAGCTAGACTTGTAATTTAGGGTTTTTAAGCTTTAAAAAGTTGAGTTGTAAATCGATCCTTATTGAAATTATTAAGTGGGTGGTTATGATTGTGAAGTTTGTGATCCATGTTATCTAATTTATGATCGTTTCCCTCTCATGGTATAAGTGGTTATTAGAGATGGAATTTAAAAAGTGTTGGTATGATGCCTATGATTTAGCATGTGAGATTTGATTGAGTTGTTGTGTATGCAAATTGCATCCTTTAGAGTATTTTATGGTTGTCGAGTGTTTGTTTCAAAGTATATTGTTTTTAGTGTGCTTGATGTAATGCAAAATTAGTTTCAACTCTTGGGGATGTGGTCATTTTGAATGTTTGATATTTGGATGGAATTGATTGTGTTATGTGGCTTTGTATTGTTCTTATGTGACAAATTTGAGTTGAATTGTGTGGTTGATAGATGCTTTTCATGGGAAAAAGTTAGGCATAACAGGTGACTTTTGTTCTCAACTACGAGGCACTCCTATGACTCATAAGTGCCTATACAAGCCGTAGTGGCCCCTCGTAGAAAGCACTACTCACCTGTAATTCCTTCATGTTTCTTATGCGAGACCCACATACAACTCGTAGTACCTATTACTATTCACAGTGAGGTTCTCGTAAGCTTTGCTAAGTTTTGAAAATGTTTATGAAAATAGGTAGGAGACCAAGACTATGACTCGTAGGTCACCCTATGAGTCATAACTATGTCTCATATATGGGATCAAAAAGTATTTTTGAAGGCATAATTGGTTCAACAAGGATGGTATATGACTCGTAGGTCACCCTACGAGTCGTAACTGCACTCATTTTTGCAAACCTACAGTTGCACTAACAGATTTCTATTTTTGAGATGGATTTGTTTCTTTGTTCTTTGTTATGTCTTTTAATGGATCAAACATCTTGAACTTAAATGTTGCTTTGTGGTTTATTTACAAGAAAAATGCCACCTAAAGACAAATGAGCAATTCATGTTCTCTAACGAAGGTTGCGGGATTAATCCTCAGAAACTGAGCAATCCGAGGGCTCTATGGAAGTCCACAGAGTTAGGTTAGACCCAGAGGCCAATAGACCTCATACTTCGGCACTTGTAGTATACACACCCATATAAGTGAGTAGTTCCTCTCAGTCTGAAGAAGAGGAACAACAGGGCAATGGGGATAGGTCATTTAGTAGCTTACCACAGATGACTGCCTCACACTTGGGTTTAGGGTCAGAGTTATAGAGCACTTCTTGGAAGGAGGAGGTCTAATCCCAGCCCCCAGCTTACCATAGATGGTGTATCCCTGGGATAAAGGAAATATATGACCAAGGGTTGGAGCCTAAGGAGCAAGGCAAGTTGATTTGCCAATTTTATGAGGAGTCCCAGCTAAATGCCTCAAGCTTAGATAGAGTGCCCCAATTGTATGCTGGGTTAGATGAGCATGGACTATGATGGACCACACAACAGTTACATAAATATGCCCTTTACATAGTCTATGACTTCTATGCGGCCTACCTTTCTACACTCCGCCGGGGGTCGCCGAAGAATAAAATACCAATTGAGCAGCTGAAGCTACAGGTGGTGATAGTCTGAGGGAAGAGAATTGACATCTCAGAGGAGATGATCTAATGAGTGTAGTTTAGGCCTATTTATAGTGCCCTCAATCCACCACAAAGATTGAGAGCCATATTGAGAAGATGAGGACTGCGATAACTGGGAAGGACATCAGGGTAAGGACAGAGCTTTTATGGTGTCGCTAGCTAGATTTGTGAGGAGGGTATTGAGCCAACATGGGTCACAAACGAAGCAGATACTATAGTAAACTCCCACCTTTTATTTAGGGCCAAGTTTTGGTGGTCCATTATCCATTGGCGTACTAGGCCAACTTTTATGAATAATGTGATCACCCTCTAGAGAGTTGTATTCTTGGCCAGCCTTCTAGCTGGGTATGTTATAAATTGGGCTTGGATCATTTTAGAGAAGATTCGTGAGGCTGCAGTTCGGAAAGGCACCTTACTACCATTTCTTGTTTTGATTCATCGACTATGCAGTACAATAGGTATTCCTAATGACCCTCACCGAAACCCTCATGTAGAGGCCACACACACTATGGATCCTAGCCTGATAAAAACTCGTGAAAACCCTAGTGGCCTTACCATGAGTAGCTCCTCCAGCTATCCCAAAGCTATTCCCATTAGAGCCTTAGACTTCAGGTTCACCTAAAGTTACTACCGGCACTACCTTAGTGACTACATATCCTACACCTTTGATTGAGATTAAGTCTACTCCATCTTCCAGCACTCCAGCAGCAGCAACACTTTCTTTATTGGTCGACCCTCTTTTCTTTGCTGTTCATTTTAGGCTTTATTTGCAGGGTGACTGTAGTAGAGGGCAGGTTGCGTGAGCTATCAGTGCAGGTTCGGCCATTGATTGATCATACTGTTCGGGACTCTGAGGATAGGATGAAGGCATATGCTCAAGATTTGGTTGATGACAGAGTCCGACCAGTGGATGCCAGGGTTGATGCATTTGAGGCCAAAGTTCACAAAAGGCTTAAGGGAGCTAGGCCTACTGATATGAGCACAGTTACTGAGGAGTTGGTCAAATTCAAGGCCGACTTATTATAGATATTGGTATCCCCTATTCCATCCATGGAGGGGAACCGGTAGGAGATGAGGTATTTGATTGGCTTGTCGACCGTCTGGACACCCAAGAGAAGAGGCCCCTCGAGCATGTTGACCCATAGTTGACTCCAAAGAAGCTAATACAGGAGGAGGAGCCCATACCTAAGGAGGTGGTGTAGGGGTCACTTTTATTGCCCCCTATTCAGAGAGAGAACATAGCATACCCCACCTAGAGAGGGTACTTCAGGCACTGCAGCAGATGAGGAGCGACAATCCTAGTAATCCGCAGACCAGCTTGAGACTGGTGCTTGATGCACCTTGATGCTTGACTTCTTTTGCCCCCAATGCTCATTTTGTTATATTGGATACTTTGTTTTTTTTCAAACAATATGTTGATTATGTTGGTTTTTGGCTGTGTTTAAATATGTTTATGTTGGATATTATTTTTAATTCTACTTTCAATGTTTAGTTTTGGTTTTTAATAGATGTATGTATATAATTCTATGATATTATGTTTGGTTATTGTTCTTGTCTTTTCTTTGAGGAAAAGGTATCATCTTTTGGTGGGGTGGTGGAAGTTATGGTTTAAGGTGAAGTCTAAGTAGCCTCAATTCCGTAATAGCCCCTATTTTTTATCCTAAGGTTTTCTTGTCATGCTTCTTTTTCCTTGTGGATATTTACTTTTCTGTTAAACTGGCATGTTTGGGTAGTGTAGATAATGGGTAAATTCATACTAGTGGTATGTATTGGCATATACATAAATTTTAGATTTGTTTTCAATATTTTGATGAAAGCATGACCTGTGAGTGTATACATGATTGTGGATGCAATGGTCATGTGTGCTGTCAGCTTATTTTGCTGCATTCATGCATCTTGTATTGACCCAAAACTTGCCTTGTTACTCTAAAGTTAGTTTGGTTATGTGGAGCATATTGAAAGGATCTTAGGCCTTTGCTCCTTAAGTGAAACCACTTTTAGCCTAAAGGACCCACCAGACGAGTGAGTGAATCCCTTGTTCCAAACTTTTGAGCTTATCATGTACTCATTCTTTCTTGATACCTTGCTAGCTTAACCTTGTTTGATGAAATGCCTTGATATTAGCCTTGGTCTATCCTTGAACATGTGAACCTTGATTGAGGCCAAAGGCCTAAGTGAGGGTGGTTTTAGTTAGTGGCCTTAATTTGAGGCATAGATATTGTGTACTTCACCTGAGGCTAAAAACCTAAGTTGAGGGTGGACCTTATTGTGCCAAAGTAATAATGATAAGGTGGTTATTTGGGAAATGAAGAATGAAATGAAAAGGCATGAATTGAGTGAAGAAAAAGAAAAGAAAAGTGTCTTTAATTGAGGAAAATAGCAATAATGAGCCTGAAATCGAGGTACAGTTGAAAAAGAGAAAGAAAGCACTCAAGAAAACTTTAAAACAAAAGAATAAGGGTGGATTGATTTAAAAGGGTCGGATTATGAAAGCAAAAAGAGTGTTGGTAAACATGGTTAAAAATAGCTTTTAGTCACTACTTGCCCAAAACACCATACCAAAGCACCCTGAATCTATGTTACAAGCCTATAAGTCCTAAAGTGATTCAACTCAACTTTATCACCAAGCCCGAATATGAGTATAAAGGCAAGCCTATGGTATTGGTTAGTAGGAATTGAATTTCAATTGTGAGAGTGAGAATGCTTCCTCAGTCCCTGAAATCAAAATACTTTCAAGTGAGTAGCAGGGAATCCTTTCCAGTGAGTACATTTGCATGATATGAGTAGCATATGATTCTACCAGCGATTGTAGATGGTTGATGCTCCTTAACTTGTCATAGTTAGATTTCCAGGTATCGAATTATGTTCCTGTTTACTCAATAATCTTACAATCCTATTTTAAAATAGTAGTTGGGTACCTGAGTCAGAGAACTCATATATATGCCATTAGGTCAGTTGTTATGTATTACTCTTTGTCTGTGTAGATTGAGTCATCAGTTGAGGACAAGAAACAATTATAAGTTTAGGGTGTTGATGTGCTGTCAAAAGACAACACATTTGGTACCTAAAACAAGGGATTTTATGAGTTCTTGAAGATACTTTTTAGTGTTTTGATGTGTTTTTGTGTTAATCTTTTATGAAAGCTAGGTTGGCATGATTTTGAAGAAAATTTGAGAGTTTGCTGAAGCGTAGACCATACGAGTTAACCTACGAGTCATAGCTCACTCGACGAGTTGTAAGTTATGTCGTAGCAAGAATTAGAGATAAAAAATCAGAAATCTACCAAATGAATGTCACCCCTACGAGCACAGCCTACAAGTTGTATGACACACTATGATTCATATAGGCAGACTTGTAGCAAGAATCAGAGAGCCAAAATGTTGGACCAAAAATTGAAGACCCAGCCTATGACACAAACATATGAGTCATAGCCCAAGTAACGACTCGTACTTATGGGTCATACCAATTCATTCCAAGATGCCAAGAACCTGATATGAGACCCCGACTATGAATCGTACGTCATTGTCTAAGTCATAACTACAAGACTTATCAGCTGCCAGTTGTCTTTTCTGTGTAAATTGTAGGGTTATTTTATAAATACTACATATATCTTAAGTTAGTTTTTTGAGAGGAGTTCGCCCAGTAGACATTCGAGAATTATATTTCAAAATTTTATTAGGTATTTAGGGTAGATTATTATTCTCTCTTAGAAAACCCATTTTACGTATTGCAAATCTTACCTTATACTTATTGTTGTCAATCAAGCTTGTGGGTTTGCAGCTTGTGGTGCCTATCTCCTTCATTGTTATTGGTGAAACTCTCAACTATGATTGGAGTTTTGCATGTATTGTCTATTTCCCTTCTTTTTTATTGTTGTTTGGTAGTGGCCAACACCAAACCCTACCTATTATCACAGTCCTGACCAAGGTAGTGACGAATAAAAAAAGAGAAGTAGATGACAAAATTCGATTGATGTGTTCTCATCTAATCAACCAAACCTGACCAAGGGGAGGTTGACTGAGACTATTGGTAATAGTTAGTAGTCACGCCATGGTGGCTGACCAAGCATCATGGTGAAATTCGACCTTCACCTTCACAAGAGGTCTGGAAGAACCTACATTACCATCTTACATGTGACTAACCAATTATACTTATGTCTCTAGGGTAATCAAGTCGACAAATCATGGGGAACATAATTCCCAAGTTGTTTCCTAAAATGGAGAGTTTCCTTGTGTTATAATTAGTGTTTGTTTTAATTTGTTTTTGAGTCACAACCCCCCCCCCCCTTATGTAGGGATTGTAGTCATAAACAATACAAATGATTAATGGTGAAGTCTTGTAATCAAGCCCTATATTCCCTATCGATTCGACCCTAAACATGGTTAGCTTAGTTACTAATAGCGACCTATTTCTTATAGGAGTGTGACTATCATCAAGTATGCATTAGTACTTTCAATTAACTAAGTATGTAGGAAGCAATGCAACAAGAGATAAGCAACATAATCAAAATGTATAAGCATATGAAATGTGTAGCATATAACAATATGGCATGCATAAAAGATGCTTAAAGTAAATAATGCTTTTATAAGGCTTAATACATGTGTAAGAAGAGACCATCATTAATTAGTTCATAGTTTACCAAGGTACAAGCCCCTTGATTGGTTAGTTGATCGTTGCACCCTACCACCTTATCAAGGTAAACACCCCTTAATTGGTTTGTGAATACTCGTACCCTACCACCCATGGTGATTAAGGTACAAACCCCTCAAACCGGTCATCAAAGTACAAACCCCTCGATATGGTTACCTGGGATCTTAACCCCCCGAGTAGGGCATGGTCAATCTCCAACACTATAAAGGAGAACATCATGTATATGCATTCCTTTCATCATCATAAAGTCATTCAACTCATAAGATATGCATTGGACTTTCAGTTCCTCAAGAAACCATAACTAGATATTTTATCAAACACTTGGTGGGTGTGTAGAGCTAGTGTAAAACCATGCATTTTAGAGATGACATCATACAAGAAAATCCAATGTAAAACCATCCATGAATACTTGGTAGCACCCCCATGAAATATACACTAAAAAACTTCATCACATCCCACAATAGAGCAAGGATTAATAGATTAAAACATGCAAAAATAGTCACAATTTCATGAAACCCCAATATAGTTCATAGTCAAATTCATAGTAAGCAAGACCCATAAGTAAATCCACTTAAAATCATGGAATTTAAGTAAAAAGGGAGGTTAACCTTCATGGGTGAAAGGAACTCATGAATGAAACCTACATACCCTAGCTTTGGAGAATTCCTTGAAGAAAATTTGAATGGAGACTTGAAGCTTAAGTGAAATCGTTATGATCCGGAAGAGATTTAGATACTTGAATTTTTAGATGAAATGTTTTCTAAGTGTTTTGATAGAGTATTTGGGAAATGTATTGAATGATATGAAGGTAAAATAGGTCTAAGTATAGGTATTTTCACACATGGGAAGGCTTAGGCCCAATACCCAAAGGCCCTTGATCGAGATAGAAACTGACAACAAAAAATACACTTTAACGCGCTGTTAGCGAGTCGCACTAAGGGTGTCGATGCTCTCTGAAAATCATATTTCTGCGATTTTTGAATTTTGATACAGTTGCTCTAAAATCAGAGTTAGACCAATCCCCCATGCAAATTTACCCACTGAACAAGAATATAAAGTCAGATTTTTGACATCACGCACAGATTTTGATATATATGGAACTTATGATTCTGAGCACTTCTGAGGAATATTTTCAGGCACTTGTTCAAGTCGTTTCAATATCTATCCCTTGGGAACATTCATCCCCGAATGTCAAACAAACATATATAAGAGACACAAACATGATATTTTCATCCCACATAAGGTTGAACAATGCACTGAAACATCATTTCAAAAATCTCAACATAAATATAAAATTATCATGAATTTATCAATTTAAACATAAATACATGCATTGACATAAAGGCTAAACTTAAGACTTGAAATCATAGAGGGCACTTAGTTTAATAGCTTAGGCTTGAGTGGAGTGGAAAAGATAAGAATATCGCTTTTGCATGTCCTCTTAGGCCTCCTATATAGCACTTTCAACTTATTGATTCATTCAAAGGACTTTAACGAAAGTAACATCCTTGTTCTGTCATGACCCAAGCATAGGGCCTATACATGACTGGCGATTGGGGAACCTAAAAGAACCCCAAACAATCCTCATAGCATGTTAGAACACTTCCTTGGTTACGGAAGCAATAACATATGACATTAAGAGATAGGCATAACAAGGAAAATGGGACTAGGGGTAAACTTCCATATCATACCCTCAAGGAACAAGAGAGTCAAGGCTCATAGCATAGATAGATAACATGTCTAACAATACCTTCTACTACATAGATAAGAGTGGGGGCCACGACGTCCAACCGGGCTCACCCTTGTAGTCAATACATAATATAAAAGAAAGATAGTTTTAGTACATAGCAAGAGATTATAAGCAACATCCCTGGAATGGAGGACTCACCACAAGCTTGAGAGACAATCATACTAGCCACGTGGAGGAGGAGGATGATCAAGCAGTGTTTTGGTTCCTAAGTAATGATATCATGTAAGCATAGAGTATGCATTAATACGTTTGAATGTACTAAGTATGTAGGACGCAATGCAATAAAAGATAGGCATCATGGGCAAAATTTATAATCATATTCAATAGGTAGCTTACTAACAATATGATTTGTATGAATGATGCTTGCAGTAAAACCATGGTTATATAAGACATAATAGGACTGTAAGGGGTGACCATTCTGAGAGAAATCCAAGGCCTACCACATCCTTGGAGAGGCGCATGAGGTATAAACCCCTTTATGAGGTTGATGAAGTACAAACCCCCCATCAAGGTTGACGGAGTACAAACCCACCATTAAGGTTGACGGCTACAAACATCCAACAAGGTTACTAAGGCTTACCATCCCCTGAGCTAGGAGATTGAGGTGCTAATCCCTCAATAAGTTACCAGAGCCTACAACCCCCCTAGCTGAACTTGGTCATCCTCAACACTATAGAGATAATATCATATATATATATATATATATATATATATATATATATATATATAGACAGAGAGAGAGAGAGAGAGAGAGAGAGAGACACACTCCTTTCATCATTATATACATACATTCCTTTTCATCGTCATTTCATCTTCATTTCAACATCATATAGTTATTTAACTTATAAGATATGCATTGGACCTTTAACTCCTCGAGAACCCATAATCTAGACATTTTATCAAACACTTAGCGAGTTATAATGTGCTAATGTAAAATCATGAAAATCAAAAGTCAAATCATGCTAGAAAATTTAATGTAAAAACATCAATGGATACTTGGTAACACCCTCAAGCAATGTACATCAAAAACCTTCATTAAATCTCTCAGTAGATCTTAGTTTCAAAGCTCAAAACATGCTGAAATAGTCACAATTTCATAAACCCCAAAATAGTGTGCACTGAAATTCGTAATTGATAAGACCCATGAATAAATTAACTTTAAATCATGCAATTTCGAGTAAAAGAGAGTTTGGGTATCATGGGTGAAAGGAAACCATGAAAGAAACCCACATACCTTAGCTTTGGAGATGAACTTGATGAATATTGGAGATAGAGACTTGAAGCTTGAGAGAAAATCTTTAGATTCGAATGAGCTCTTGATACTTGAATTTAGAAGTAGAATATTTTGCTAAGTATTTGAATGACTATTGGGGAATGTTTAGAATAATATGGGGGTTAGAATTGGCTAAGTATATGTATTTTCACATTTAGGAACACTTAGGCAAAGACCCAAAGCCTTATACCAAGATAAAATCACTAGCAACAAAATACGCATCATTGTTGTAAGAGCATTGGCGTTACCCACGCACTTTTTCAGCATAGACACATGAAAGACCGAATGAACTAACTCCATTTCACTAGGAAATCCAATTGGTAGGCCACATTACCAATCCTTCTTATTACTCTATAAGGACTCACATATCTTGTGCTTAACTTGCCTTTCTTGCCAAAAAATACCACACCGGTCATGGATAAAACCTTCAAGTAGACCTAAACACCAACCTTGAATTCAAGATGCCTTCTCCTCACGTCAACATAGTACTTTTGGCGACTTTGGGCTACCTTCAACCTTTGCCTAATCATCTTAACCTTCTCAAGAGCCTCCATAAACAGATCTGGTCCCAACAAAGCCACCTCTCCAACTCGAACCATCCAATCGGCGATCTACAATGCCCACCATAGAGAGCCTCCAAAGGAGCCATTCCAATGCTAGAATGATAGCTATTGTTATATGCAAACTCAATCAATGGAAGATTATCATCCCAACTACCCTTGAGCTCCAATACACACGCCCTAAGCAGGTCCTCAAATTTTTGGATAGTCCTTTTGGCTTGGCCATCTGTTTGATGGTGAAAGGTCGTACTAAGCTTAACTCTAGTACCAAGACCCCTTTGAAAGGACCTCCAAAAGTGTGAAGTGAATTGTGACCCACGATTCGATATGATGGACAAAGGAACTCCATGCAACCTTACCATGTCATGAATGTACACCCTTGCATAATCTTCAGCACCATATGCGGTCTTAACCAGTAGAAAGTCAGCTGATTTTGTCATCCAATCAACCATAACCCAAATGGAATCAAAACTTTTTCTAGTCTTCGGCAACCCAAACACAAATCCATATTAATCACCTCCCACATCCAAGTAGGAATCTCAATGTCGGGATAGGCCACTCGACCTTTGATATTCGACTTTGACTTATTGGTAACTATGGCAACCAGATATAAATTTGGCAATGTCCCTCTTTATGCCTGCCCACTAATACACTTCCCTGAAATCTCTATACATTTTGGTGGAACTAGGGTTGATAGAATAAGAAGAGTTATGGGCCTCATCAGGGATTTTATCCCTCAAACCATCGATACAAGGCACACACACCCTACTTTGGTAGCTAAGGGCACCATCTCACCCTTGGGTCTCTTACATCAAAGACTTCAACTTTAACAAGGAGGAGTCAAGATCTTCTTTTGCTATCAGCTCCTCCAGCAGTGAAGATTTACAACCATCAACAACAACAATACCACCATTGTCCTCCTCTTCAAATATAACTCCTAATCTAGCCAAACAATGGACCTCCCTAGCCACCTCACTATCACTACTATCAACATGAGCTAGGCTACCTATAGACACCCTATTCAAAGCATCCACCACTACATTAGCCTTATTGGGATGATAATGTACACTCATATCATACTCCTTGAGAAGTTCTAGCCACCTTCTTTGCCTCAATTTAAGATTCTTTTGAGTGAAGACATATTGGAGGCACTTATGATCGGTGAACACATCAACATGCACCTAGTAGAAGTAGTGACACCAAATCTTCAATGCAAACACAACGGTGGCTAACTTAAGATCATGTCTAGTGTAGTTCCTTCTATGCACTTTGAGTTGCCTAGAAGCATAGGCTATGACCTTACTATTTTGCATCAAGACACAACCATAACCAACCTAGGAAGCATCACAATACACAACAAATCCCTCTAACCCTTCGGGTAGTGACAATATAGGAGGAGACACAAGCTTATCTTTCAATGTTTGGAAACTCCTTACATTTATCAGACCATGCAAATTTGGCTATCTTTTGAGTCAACTTTGTCATAGGGGAAGAAATAGAAGAGAACCCATTCACAAACCTCTGATAGTAGCTTGTATGCCCCAAAAGCTCCTAATATCCAATAGGGTTAATCATCTAGGCCAATTCCTAATCACATCTATCTTCTTAGGGTCCACCTTAATACCATCCCCCCGACACCACATATCCTAGGAAAGTAACCTCCCTCAACAAAAACTAACAGTTTCTGTACTTAGCATATAACTTATCTTCCCTCAATCTTTGCAACCCAACCCTCAAATAAGCCTTACGATCCTCCTCACTACTAGAAGAGATAAAAATATAGTCAATAAATATCACAACAAGTGAATCAAGGTAGGGTTAAAAGACCATATTCATTAGATCCATGAAGATGACCGATGCATTGGTTAACCTAAATGACATCACAACAAATTCAAAATGCCCATATCTAGTCTGGAAGGATATCTTAGAAATATCACACTTCCTTACCTTCACTTGAATGTATCCGGACCGAAGATCAATCTTAGAAAAGTGGTTAACCCCTTGCAATTGGTCAAATAAATCATCAATTCTTAGAAGAGGATACCTAATCTTAATGGTGACCCTGTTAAGTTGCCAGTAGTCAATGCACATTTAAGAGACCCATCTTTCTTCTTCACAAACAACACTGGTGCACCATAAGGTGATTGGATAGGTCGATTCAAACCCTTGTCCAACAAGTTCCTCAATTATTCCTTTAACTCCTTCAACTTCGTCGGGACCATACGATAATAGAGAGTAGAAAAGGGTTGAGTATTAGGGAGGAGGTCTATAGAAAAATCTATTTCCCATTTGGGAGGAACATTGGGAAGGTCATCTGGAAATAAATCAAAGAACTCATTTACAACCGAAACTGACTCCATAGGAAGGTCTTTAGACTCTACATAACTAATGCTCACAAGATGGTAAAGACACCGTTAGAGATCAACTTATGGGCCTTAATGCAAGAGATGAATCTACCCTTGACCACTACATCATGAATCTCTCACTCAAGGATAGGTTTATTTGGAAATTGGAATTTGACCCTACGGGTTCTATAATCAATAAAAGCATAGTATGCATGCAGCCAATGCATCTCAAGAATGACATCAAAATCAACCATGTCCAATTCAATAAGATCACAAGGCAACATTTTATATAATATGCAAATGGGATAGTTTCTATAGACCTTTCTAACAATAATAGATGCACATATAGGAGTACACACATCATATGACTCATGCAACAATTCAGGCTCAACATGAAACTTTTTGCAACAAAAGGGGTAACAAATAAAGAGTACCTCCTGGGTCAATCAAAGAATACACATCAAAATCAAAGGCTTTCAACATACCAGTAAAGACGTCGGGTACCTCATCAACCCATTGTATCGCATGCAAAGCAAAAAAATTATTGTGCTTAGGAGAACCATCTTGTTGGTTGTCACTCCGCAATGGGATCGCATTATCACCTTATAGCTGGACCTCCTTACCCTTGTTGCAGTTTTGAGAAAAAGCATTTGCCTTAAGGACCATTTCCATACAACCATAATAAGCACCGGTATACCTTAAGCATGGGCATCCATGACACTTACCACACTTTAGACACACATCAATAGGAGCCACACCCCTAACACCTTGGGACCTTAAAAGTTCATTTACAAACCCCTTATCAAATGCATAAGTAGATCTTTGGCCTTGATGGAACCGAACACAATTTTGAAACTTACCCTAAAAATGAGCCATCTTCGCCTTATGCCTTCTCCTCTTCCTTAATTTCTCCTCTTCCATTTGCCTGGCATAGGTTATCAAATATGATAAGTCCATGTCACTAATCAACATGGCGGACCAACACTCCTCACAAACAAAGTTTTTAATACCCTATCACAAATTTGTTCATCCTAGATCTTGAGTCGGCTACCAGATGCATAGCATACTTAGAGAGTTGGGTAAACTTAAGGGAATACTCCCTCACACTCATAGTCCCTTGCCTCAAATTCATAAATTCTACCAATTTAGCTTCCCTAAGTTCAAGAGGGAAAAATTGATTAAGGAAAGCCAACTTGAACTCTTCCCAAAGCACCACATAGTTGACTCTCTTCTGTTCATTCCATTGTGTGAACCATATTTGTGATAGACCTTTGAGTTAGTAGGCCACCAACTCTGCCTTATCCTTTGACCTCACACCCTTGATAGACAAAATCTTATAGACTTATCTATAAATTCTTAGGGGTTCTCATTCACCTTTGATCCATGGAATTCCGGGGGATTCATTCTCATGAAGTCTCTCACTAGAGAGGCCGGTATAGGAGCATAAATTGCTTGGGCCACTTGATTGGCTTGATTAGCCATAATTGTCCAAGCAAGTTGAGAGCACCCCTAAACTTTCCATTGACCGGTTGCTCCTCGGGTGTGCAGGATCGTTTTCCCCTTTTGTTAGCCATAAACTAGCATAGCAAAGGATAATACTTATGGGAAGAATCTTACTTCAACTCTATAGAACTACTTAGAACATGAAGAAGGAACACATTTCCTAAAATACCTCATAGCCTCTTACTCATAGTCATGGTGCACAACACAACCATGAATAAGACTCTAATCAACGCATTGTGTTGGACTGAGAGGATGTAACAACCTAGTTCTCTGACACCATGTTTGTCACAACCCAAGCCTAGGCCCTAGATGTGACTGGCGAATAGGGAACCCGAAGAAACCCCAAATAAGCCTCATAGCATATCACTACACATCCATGATCATAGAAGCAATAACATATGACATTAAGATAGAGGCATAACAAGGAAAATGAGACTAAGGGTAAATTTTCATATCATAACATCAAGAAACAAGAGAGTCAATGCTCATAGTACATAACAAGTTCAACAACACTTTTAGTACATAGATAAGAGCACGGGACAGGAAAAGCAACTGGGCTCACCCTCATAGTCAATACATAACACAAAAGAAAGATAGTCTTAGTACATAGCAAGAGATCATAAGCAACATCCCCAGAATGGAGGACTCACCACAAGCTTAACAGATAATTGTACTAGCCATGTGGAGGATGATCAAGCAGTGCTCCAGTTCCTACATAGTGATATGTGTAGGCATAGAGTATGTGTTAGTACATTTGAATATGCTAAGTTTGTAGGATGCAATGCAACAAGACAGAGGCATCATGGGTAAAATTCATAATCGTAAGCAGTAGGTAAATTACTAACCATATGACATGTATGAATGATACTTGAAGTAAAACCATGCTTATACAAGACATACTAGGGTGTATGGAGTGACCATTCACAGTGCAATCCAAGGAGTACCACCTCCTTGGAGAGGCGTATAATGTACAAATCCCTTCATGAGGTTGATGAAGTAAAAACCGCCTATCAAGCTTGACGGAGTACAACCCCCCTATCAAGGTTGATCGATACCAAACCCCAACAAGGTTATATAGGTCTACCACCCTCCTAACTAGGCGATCGAAGTACTAATCTATTAGTAGATTACCCAAGCCTACAACCCCTAAGCTAGGCTTGGTCATTCCCAGCACTATAGAGATATAATATCATAGATATATACACTCCTTTCATCATTATATACATACATTTATTTTCTTCATCATTTTATCATCATTCCATCATCCTTGCATCATCATTTCTTCTTCATTTCATCATCATATAGTCTTTTAACTTGTAAGAAATGCATGGGACTTTAATTCCTTGAATCTACTAAGTTTGTAGGACGCAATGCAGCAAGAGATAAGCAACACAATCAAAATACATAAGCATAGGAAATGAGTAGCATATAATAATATGGCATGCATAGATGATGCTTAAACTAAATTATGCTTACATAATACCTAATACATGTGTAAGAAGAGACCATCATTACTGAGCTCATAGTTTACCAAGGTATAAACCTCTTGATTTGTTGGTAGATAGTCGGACCCAACAAACTTGGCGATTAGGGTACAAAATGCTCAACCTAGTTATCAAGGTACAAACCCCTTGATTGGTTGATGGATACTCGTACCCTACCACCCCTAGTGATTTAGGTACAAATCCCTCAACCCAATTATCAAGGTACAAATCTCTCAACATGGTTACCGAGCCTCTTAACCCCTTCAAATAGGGTATGGTTAATTTTGAACACTATATAGGAGAATATCATGTATATAAATTCCTTTCATCATCATAAAGTCATTCAACTCATAAGACATGCATTGGACCTTCAATTCCTCAAGAAACCATAATCGAACATTTTATTAAACGCTGACGGGTGTGTAGAGCTAGTTTAATACCATGAAATTTAGGGATGAAATCATACAATAAAATCCACTGTAATACCATCTATCAATACTTAGTAACACCATAAGCAATACACAGCAAAACACTTCATCAAATCCTACCTTAGATCTTAGATTCATTGCTCAAAATATGCTAAAACAGTCACAATTTCATGAAACCCCAACAACGTTCATAGTCAAATTCATAGTGAGTAAGACTCATAAGTAAATCCATTTAAAATCATGGAATTTAAGTAAAAAGGAGCTTAGGCTTCATAGGTGAATGGAACCTATGAATGAAACTCACATACCTTATCTTTGGAGAATTCCTTAAAGAATATTTGAATGAAGACTTAAAGCTAAAGTGAAATCCTTAAGATCTAGAAGAGATTTGGACAATTGAATTTTGAGATGAAATATTGTCTATGTATTTGAGAGAGTATTTGGGAATGTTTGAGTGATATGAAGGTAAAATAAGGCTACTTATAGGTATTTTCATGCATGGGAAGGCTTAGCCCCAAGACGCAAAGGCGTTGGACCAAGATAAAACTAGCAGCCAAAAATATAGTGTAGCACTCCCTTTGCGCAATGCGTTAGGGGCACAAATGTTCTCTAAAAATTACATTTTTATGATATTTTGTTTTTGAAAAGGTTTTTCTATAATCGAGGTTAGACCCATTCCCCACTCAATTTTTCCAGGGAAAAAGAACATGAAGTTGGATTTTCAATATCACGCATGAATTTTGAGATATACGAAAATTAAGATTTCGGGCACTTTTTGGAGTCATTTCACACCTTTGCCCAATATTCATAGAACATTGTGAACCTCGGCATTATAAATTTCATTGTTCTAAATAGCCTGAGACATGCTCTAAAATGTAAGGGCTAAGAATCAGGAATAGGCCTTAGAGGACTATCTCTATTGCATGACATAGATCATGAAGGAGGGAAACATTTCCTAAAATGCCTCATAGCCTCTCACTCATAAGTCGTGGCATTGTCACAACCATGAACAAGACTCTATTCAATATGGTATGTTGGATTTGAAGGACATTAACAATCTATTGCTCTGATACTAAGTTCGTTAGAACCAAAGCTTAGGACCTAGACATAACACAACGAATGGGAACCCGAAAGGACCTAAACAAGCCTCTTAGCATATTAATTGCACATCCTTAGTCATGGATGCAAAGTTAAAAATAATAAGAGATAATGTAAAAAGGGAAACGAGACTAAGGGAAGTCTTCGATATCATAAAAGAATAAAGAGTCAAGCCTTTATCATAAATACATCCTAATATTCCAACAACACCTCTAAACATAAAATAGAGAGGGGCCCAATACCCTTCCCAGGCTTACCCTCATAATGTCAAATATTCAACATAAAGAAGTCTTAGAGATTGCAAGAGAAAGTAGATAGTGTCTATGAACTTGAGACTCACCAAGCTTATCTTCGAATAATCTCACTAGCCACGTGGTGGGTGAATAAGATAAGCTCCGGTCCTTGGATCGTGATAACATGTAGGCATAAACTATGCATTAGTACGTTTGAATATACTAAGTATGTAGAATGTAATGCCATAAGACATAAGCCAATATAGTCAAAATGCATAGAAATAGGCAATAGATAATCTCAGTATGTCATGGATGGTCAATGCTTGAAGTAAAACTTATTTAGAAATCATTCAACTTGCATAGAATATAATACGTATGTGGGAAGAGATCTCAACCGACAAAGAATAATTCCAAGCGAACAACAACTTGGAATCCCAATGATTACCTCCCATCGGTAAAGAGGTGGTGTACTTGCCAAGGTAAATCATACTTCACCTTATGGGAGCATGTCCCATTTTTGAGAAGTAACCCCCTTTACCGGAACCTGTCCCATTTCGAGAAGGATTTCATGAAAAACTTTGCCTTACTAGAGCCTGTCCCATTTTGACAATAATTTCAAAAGCAAGTGCAACAAATGCATCCACTAGTAAAGCAAGGATAAAATAGACTCCTGTACTGGCACATAGTTTGAGGAAAGAGAGAAAACCCTCCATCTATTGGTGCTAAGCTTAATTCTACAGAAAAATCAAAATAATCATACATTAACTATTTTTAAGAAACATAGAAACATTATGTGAGTAGCTCTAAAACATCTTTGACCTCTAACGGTGAGCCTAACTTTAAAACGTAAAAATAGATCATCATCAAACATTACCATTGCATTAATATTAAAGGCCCATATTTGTGAAATATTTGAAAAAGGGATTTTATCTAGCATCTATAACGTCATATATATTTTCATGAATTCCATACATTTATGAAAATCCAAAATCATCATAAAATCACTTGACCATAAATCATGCAATAGATCATCAATAACTTTAAAAATCCTTAAAAAGTAATTTATCAAACACCTAGCAGGTCCACAATGCGTGAGAAAAATTATGTAATTAAAGAGTGTAACAATATGAGAAAACTCCATTCAAATCAAGTAAAATCCTCAATAGAATACCTTGAACTTCATCATCAAATCGCATAATAGATCGTAATTTCGTAGCTCAAAACATGCACAGTCCCAATAGACAAAACCAATTCATCGTACAAGCATAAAATAGATAGTCATGTATAATAAATCAATATTTCATAAAATTCCAACATAATTTATACACATAATCCTTAATATAAGATACCAATTGATAATACAACTTATAGACTCCATGGGTGAAAGGACCTAATGGATGAAACCCACATGCCTTAAGTGATATGGAGTTGAAAAAAGATAAGTATGGGATATTTCAAGTGTAAAAGGGCATGGGTATATTAATCCAATGCCTTAGGCTGAAATAGAAAAATTAAGGAAGTGATAACACTTCTCCGCGATAGTTTCACGTCGCGGAGCCATTGCAAATCCTCTCTATTTCTAAAATTTTTGTGAAAATCATTTTCACTATGGGTCTTCTAAAATCTTGGTTATACCAGTCTCCCAATTAATTTTTCCCGTAAATCAAGAATATGAAGTTGGATTTTTGATATCACACATGAATTTTGAGATACATAGAAAATATGATTATGGGTATTTCCAAGGCACATTTTCCAACCATTTCATTACCAAACTCTCCATATATGCCCCATTCATGGTAGTGGACCAATGAATAATGATAAGTATATCTAGCATGTCAGAGTCGGTGTCAAAATAATGCAATATGGACATACTTGTGAAGGGGATGGGCATTTGTTGCTTGATTACCTATGCCAAGCAAATTGATGAGGAAAAGTTGAGGGATAGAGTTAGAGAGTCCATGAGGGCTTGAGTTGATAGTGGAGGATATTTGGACCAAAGGAGTGGAGGCCACAACAAACTACAAGGAGGCCAAGGGTCTACCAACACTCCCCCTCCCCGGTACAACAAAGACAAGGGAGACAACCCAAAGCCACAAACTACTAATTGCTCTAAGTGTTTGAGGCCCCAAAAGGGAGTGCTTGGTTAGATCAAATATGTGCTTCAAGTGTGGAAAGTCTGGACACCATGCAAGGGATTATAGGAATTGAGATAATAAGCCCCACAGCCAAGGTGGAAAAGCCCACAATTCCCCTTGGACCAATCGGTTCTATGCTCTTCATGACCTCCAAGAAGTACAAAAGGCTCTGGATGTTGGCATTGTATTTTAAAAGCTTACAATTTTGACGCATATCCATTGTTTGATCCAGTAGAAAATTTGTCCTTTATAACTCCTTTCTTCCAAAGTAGATTTTATGCATGTCCCGAAGTCCTTAATAAGCCCTTTGAAGTGACTATTCCCATAAAAGAGTCTATAGTTACAGAAAGGGTCTATAAAAATTATCTCATTTCCATCATGTATAAAGTTGTCCCTTATGACTTTCTAGAACTCTCTATAGTTAATTAAGATGATAAAAATGGGATAGATTAGTTGTATGCGTCTTATGCCTCAATAAATTGTCAGACTCATAGTTTGAAGTTTCAATTCCTCAATGAGTCCACCCTTGAGTGGGAGTGTAGAAATTCTTCATGTAGATGTTGGTTTGTCTCATATCTGAAAGCCCAAAAACTGATCTCTAGGGTGTTAATATATAATCTAGTGAGTGTTAGAGATGTCACTTCCCATGTTCCCTCCTTTGACTCCATTCGTATAGTAAAGAAGTTCCCCAATATTTTTCTAGAGGAGTTATCGAGCGTTCTGCCTAAATGATTTCCCCAACCTAGTACTCAATCTACATCCCTTCCTCCTTATAAAATAAGCCAAATAGAATTGAAGGAGCTAAAAGAAGAATTGAAGGATTTGTTGGAAAACGGTTTCACTAGACCTAGTAGGTCTCCATGGGGTGCCCCAGTATTGTTTGTAAAGAAAGATGAGTTACTCTAAATGGGTTTAGATTACCAGCAACTCAACAAGGTCATCATTAAGAATAAATGTCCACTCTTAAGGATAGATGACCTATTTGACCAACATTAAGGAGCCAAGCATTTCTATAATGAGCCTTCAGGTCATTTCTATATTTCCACGACAAATTCATTAGTTTGAGCTTGTGAATGCTAGTGTCGGGCCACTTTGATTTTTTTAGTACTATTAGGATGGTTGTTGGATGAATCGCTTGAGAGCTATGTTGGGTTTCAAGTTGTAAGAGAGATTTTAATTGTAAAATGAGTTTTTTGGTAAAGTCTTAGTAAATGTCTTCGAAGTTGAATTATGATGGTTCCCTCGACTACAAAAAAACTAGACTAGACTAGGAGTATAGTTGACCTAATTCTTGGTTGTTTCGATATGGATTTAATTAGAAATTTGCTAAATCTGATTGAAAATGAGATAAAAGTGACTTTTGGAAAAGATATCTTTGTAAACATGCTCAAAATAGAATTTTGATAGCGTGGTCAACTCCAAAACATCAAATTTATTATTAGATGATGTTTCGTTAGATGGTTGGGCATTCTGAATGCATTTTGACCCCCTCACTACTTTTAGCTAAAATTATCCAAAAAGAAGTGAGACCATAACTTTGTCGTAGAGAGCTCTATTGGAAATTCTAACCATATCATTGTATTTGTAACATAGAAAACCACATGGTTAAGTAATTAGCCTTTAAAGTGGACATCAGATGGGCCTAGAATCCTCCAGAGATGTTTTTGAAAGAGTTGATGCATCATAGTGGGGGCATGTCTCTGTGCACATGGAGGGCATTCTCGCGTGCATGGAATGATAGGTGCACATTCTTGTATCCGTATACCTATGACATAAGTACTGGTAGGACTTATAAGGTCAGCCACACGTGGACAAAGAGTCAATTTTTGATCAGCCATAACTTTTGATTTATACGAACAAATTAAATGATTCAAAATGCTAAATTCTATGAAATTTCACGAGGAACATTTTGGGAACCTTAGATTTCCTCTTTGCCATATGTTTCAATGTAAAAATTATCATTTTGCGGATTGTATTACATAAACTATCAGAAAATTTGTTTTGCAATATCTCAATTGTTTCTTATTGGAATTAAGTAAAACTTAGGTCTAAATTGTACTAATTTTTGGGATGCACGTTGTGGTATGTTTGAATTCTTTGTTATTTATTTTGGTTTTGATAATCTAACTAAGAAGTTGTTGTAAGGAATAATTTTTTGATAAGAAATGTAACTTAACTTTTTGGTTGTTTCTCCTTATACCAAGACTTTCTTTTTAGCATAATTTGTTGCTATAGACTTAGGGTGATGTAGAGATCATTCTATGAGGGTCAGTTTGGTATTTTGAGAGAGGAACCTATTTTTTTCCATTTTAGTTGAAATTGATATATTTTTCCTTATTTCTTAATATATTATAGCCAAAATAGTTGTATTTATATGGTGATTCATATTTTGACAGATGAGCAGCATTTGAATGCAATCAATATAGGTAAAGCTCGCATGGACTAATCTAAAGCTTGTACAGTTACCTTTTAGGTAGGCTAGGCTTTCCTTGCCCCTGGAATAATACCAAGAGCCTACCTGTTGAGGGAGATCCCTGAGTAAAGTATATATGTATGATGTTGAGACTATGATTACTGTCAAGACACTGTAATACCTGTATATGTTCTGTTAGTTGTTTTTTAAGACTACTTGGGCTGTAAATGCTTCTAATAAGCATTGTAAAGGCGAGATAAAGTGTGGCTGAGGTATGTTAAGCGTTAATGCTACCTGTGTATATATATTCGACTATTTAATGATTTTCCCTGTTGGGCCTACTGATATTGATACCTAGATTATGTTCAGTAAGTTTTGGGTTGCTTTGTGCTCGTGTTATGATTGTACCTTGCTTGAGGTTCCCCTTCCCTTATACTGAGTTGTGATATGTAGTACAAATTTATATATGGTCGGGATTTGTCAGGTATATGATGTACATGAGAAATTGGGCTTATGGTTACTGGTCTGAGTACTGTAATAGTTGTAACTTTATGCTTTTGGGGTTGTAGCATTGTTAAACTAGGAATGAGCTTGGTAAAGATGAAATGTAACCTTGTGCAATGTGATTGATTTGTGTACCTATCTTAATGCTTTCCTAACTGTATAAGTGGTCTGGTTCTAGTGATGTGTAATGCTCGGAGGGACTGTTTGTTAGCTATATTTCATGCTACGCCTTTAAAACCTTGTTGATATGATTATATTGACACTTGTTATTCTATATATGTACTTTACTTCGTGGTTAGGTTATCTATGGATATTCATGGTACTTGTATTTGTTTTGGGTTCTGACTAACTTATCTATGGCTAGACACAATCTTAGATTACTTCTATTGAGACATATGCCTATTAGGGTACTTGTATACCTACTGGGTTGTGTAGCACTACGGGAAAAATGCTATATTCTAGGAGATTATTTATCTATTCTGCTCCTGACTATAAACCATGATTATGATCAGGTGATGTACTATTACACTGGACCCCTGGTTGATTAGTAATGAGACTTTAATCCTGATGGTGAGATATATGTCATACCCTAGGAAACTGTTAGGTTATCCGTTGTTGTGGAAAGATTGTGCATATTGATCAACTAGTTTGCCTTCCATCTTATTATGGGGACTTCTTACATTACCAGGTAGTATGTATATTGTTGCCCTAGTTTTTTATTACATTTATCAGCTGTCTTACCTATTGTTGCACTGGTTACTTGTTACGGTTATCAATTGGGTTATTATCATTGTTCTGGATACATATGATATTTGTGGCTATTTGCTTCCTATTGGCCTAAGCTTAGGCTTAAGCCAGCTTCCCTAGGGTTATATTATTTTGAGCTAATACGATGGCATATATACATAATTGACTTGAGAGGCACAAACCTTAGGGACCAACTGAGCAGTGATTATTCCATGGTTGGAGGCCCATTTGATAGTCCTTGGGTTGAAGGCACACTTGATTGTTCCTGGGTTAGAAGCCCATTGATTGTTCTTGGGTATGCTACCTAGTTGATTGCCATCCATTAGCCATATTGAATTATGATTTCTCGTCCCTTGTTAGAGGCTAGCTGGGAAGGAGGTTGGAGGGCTTAGAAGACAGTTAGGGGTTACAGGCCCTAAGTGAAGGTTAGGAGTTGAAGGCACTAGGTGATACAATATTTTGTATTAGTTGAGAGGACACACTATCTATTACAAATCCTTATGTTCCTATACTTATACTCCTGCTTGGTTGTGCGTGGGTGTCCTTTTGGACTTATAGGGCCCAATTTGTGTACAAACATAGACATCAGGGCCTTATACCCATATACAAAACTATATTGCAACAGTGTGATAATATGATATGGCTCAACTTGGTTTGGTTAGTCGGTTACTTGTACACTACTTTGTTCTGCTCCATTGTGTCCTCTTAGTCTAACTCAGTTATTCTAACATGATACCACAAGATGGGGTGCCCCACATCGACACAATCTATGCATATTATTATTACCTATGGGTTCTCTTGGTGCGACTAACTTAGTCGGCACTTGATCTTTGGGTTCTATCAATAGACATCATTGCACATTGTTGGGGTTTGTTCAATTGTTGTTATATGGTTCTCTTGATATGCTTATCTTTTGTACTGGTTAAGATAGCTAGTGCCATAGAATTTTATTTCATTATTCTTACCATATTCATAGTATTTCACTCAATCGATTGATAATGCCTATCGGATGCCTTTCACCAGTACTCATCCCTACTATTTTGCATTTACTCATGGTATACATCCAGGTATGAGCTGTGGTGATTGATTAGGGGATTATGGATACTTCAGGAGAATTTGGTGCGCATTAAAAACTTCAAGTATTCTACAGTCGCCTTTTATATTTAGGCCATCTTTTGCATTCAGACACTGGCCTTGTGCATTATATGTTTGGCCTGTATATGTAGGAGGTTATTCTGGATATATTTATGGCTATCTATCTATATTTATTTTGGTTTTTGGTCTATAGTAGCTTTGTACATATGACTTCTAAGTCCTAGGTTGATAGTGTTTAGGGTATTCATATATTGGTAATAACGTAATGATTAGTGACGTAGGCTTTCTTGTAGTTGGTATCTAACATGCACCATCATGACCTGAAAAGTTAGGTTGTGACAAGATATCACTGATTGAGGGTGAGAGAGAGTGGTATTCCAAAAATGGTATTTTGCACTAGATATGGTAATTTTTAATTTGTGCCGATATCATTCAGTCTCATTAATAAAAATGACCCCAAAAAGTGCTCGAAATTGTGCCGGTAAATGTTTGGAATAGTAATTTACATAAATCTCAAAATATATGCATCATATGAAAAAATCAACTTTATATTATTATTTGGAGGGTCAAATTGAGTGTGGAATGTGTCTAACCCTGATTAAAGAGCAACCACAGAAAATTTTGAAAATTGCAAAAGTGTGATTTCCAGAGACGATCCGTGCCCATGGAGTGATGCTCCAAGGGCACGCTAAAGTGTGTTTTTTGTACTATTTTTCTTGTCAGGTCCAAGGCTTTTGGTCCTTAGTCTAAGTGTTCCCATGCATAAAAATGCTTATACTTAGACTTATTTCAGCCTCATATCATCCAAGAAATTCCCAAATACTCTCTCAAATATTTAGACAATAATTCATCTCTAAATTTCAAGTCTCAAAACTTATCCAGATTCTAAGGTTCTCATTCAAGCTTCAAGTCTCCATCTCTAATCTTCTTCAAGAATTCTTAAAAGCTAAGGTATGTGCGTTTCTTTCATAGGTTCCTTTCACCCATGATAACAAAGCTTCCTTTTAGTTAAAATTGCATGATTTAAAGTTGATTTACTCATGGACCTTATTTATTATGAATTTCACTGCACACTATGTTGGGGTTTGATGGAATTATGGTTGTTTTGGCATGTTTGGAGCTATGGATCTAAGTTCTATTGTGAGATTTGATGAACGTTTTGGATGTGTGTTGCTTGAAGGTGTTACCAAGTATCTATTGATGGTTTTACATTGAATTTTCTAGCATGATTATACTTGAATTGCATGGTTTTACACCAACACTACACACCCACCAAGTGTTTGATAAAATGTCCAGTTAATGTATTATGGAGAAATTGAAGGTCCAATGAATGTCTTATGAATTGAATGACTTTAAGATGACAAAAGGTATATATGTTTATGATATTCTCCTATATAGTGTTTGAACGTGACCATGCTTGACTCGAGAGGACAAGAGTTGGGGTAATCATGTCGAGGGGTTTGTACCTTGATAGTCAATGAATGGGCTAGTGCCTTGGTAATTAGGTTGAGGGGTTAGTACCTCAATCACCAAGGGTGGTCGAGTATGAGTATCCACCAACCAATCAAGGGGTTCATACGTTGGTAACCATGTCACGGGGATTATAGCTTGATCACCAAGGGTGGTAGGTGAGATGATCCACCAACCAACCAAAGGGGTTTGTACCTTCGTAACCTACGAGTTTTATATGTTGGTTTCTTCTTACACCCTGTATTATATTCTATGTAAGCATATTTTACTTGAGCATTGATCATACATGTCATATTGCAAAATATTATCTATTGCCTACTATTATGTATTTTGGTTATGATGCTTATCTCCTGTTGCATTGTATCCTACATACTTAGTACATTGAAATGTACTAACTTATACTCTATGCCTACACAATGTTACGATGTAGGAACCAGAGCCTCACTTGATCATCCTCCTTCATGTGGCTAGTTCGACATCTCTCAAATTCTTTGATGAGTCCTCTATTTCGGGGATGATGTTTATGATTTCGTACAATGTTCTAAGACTATCTTTCTTTATTGTATATGTCAACATTGAGGGTGAGCCCGATATCTTTTCTTGACCCCTGCTAAGTATCTAAGTTTTAGAGGTGTTATTGGACATGTTTGTAGTATGTTATAAGCTTTGACTCTCTCTTGACTCTTGATGTTTATGATATGAAAATTGTCCCTTAGCCTCGTTTATCCCTATTTACTATCACTTGTTTTATTTTATTGCTTCTGCGACCAAGAATAGGTAATGATATGTTAAAAAGCTTGCTTGGCGTCCCTTCGGGTTGCATATGCACCATGTCACAACTAGGCCCTAGGCACGAGTCATGTCAAACTTTGTATCAGAGCACTAGGTTGTTATATCCTCAGAGTCCAACACACCGCGTCGATTAGAGTCTTATTCATGGTTGTGTTGTGCACCACAACTATAAGTAAAAGGCTATGAGGCATTTTAGGAAATGTTTCCTATGTTCATATTTTATGTTGTGCTATAGATTCGAACGAAGGTCCACCCCCACCCCGCTAACAATTGTTCTTTGTTATGCTAGATTATGCCTAACACAAAACGAAGAAAAGGCCGCACACCCGAGGAACAACTGGCTCATGGTGAGGTCCGAGATGCTCTTACTTTGCCTGCATAAGTTGTAGCTAATCATGACAATCAAAAGGCCCAAGTGTCATGACCCAAGCATAGGGCCTAGATGTGACACGACGAATGGGGAACCCGAAGGGATCCCAAATAAGCCTCTTAGCATATTGTCATACATCCTTGGTTGCGAAAGCATAAAAAAAGGCATATTCAATTAATGTAAGGGCAAGGGGACAAGGGAAACTTGCATAAACATCAAAGTCAAAAGTCAAGAGTCAAGCTCATACATAGTACACAGCTTGTCCAACATACACCTTCAAAACATAGAAAGATCAAGGGCCAAGACATAGTAATCGGACTGACCCTCATAGTCAAATATAACAAAAGGTAGTGTCTCAGTACATAAACAGTAGGGAAAAGACATAACCAAAGTTCCTGAAATGAAGGACTCACCACAAATTTGGCGTAGCACCATCTAACCACGAGGAGGAAGAGGATTATCTACTCGGGCACCAGTTCCTACATAGTGATATCATCTAGACAAGAGTATGTGTTAGTACATTTGAATGTACTAAGTATTTAGGATGCAATGCAACAATTGATAGGTATCATAATCTAAATGCAAGACGATAGTTAATAGACATAGTATAGCAATATGGCATGTATGATCAATGCATAAGTAAAACATGCTAAGTAAATCATGATCGCATAGAATATTGTACGTGAAGATGAGACCAAGCTAGCTCTCTAAGGTAAAAAGCCCTCGGTAGGTTGGTGATGATCACACCCATCACCCTAGTGAATGAGAATGAACTCCTCATTTAGGTTGGTAATTATCGCACCCATCGCCCTAGTGAATAAGTATAAACCCCCATCTGGTTGGTGATGATCACACCCATCACCTTAGTAAATATCTATAAAACCCCATCTAATTACCCGGATCTTTTCCCCCGGATTGGGCATGGTCTATGCAACATTTTATATAGGATTCATCATATGCTCTAATGCAGTACCTTATGTTCATAACCTCATTTCATCATCATTTTATCATGATAAAATCATCATAACATCATTTATATCTATGTCATACGCTGGACCTTCAATTCCTCAAGAAACCATAACCAGACATTTTATCAAACACATTAGGGGTATGTAATGGGGGTAAAAGAGCATGCAATTTATAGATGAAATCATGCAAGAAAATCAGTCATAAAACATTTATTCAATACCTTGCAATACCCCCAAGACATTTATATCAAAACCCCTCATAATATCTAATATTTGATCCAAGATTTGATGCTTAAAACATGTTAAAAAAAACACACTTTCATGTACTAAAATCACTTTGCAGTAAATTTCTCAATATACAAGGCTCACATGTAAAATCAACTTTAAATCATACATTGTTAAGTAAAAAACTGTTAAGGCACTATAGGTGGAAGGGACTAATGGTTCAACACCACAAACCTTAGCTTTGAAGAAGTTGTTGGTGAAGGTTGACAATGGAGACTTGAAGCATGAAAAGAATCCTTAAATCCGGATGAGGATTTTGGGACTTGGTTTTCCAGAGTAAAATAAGGCTAAGTGTGGGAATGGGTTTTGGGAAATGTTTAGAGTGATATAAGAGTAAAATAATTCTTAAGTATAAGTGAAATCATTCTTGGGAAATTTGGGTCCAAAACATAGAAAATATATTGAGTAGGCTAAAAAAATAGCGCCTAGATACACAACTCTGCGTCACAGAGGTAATGCGGAAAGCTCTTTAGAAATTGAACAATGTGCGATTTCATGAATGGATTTCTTCACCTTAAAATAGGTATTAGACCCTTATCACCCTAATTTCGACACCCAAAACAAGAATATGAAGTCAAATTTTAGAAAAAACAAATGGATTTTTAGACATAAAGAAATCAAAAGTTTAGGCATTCTGAGGCATGTTTTTGGGCAATTTATGGTATCGTTTCACCAAGCTCTTCATGCTTCTACACTGGAATCTTGGGTAAGAGACTTCATAAGGATGAATTCCCTAGAATTTTATAGGGCAATGGTCGATGTGGACCCTTAATAGTTCATTGATGAGGTTTACAAGGTTTTGGCAATTATAGGTGTGAGATAGAAGAAAAAGGTGGAGTTGGTGGCTTACCAACTCAAAGGGATGGCATGGATATGGTTTGACTAATGGAAGGAGGAGAAGAGAATTAACAATATGGTGCTATAGGAGGAGTTCAAGGTGGCATTTCTTAATTGGGGTTTTTCCCTCTTGAGCTTAGGAAAGACAAATTGGTGGAGTTTATAAACTTGAGACAAATGTCTTTGAGTGTGATGGAGTATACCCTCAAGTTTAATCAACTCTCTAAACATGCTCCTCACTTGCTGGCCGAACTAAGGTCTAGAATGAATAAATTTGTGATGGGTGTTTCCGACTTGGTGAATGAGGAATGCCAGTCCACCTTTTTGATTAGTGACATGGCTTTGTCCCGATTGATGACCTATGCTAAGAAAATAGAGGAGAAAAATTTGATAAAGAGAAAGGGTAATGAGTCCAAGAGGGCCTACTTTGAATGTAGGTTCGAAGGTCGAAAGGTTGGTCGTTTCCAACAAGGCCAAGGGTCTTCTCATGCTTCTAATAGAGGGTTTGCGAATGACTTTCCAAGGGACCAAGATGTAGGGTGTGTGGTCCCTAATAGAGTGTATCCAAAATATGGTAAATAGCATGGGGACCTATGTTTGAGAGACACTAATACATGTTATGGGTGTGGAGAGATTGGTCACAAAAAGGTTGAATGTCCGCATAACTGCAATAGTGTAAGGATGTTCATCCACAAGGTGCTAATGTGGTTCTTTTGGGAAGGGGTGATCAACAAGGTGGTTCCCCAAGGCACAATTATTTTTATTCTTTATATGGGAGGCAAGGGGTTGATGAGCTGCCCGACGTTGTTACTAGTATATTACAAGTCTTTGACTTTGATGTGTATGTATTGATTGATCTAGGTTCCACTCTTTCTTTTGTTACCCCTTTTGTTTCCAAATAGTTTCATGTTGAGCCCGAATTGTCGTGTGAGTCATGTGAGGTGTCTACTCCTATTAGTGCATCTATTATTGCTAAAAAGGTCTGTAGAAATTATCCCATTTGCTTCTTGCATAAAATATTGCCATGTGATCTTATTGAGATGGATATGGTTTATTTTGATTTCATTCTTGAGATGAATTTGTTGCATACACGGTACGCCTCTACTGATTGTAGAACTCATAGGGTCAAATTTCAAATCCCAAATGAACCTGTGCTTAAATCGAAGAGTCATGATGTGGTGGTCAAGGGTAGGTTTATCTCTTCTGTTATAGCTCATAAGTTGATCTCTAAGGGGTGTCTTTATCATCTTTAGAGGGTTAGGGATGTGGAGTCTAAAGTCCTTCTCATAGAGTCAATTCCGGTGCTAAATGAGTTTCTTGATGTCTTTCCTAATGACCTTCCCGGTAATGCTCCTGAATGGGAAACAAATTTTTGTATACACCTCCTCCCCGATACTCAACCCATTTCTATTCCCCTAACTGTATGTCCCTGGCGGAGTTAAAAAAGTTGAAGGAGCAATTGAGGTACATGTTTGAGAAGGGTTTCAATAGGCCTAGACAATCACCTTGGGGTGCATTGGTGTTGTTTATGAAGAAGAAGGATGGGTCTCTTAGAATGTGTATTGACTATCAGCAACTTAATTTTTTCACTATCAAGAATAGGTATCCTCTTCCAAGGATTCATGATTTGTTTGACCAATTGCAAAGGGCTAGCCACATCTCTAAGATTGATCTTCGATCCAGGTACCATTAAGTGAAGGTCAGAAAGCGTGATTTTCCTAAGATGGCCTTTTGGACTAGGTATGGACAGTATGAGTTTGTTGTGATGTCCTTTGGGTTGACCAAATGTACCGGCTATCTTCATGAGTCTTATGAAAATGTTCTTTAAATGCTAAATTGATTCATTTATTGTGGTCTTCATTGATGATATTTTGATTTATTTTCATAGTGAGGAGGAGCATATGGGTCATTTGAGGGTAGTGTTGCAAAATTGGGTGAAGAGAAGTTGTATGCTAAATGAGAAGCGTGAATTTTGGTTAAAAAAGGTTGCCTTCTTAGGTCATATGGTGTCAGGGGATAGTATTAATGTGGATCATTAGAAGATGGATGTGATTAGATATTGGCCTAGACCATTAACCCTATTGGATATTTTGAGCTTTTTGGCTTAGCAGGTTACTATCGAAAGTATGTTAATGTGTTCTCTTCTATTGCTTCTCCTATGACAAAGTTGACTCAAAAGAAGGCCAAATTTTGTGGTCTGATGAGTATGAAAGGAGTTTCCAAATATTGAAAGATAAGCTTGCGTCCGCTTCTATATTGGCACTATCGGAAGGGCTGAGGGATTTGTTGTGTATTATGACACTTCTCAGGTTGGTTGGGGTTGTGTGTTGACTCAAAATGGTACGGTCATAGCCTATGCTTCTAGACAACTCAAAGTGCATGAAAAGAATTATCATACCCATGATGTTGAGTTAGCTGCCGTTGTGATTTCATTAAAGATTTAGCATCACTATTTGTATGGGGTGCATGTTAATGTGTTCACGGATCATAAGAGCCTCCAATATGTCTTCACTCAAGAAGATCTCAACTTTAGGAAAAGAAGGTGGTTAAAACTTCTTAAGGATTATGACATGAGTATGCATTATCATCCCAATAAGGCTAATGTTTCGGTGGATACTTTTGTCTATGGATAGCCTAGCTGATGTTGATAATGGTGGCATAGGGGTGGCTAGGGAGGCCCATCATTTGGCTAGATTGGGAGTTAGGTTAGAAGAGGGTGGTGATGGTAGTGTTGGTGTTATTGATAGTTCTAAATCTTTAGTGGTTGTGGAGGTGAAAGCTAAGCAAGATCTTGATCCCTCCTTGTTAGAATTGAAGACCTTGGTGAAAGATCGGAAGGTGGAGTTTTTCTCCCAAGGGGGAGATGGTGCCATTATGTACCAAGGTAGGTTGTGTGTGTCATGTGTTGATGTCTTTAAGGGAAAGATTCTTGATGAGGCTCATGGTTCTTCTTACTCTACTCACCCCGGGTCTACGAAGATGTATAGGGATTTGAGAGAGGTGTATTGGTGGGGAGGTATGAAGAGGGACATTGCAAAATTTATATACAGTTGACATAGTTCACAACAAGTCAAAGCTAAACACCAAAGGTCAAGTGACCTAACCCAAGACATAGAGATTCCTACTTGGAAGTGGGGACGAGATTAATATGGATTTTGTGATTGGTTGCCAATGACTAGAAAGGGTATTGATTCCATTTATGTTGTAGTTGATAGGATGATGAAATTGGCTAACTTTCTACCAGTTAAGACTACCTATGGACTGAAGATTATGCTAGATTGTACATTCAAGACTTGGTAAGGTTGCATAGGGCTCCTTTGTCCATCATATAGGATCGTGGTGCACAATTCACTTCACACTTTTGGAGGCCCTTCAAAAGAGGTCTTGGGACAAAGGTAAAGCTTACTATGGCCTTTCACCCTCAAGCAGATGGCCAAGCCGAATGAACTATCATAACACATTAGGACATGCTTAGGGCTCGTGTATTAGAGCTTAAGGGTAATTGGGATTATCATCTTCCATTGATTGAATTTTCATATAACAATAACTATCATTCTAGCATTGGAATGGTTCTTTTTGAGGCTCTCTATGGTAGACATTGTATATCCCCGGTTGGGTGGTTTGAGGTTGGAGAGATGGCTTAGTTGAGTCCGGACCTAGTTATGGTTGCTATGGAGAATGTAAGGATGATTAGACAAAGGTTGAAAATATAGACCAAAGTCGCCCAAAGTCTTATGCGGATGTGAGAACGAGCAAGGTTGAGTTTAAGATTAGTGATTGGGTCTATTTGAAGGTCTCACCATAAAGCATGTGGTTTAGTTTTGTAATAAGGGCAAGTTAAGCCCTAGATATATGGGTCCTTATAGGGTGATGATCAGGATTGGTATGGTGGACCACGAGTTTGATTTGCCTAGTGAAATGGAATAGGTTCATCCGATTTTCCATGTGTCTATGTTAAGGAAGTATGTAGGCGATCCTAATGCTATTGTGCCTCTTGATGCTATGGGGTTGGTTGAAGACAACTTGTCATGTGAAGAGGTTCCAGTAGAGATCTTGGATAGGCAAGTAAAGAGGTTGAAGAACAAGGATGTTGCTTCCGGTAAGGTCCTTTGGAGGAATTAACAAGTCGAAAATTCTACTTGGTAGGCCAAAGCGGATATGCAAAAGCAATACCCCTATCTTTTCCACCATATTCAAGCCTAAGGTACTAATTCTAAGTCTTTTATGTGATTTTGATATCTCATGTTCCAGCCTCTAAGTCGTTTGCATGCATTCATGTTTATATTGATAAAGTTCATGATGATTTCTACACTTATGTGGAGATTTTGAAAATAATGTTTTAAGTATGTTGTTGCATTCTTTTTGGGGATGATCTCTTTATGATTAATCTTCTCATATATATTTCTTTGAAATTCATGGATGAATGTTCTCAAAGGGGAGATATTGAAACGACCCCAAAAAGTGTCTGAAAATGTTCCTAGAAAGTGCTCAAAATTATAATTTTCGTATAACTCAAAATCTGTGTGCAATATCAAAAATTTGACTTCATACTTTTGTTCAAAGGGTAAAATTTAGGGGCAGATAGGTCTAACCCCATTTTAAGAGCAACCAGAGAAAAATTTAAAAATCACAAAAATATGATTTCAACAGACGATCCGCGCCCCTGGCACGACATGCCAATGGTGCGGTACAGTGTATTTTGTGCACTATTTTTATTGTCCAATCCAAGGGTTTTGGGTCTGGGTCCTAAGTGTTCCTATGCATGAAAATACCTATACTTAACCTTATTTCATCCTCATATCATCTAAGATATTTCCAAATACTCTCTCAAACAATTAGGCAATATTTCATCTCAAAATTTCAAGTATCAAAACTCATCTGGATTCGAAGGTTCTTATTCAAGCTTCAAATATCCATCTCCAATATTCTTTAAGAATTATCCAAAGCTAAGGTACATATGTTTCTTTCATGGTTCCTTTCACCCATGATACCCACGCTTCTTTTTACTTAAAATTGCATGATTTAAAGTTGATTCACTCGTAGGTCTTACTTATTATGAATTTCACTGCACAATATATTGGGTTTTCCTTAAATTGTGATTTTTTGGCATATTTTGAGCTATAGATCTAAGTTCTATTGTGAGATTTGATGAACGGTTTAGATGTATATTGCTTGAGGTGTTACCAAGTATCTATTGATGGTTTTATATTAAATTTTCTAGCATGATTATACTTGAATTGCATGGTTTTGACTAGCACTACACACCCTCCAAGTGTTTGATAAAATGTTTGGTTAATGTATTATGGAGGAATTGAAGGTCCAATCAATGTCTTATGAGTTGAATGACTTTATAATGATAAAAGGAATGTATGCTTATGATATTCTCCTATATAGTGTTAGAATGTCACCATGCTTTACTCGGGGAGACAAGAGCCTGGGTAACCATGTCTAGGAGTTTGTACCTTGATAGTCAATGAAGAGTCTAGTGCCTTGATAACCGGGTTGAGAGGTTAGTACCTCAATCTCTAGGGTGATAGGGTAGTATCCACCAACCAATCAAGGGGTTTATACCTTGATAACCATGTCAGAGGGTTTGTACCTCTATCACCAAGGGTGGTAGGGTGAGACTATCCACCAACCAACCAAAGGAGTTTGTACCTTGGTAACCTACTGGTTTTATATGTTATTCTCTTTTTACACCTTGTATTATATTCTATGTAAGAATGTTTTACTTGAGCATTGACCATACATGCCCTATTACTAATATGCTATCTATTGCCTATTATTATGCATTTTTGTTATGACGCCTATCTCTTGAATCATTGCATACTACATAGTTAGTACATTCAAACGTACTAACTCATACTCTATATCTATATGATATTACCATGTAGGAACAGGAGCCCCACTTGATCATTCTTTTCTAGGTGAGTCCTCTATTGGGGGGACATTTTTTATGATGTCATACTATGTTCTAAAACTATCTTTCTTTATTGTATATGTTGATGTTGAGGGTAAGCCTAGTGGCTTGTCTTGTCCCCTGCTAAGTATTTAAGTTTTAGAGGTGTTGTTCGACATATTTGTATTATGCTATGAGCTTTGACTCTTGCTTAACTCTTGATGTTTATGATTTGAAAATTGTCCTTTAGCCCCGTTTATCCCTATTTACTATCTCTTGTTGTATTTTGTTGCTTTCATGACCAAGAATGTGTAATGATATGTTAAGAGGCTTGCTTAGGGTCCCTTCGGGTTTCCCATCCGTTGTGTCACGTTTAGGCCCTAGGCTCAGGTCGTGATACTAATGCACCACAATCTTCATGAACCTTATTAATAGGTTGTTAAAGCTGTAATACCCCACACCTTACACTACTAGTACAAGTCAAATGAAACATGACATGGTTTGGACAAATTAGCGCTAATTCTCAAAAGTGCTTGAATCTTGTGTTAAAGGGCTATATATGCGTCTAGTGATTAAGAGGGTCGAGTGAATACATGTTTTGTGTTGAATTGAGGATATTATGGCCTTGAAATGTATTGAGAGAATTGAGGTGCTTGTAGGACTTAGAACCTAGCAGGTGAGTCACCTACTTGCTTAGCTTAAAATTGTTAGGTAAACGAAGATAAGTCTCGACGTCGAATTTGTCCAAATTCAATTATGAATAAAGTCCGAGTAAAGGGTGTAACTTGGACCAATATTTTAGGATCCTAAAATTTACTATATGATCAGCCCAGGAAGGATATAAATAGATCCCATGACCATTACAATATTCTTATCAAGTTAGGCCCAACTAGTTAGGAAGAAGAAATCTGAAAAATGTGGCAGCCCAAGTACATTTATTTGGAGCTCCAAAAGGCCCAAGTGAAATGAGAAAGAAGCTGAATCACCTACTTGGTGATGTCAGGCTTAAGTAGCCTTAGTAAGTCGGCCAAGGATCATTTTAAAAGAGGGTCAAAGTAGCTCCCACAAAGCTATCGTTCAATTGAACTCACAAAACAAAAACAACTTTGTCTTCAAAGTTCTCTCAACCTTTCT